>CM060953.1:50568975-51082275 GCA_030765055.1 Mantis religiosa
ATATATGCCAAGCCTTACTCTAGATTGGATTAGCGAAGGAGACAGATTTCTCTTCACGTCCTCCGCAGCAGTGGAACAAAGGTCTGTCTTTGGATCAATGGAAATCAAAGTTTTTGTTTTATTTCACTCTTTTGTTTTATGGAAAATGGGACGTAATGAATACAAAGTGAGGTCTTTGTACTCATCAATGTAATCACTAAATTCCTTAGTTTCAGTTAGAAAAAAGTTGTACGTTAGATTGTAATTATAAAGGAAAAGAAATGATGGAATAGTTTGATTTGACTATATAAATCAATAAAAAGAGGTGTTTCAAAAAGAAAGAAGAATATATCTGTGCTTACAAAATTAAAATTATGAGTGGTGTATCAAACCTAGTAAAAATAAATTGTTATTCGAAAAACTAAAACACCTCATCGAGAAAAAGGACAAGAAACGTCAGGAATAATAAGTTTTATTATTTTAATTTCAGGAACCACTATTAATAACATTAAAAATTAAGTAGCAGTTTTTTTAGGAGTTACAACAAACAAAATCTAAAGCAAACGTTTTTTACAAAGTGAAAATATATTTAATAAGCAATAGGATACGTTAACAGAAATGTAACAAAGTTAATAATGACAACATAAAATGTTGGAAACGTAGAGTCAGACTGAAAAATTCAATGCCATAGCCGGGATTTGAACCACGGATCTTCTGGTTTCCGTCCAGCCGCACTACCATTGTGCTACTATGGCCAACGTGCCGATATGACATTAAATTCTCCAACTGACTCGTATTTTCCCGGTAAACCACTTAGGAGTTCTCATAAACACTGAGACAACTACCTTAATGGCGACTTACTATCCTGTAAGTACTTTAAGGCCCGGGCTTCATATAGTAAACCACTATTAGGTTAATTAATGGAAATTAATTATTCTTTCACACTGGCCGTTTGTAGGCTAAATTGTGGAAACGTAGAGTCAGACTGAAATGTCTATCGGCACGTTGGCCATAGTAGCACAATGGTAGTGCGGCTGGACGGAAACCAGAAGATCCGTGGTTCAAATCCCGGCTATGGCATTGAATTTTTCAGTCTGACTCTACGTTTCCACAATTTAGCCTACACACGGCCAGTGTGAAAGAATAATTAATTTCCAACATAAAATGTTTCCCACAAGAAGACCAAAATCTAAATTTATGAATGAAGAAGTGAGAAAGAGAGACATAAAGAGAGAAAGTAAGAAAGAAAGAAAGAGAGAAGGGGAGGGGGAAATTGAGGTAGGAAGAAAGGAAGGAAAATCTAAGTGACAAAAGTATAATAAACTTGGTGTATACTGAACGATTGAATGGATGGAAAATATTGTTTTAAGTAATAAAATATTGAGATAAACCAAAAATTGCCCTGTTTATCCAAGTGGCATTAAAATATTTTCTACTCACCTGAATTTCACTATTCACGCTTGTATAAACTATTCTTACAAGTGCTTTACTTCAAGTTAATCGAGATAGCCATTTGTAAAAATGCTTTTTTGTGTGAACAATGGGAATATTTGATATTTATTTATTGCCTTTTGGTCATACAAGGTACAGATTGATTTGTCCAAAGAATGTACAGAAAGGTTAGCACTAAAATCTTATTTGATAAAATTCACTAACAGTATATATTAGATTGGCCAGTAATATAGTCCTGACACGTCTTTTAAACATAGAAAGGATAGATAAAACTGGTAATCTGTTACACAATATATGAAGAAATAAAAACAAAGCAGGAAGTACAGTAAGCTTAAGCGAAATCTTTGAACAGCTGGTCGCCATTCGATGGCTTTGAAACTCCGTTCCTCCGTGCTTTTTCGTGATCAGGAGAATTTGAGAAAATATATGCATTCGTAAACTTAAAACATTAAAAATAGTTAACACTACAAAACAATCTGATATGTACACTCACAATACTAGAACATGTGTTTTTAAACTGCTTATTCTATGTACTAATCATTTTATGTTTGATAAACATTAATAGAAATTATTTATCTATTGCTACAATAGGAATAGGGGAATACAGTATGCTTATACGAGACTCGTCTATTTAAATTGCGGTCGCCATGTGACAGCTATTGTTTTTGTACATCCAGGACATAGAACATCTGACGTATTGCACTCATACAAACAAAAAATATCTCGGAAATGATTCATTCCACGGCGAAAAAGATGTGTCTGAAATTGCATGTTTGAACGAGTCCTACATTTTTTCTATATTAAGTTTTTATCTATCTCTTATACTAATGCAAAGTCATCTAGAATCACGAGGGCTTCTGAAGGACATTTTCAGAAAGACATTTCATTTGTCATAAAATATTTTAAAATTTATTTTAATCAAAATTGTTAGCCTTGGTTGAGTAAATAACAATTTTCGAAAGATGTTCTGTGTAAAGGTTAGTGGGCCCGCGGAATTTTCTTTAATACTTGTCGGATTTTAGGAATAAAGTTTGGTATTTAACGGACCTTTCGTTTTTGGGTAATGCTGTGCACACACACAGCAAAAACTTTTTTTTTTCTAAAACTGCATTTTCTTGGATTCAAAATGACTCAAACCATGTATTTCAGTGTCATTTTGGTGTCAAATTTTTGAGTGGAATACAAAACAACCTGTACTTACTATATGTAAAAGAGAAAGTTACAATTATTTCACATAAAGTGTGTGCTCTAAAAGATGGACATATTTTATGCAATACGTAAAGTCCTGTCTATTTCTTACGGTTAATCACGCATATAAAAGTTATTCAGAATCAAGATAGCATTTCAGTTTTCATGAACTCAGAAAATGAAAGCCAATATTTGTGTTTGGCCCCAAAAGAAATACTGTATATAGATTTTGTAATGTGTTTGAGGTTTTATAAAGAAGGAAAATGTTTTTAAAAACTATTAAAATGTTCACCTATATGTATAAACCTGATTTTTTTCTTAAATGACAAGAGTTATTGTGAAATATTGTGTTCATTAGTTTATATTTAGTGCTCTTTAATTAAAGAATCAATACAAATAAACTTAAGAATTATTATTTTAGTAAAGTATTTCCTTAGTAAATTTAGAATAATATAATGCATAGATCCTTGCGCACCGACTGGGTAGAAGCTGGAAAAAAAGTCAAATTCTTTATTATTCCGTGATATCTTCTCAAAGATAATCTACACGCAACTCAATCAAATTTAAAACATAAATTATTTATCACAAATTTGCGTCGCATCATCGCAGCAGGAAGTTCAACACGCAATAAATACACAATTCCATTACAACAAGATGGTAATTTAATGAAAAGTTTTACAGCTATGTTTGAAAAATGAGACATGTTGCATGTACAGGTGACTGTAGAGTAGAAGATGTTTTTGAAAATCTTTTTCACGCCGTTGATTTTAAATGCCAAAATTTGGTATTTAATCAAATTTTCTTGCTTAAGTTTGCTGTTCTGAGACCCTCAAACAGAAAAACAGACTTTTTAATGTTTTTTTTTTTTTTATTATTATTTATTTATTATTCAGTCTCAAAAGTATATAAGTAATATATTGTTGGTAAATTCCTAGTGTCCAATTTTTGGATGGAATAGAATACTTTCTCTACTTATGTAGTTAGAGAAAGAGCCAAGGAGAGGAAGTTATAAAGGGGCAGAGAATATGACACATGGGGGAAGAGAAGAGGAGAGAAAGAAGAAAGCAAAGAAGAATCTCAGCGTTAACACAGCCGAGTTGCTGTTCATGTGTTCAAATATGGTTCCTACAAAAACTTCACAGTCAGTATAAAGCTTTTATGTTTCGCCGCGGGCTACTTGCAGTGTTTGCCTGCTGACGAGTGCATCAGTGACGTCAGCGAAGTGCGTTTCAGTTTTCATCCCAGCCAGCACATGGCAATTGGTGTTGTTCATGCAATTGAACAAGCTATTTCTGAGAATTCTCACTATTAGTAGTACCAGGAATTCTACAAGGCTGAGTGCACAGAGTAATTAAACAAAATACCTCACCACAGACATTTAATTCTAGTAATTACACCTTGTTCAAACCGGTCGTGATGATGCGTTCTTAGAAGGGACAATAGATTTGTTTGCAATGACACCTCTTCAGTGTTCTAAGCATGTCACGGTTTATACCCTTTGAACAGGTATATTATTACTATTGGGTTTTCGATAGCCACATTTCCGTGGTCAAGCTCAGAAAGTTAAGAGCAATTCTCGCTGGAGAAAGCCATTTACGTATTTGATATATTGGATTGGATTGTGCTACGGAGGGAATTCCGCACTACGACCAGATTAGATCCAGGGGCGGTTCCTCCATAAGGTTGCAGGTTTGCGTTACACCCACTAATTCTGAGTATACAACAGGTGCATTTTGCACATTAAAGCTGTACTTGTTTGCACTGTTTTATATACAAACATGTTTCAATTACGCTTATTGTCTGTAGCTGCCCATGACCGCAGAACTCGAAATAAACAGAGGTTAGCTGTAGGAGCCGCCAGGTTTGCAGCGAAATGTTAACCTAAGATTTCGCCGAAATGTGGGTTTTCTGAGGGGGTTGCACGAAGGTGAAGAGAGGGGAGTGGCTTCTTATACATTGCTTAAATGGAGGTTTATAAACCTAGCTCCTCCTACTCTTAGCAACGGCTATAGCGTGACCTTCAGGCTTAGCTTCTGTGTGCTCTGCTTTTCGAACACAGGAAGAATTTAATTAAATGCGTGGAGGTTATTCAGAAGAGAGCTCTGTTAAACAACAACGCCACACCTGTTCAGGCTTCTGGGTTTATGGCCACTTTGAAAGATTATAATTTTGTATTCTGGCTGTCTTTCTTCTACAAGATCATACCCCATGTGGACATTTTATACAATCAGCTGCAGAAACGAGACTGTAATGCAACATTTGCCATCCCCCAGCTAAGCACATTTGAAAGGTAAGTGCAAAAGCTAAGAAATAGCCTGGATATCGAGGAACACGAAGAAACTGCAATTAAGAGGAGAAGAATAGAAGAGCATGATGTGAAAAGAAGAGAAGCTCTTGAAGTATGTGACATTCTTAAAGAAGCAAAGTACAGATTTAGCTTCACAGAACATCTGGTAGCCTCGACTTTGTTTCACCAAGAAAATTTCTAAGACATTTCCAGAGGATTCCCTTAGAGAAACAATAAGGTTCTATCCTTTTATCATTGGAACAAAAATTCGTAGAGAACTGAGTGTAATTTACAGTCGAGAGGAATTTCGTGGAATGTCCGGCGCTTTGTGCTTGATGGACTTCATTAAGGAAAACAATTTATGTGCTACATTCAGCGAATATGTCAAACTCCTCCCAGTACTGTTAACTATGCCAATGTCTACCGCTGAAGCAGAATGCTGTTTCTCAACTTTAAAAAGAATAAAAACTTTCCTTAGGAACACAATGTCACAGGACCGATTGTCAGCATTAGCAATGCTTTCAATTGAGAGAGAGAGAGAGAGAGAGAGAGAGAGAGAGAGAGAGAGAGAGAGAGAGAGAGAGAGAGAGAGAGAAAGAGAGAGAGAGTTTGTTATGAAGATCAGTGACTTCAACGCAAAAGTTATCGATAGATTCGCCAGGTCTAAGGAGAGTAGAGCAGAGAATCTGCATAAATAGGTGAGTCATTACTACTCTGTATTTTATTTTTCATTTGTGCACCACCAATAATTTAACCCACCAGCCGCCACTGATTAGATCTATTATGCCTATGCCCCAAGTGGAATATACCCTGGCGGAAGGGTGAGGTGAGAGGAGACAGAGCGCGGCTAACCCAAGGAGTTACAACAGTGCAGAGGGCAGATTCATTGGAAACTCCCCGGCGGACCTGTAGATACAACTGGTATCCCACCTACTGTGGTTCGGAAACGGCCCACCAGGTCGGCCCGAAAACCTGAGACCATCCTACCGGAAGAGGAAGTTTTAGTCAGAGCATATCACCCTGCCATGCAACGCCGATACACCCGCCGACACTTCTACCCCGAAAGAGACCATCAGATAAGAGATGATATAGAATGATAATGGAGGTGAAATGGAGGGACAGAAAATTCGGGGAATGTAATTAACCTACCCAGTATTCACATGGCTACCCAGGAAAACCCATGTGTCAGGTAGACTGGTGACAGGAATCGAACCCGGGCCTCCCGAATACGGACCATAGACGAAACTGCCGAGCCATCCCAGTCGTATTTGATATATGGTTATAATATTTGTAATTCAAATAAATGTATAAGGATTCTGCCCCAAGGGTTTCACCATCGTGTTCTGGTTTTACACAACGGAGTACACTCGTAGTTTACCCCACACATAGGAGTGAAAATTTTTCTTCAGTGTATATGACCAGTGCCTACTTAGTTTCGTGATGAATTTGAGGAGTTACGATAAGTAGCGGTCTGAAGGTCATGACAGCCAACACACAGGTTGGGAAAACATGGTACTTACCGCATTCTCCCAAGTTAGCAGCTGGGTTAATAGGTCTGGACTGACAGAGGCTGCCATGTTGCAATCAGAAATGACTTCATTTCTTCATGACTTCATTTGCTCACTCTCATACAAACTAGGTTTTTTTTCCTGTTTAATAAAATCCAAATTGTTGATACATTTTTCACATAAACGGTAGTTTAGGATGGGTAGCTTGTGTAACATACTTAGAAGATGCTGAACTTAAATACTGTGACTTTGTGGGTTCGTAGAATTAAAAGTCCAAGTTGCAGAAATTCAAAATGTTCTTTATTTGCGTAGAAATACACTTGGTCCACCAGCAGAATTACATAACACACAAATACAATCTTCCAAGGTGAAGTAAATATATAGTGGGTGGCACACAGTTCCACGTTGGTGCTACAATTTGAAGCGATTATATTGGCGACCAATAATAAAATGGGTGGCTCAGGGTAAAACAATGAGGTTAATCACAGGGTATGCGTGCATATGTGTGAGAAGGATGGTTTTATTGACACAATATGTTAATATATTTGCAAGACAAACAAAATGTATAGCTTGAATTTTCTTGTAATAAACTTTTAGTGTTCTTCATATACAAACCTCATTAAGGTTTGTGTATTTTAAGTTTTGTTAGCTTATTCTTAGTACACTAAAGACTGGATTTTATTAAAGAAAATAATTTATATGAACTTCTTTAATCCCATCACCATCTTCGAAATGCTCTTTGCTCTCAGATTAAACTTCATTATCGTTACATTTTAATATTATAATTTTCAAGATTACATAGGAGTAGCACGAAGTTTCAAAGTCCGTATGGTTTAACCTACTTTTTAAACAATTAACTGTGACTTCTTGTAGCGACAGCCAAATATGTCATTAAACTATTTCTGTAAACCTTTGTCTTAACTTTGTAACAGATCGAAAAATGAGACTTTGTGGAAGAGCGGTTTAAGAAAGTATTACGTTAAGCAGGTGGCCTATTAGTTTATAGATTGTCCAGCAGGAGAGAAATATCAATACAAAGTTGCAGGCGAAAGCGTGGAGCTCTCCAGAGATGGCGCTACCTATATAACTTTATATCGAAGAGTAATACTTGTTTTTATTTACAAAGTTTTATAGCACACTGTAACTACATTGATTACATATAACCTGGATTTAATTGGTTTTTATTATGTGTAAAACAGCAGTAGCTTTGTTATATATACGGACAACGACTCATACACAAATGATTGTATCTGGTAAAGGAAGCCTGCTAAAGGTATTATAAGTCAAACTTCTCGTCTCCCTAAATTCATAGTTCTCAGGAGACATGGTTACTAGGAATTTTTGTGGCGGGAATTAGCCTATTCGGTTTAATTTCCCGTAATTTTTACATATATACAATTCAAGGTTTTAAGCTTAAATTAAGTGTATTATGCGTAAGATTCCAGAACTATTTTTCAGAGGGCGGTCGTCGTGGCGGTACGAGACGTCGAGGGGTGAACAACTACAGAACTTCGAGAATCAAGAAGAGCCCGACTAGCTTGGGCGCAGCGAGAAGAAGGGAGACCGAGCCAGCTAGAAAGTCGACGCTCCAAGCGCTAGCTCGGCCGGCAGTTGCCAGCTCTCTTCCAGGGAAGCGACCAACTCTGCACTTGCGTAGAGCAGCAAAACCATAGCCAACGGCCTCTCGGCCGGTATCTAGGCGCCCCCCCCCCCCAGGGGATCGGTCCTCTGCTGCTCGGGCTTCTTAGCGCCCTTTGCAAGCTCTATCTCTCTCTCTTTCCTCCTCTATTCCACTGGTATTTAAGGCCCCCTCTACGCTGCTCTCTTCCGCTTTGTCTTCAACTAATCAAGTCACCATGGTTAAGACAGGAAAGACAGCGTCGGCTGCCAAATCTTCCCCGTCCAAGACCAAGACCGAGAAGAGCAGAACTCACCCGAGAACCCCTTTGCCCTCCCCCCTCACTCTAAGACACCACCACCACCTCAACCCATTTCACCCCCTCAACTCCTCCCTAAGCCAAGGCACCCTCTCCTTCCAGGCCCCCTTCACCCAAACCCAGCTCCTCTAATGCTACTGAATCAGGAACACTGAACCATACTGCCCAACCGACAGCCAGGACAGGAGAAGTGGTATTGCGCCGATTTTTGTTAGTAAAACCCAGGCCGCGACTATCCGCCAACTAACTCAAGACATAGACAAGACTTGCAAATTTCAATTCACCTACACTGTAGATACAGCCCTTAACTACGGGGATTTAGGTTTCAAGATGTTCTCCTTGAGGGCTACCAGAATTTGATAAAATACCTCAAGACGAACAGCGTACAGCATTACCTAATGCCCCACCCTGAAGAAAGAACTGCCCGCCGTGTAATAAAGGGGCTGTACGCTGAATTTACAGGGGAGGAAATCAAAGAAGACCTGGCAAGCTACGGGTTCCAGGCTATAAGAGCAGTTCATATGAGATGGTGCAACAGTGACAGAGCCTCCCTGCCTATGTTCCTTGTAGAACTGCAGGACACCCTTGAAAATAGTAATATTCTGGAACTTAAGTACCTGGCATATTTTAAAATTAATGTAGAGGAGTACAGAGCGGCCACAACACCGAAACAGTGCTCACGCTGCCAACAGATTTGGCAGGTGAAAAAGGATTGTAGGCCCCAAACCCCCAACTGCGCCAAATGTACAGGCCCCCACTACTGCGGCACATGCACTGTTCCACTTCAGGAACTACTATGCGTACTATGTGGCGCTCAGGGCCATGGTGCATCTTGGCGCGGTTGCACCGCATACTACGCTGCGTGCAAGAAACTGGCAAGAAACTCCCGTGCACAGCCCTCCAAAACCCAGACAACCTAGAGAACGCAAGCTCTATATTCTCAGGCCGCTCGACAACCTAGTGAAGCGGAATGGTTCACCAGGAATAGGAAAGGCCGGTCGCGGCCAGCCCCACTAGAAGAATCTTCCGCAATTGGGCGTCCCCGGGTCAGTTCCGGTGCTAGCCCAATCAGAAGAGAGCGACCCCCACAATCAACACGACCAACACAAGCACCAAACAAGCAGGCAGGCCCCTCAAAGGTAGCTGTGCCTCCCGCAGGTACAAAGTCGCTCCAGACCCGAAGCAGACAGGACCCTACCACAGCCCTCACTCCTCTGAGAGGAGTGAGGGCACTTGGATTGCCAACCCACAAAGTGCCACTTCGCCAGGTGGAGGAAAACCTCTCAATTATATGCAGCGTACTTTCACAACCAGGGAACGACATAATACAGACAGCATACTACCTGACAGAACTGATTAGAGACATGAACAGATACATTCATGGGTCATTTAGACACACTTAGGATTGTCACCTGGAACTGCAACGGCATCCGTAAAGGACCCAAAGAATTATCAGAGCTTTTACAAACATACTCCATTCAGATAGCATTATTGGACGAATCACATTTAAACCATAAACAGCGTTTCTCCTTTCCCGCATTCCAAGTTTATAAGAATGACCGCGACCGCAGAGGAGGCGGGACAGCAATAGCCATTCAAAATATTTGTCATTGTAGAATTAACTCTCCTAATTTAGCTTGTGCGGGAACCACGGTTATCAAACTTAACATCCGCAACACGGATATAGTGATAGCCTCCGTTTACAATCCCCCGGGGGAGATAGACACAGAAGACATTAATAAGATAATGAACCTAGGACATAGAGTACTCGCTGCAGGTGATTACAACTGCAAGCACTATCTCTGGAACTGCACAAACCCTAACCCACAAGGGACTAAACTACTAAACTGTATAAAAAACATAAATTACCTAATCTCAGGTCCGGACGAACCAACATTCATTCCCATATGCCAAACCATACACCGAACATCCTAGACATCGAAATTCTAAACCACATTCCATACAACACGGTTACCAACAAGGGTTACCAATATCCCTGTTTAGAGTTACTGAAGGCGGAACGTTTATTACTCGATAAACTTTATTCGTTCCTCATATATATGAACCGACAAATATCTTCTCTCATTTCTGGTATGCCTGGCCCAAGACAGAACAAGAGGACTGCCCTAATCGCCCTCACACCTCGGACTGTCTTAATGGTTTGCCAGCCACGAACTGCTCTAATCGGCCTGACGCCGAAGACCGTCCTCCAAATCTGCGCGTGGGTATATGTGTCACTTTCACTTTCTGAAAGCCCTCTATACACACAAAGATTCTCTTTGTGGCTATTTTGTCATGCCATTAAGAAGGGTTCGAAGAATACCTCATTCAACAAGTCAAGTGCTATCCTTTAGAAATCTGCTAAGGACACTGTTTCTTACGTTTCATTTGTTAAAACAACTTATTCACCCAATCTGCCAATTCGACTCAACTGCCCTTGCACGTGTTGCAACAAAGAACAAACATTCCTTTGAAATCCATCATGATTCTTTACTTATTTAAATCCTTTAATTTCGGTATCAAAGGTCAGTGACCACAACAAAGAGTTCACTTCCAAACAGGGGCGGCTTCTCAATGGGGTAGTATGTTTGCGCTACAACCAAAATGCTGGGTCTCCCTTTAATGCAAGGTCATGTTCCATTTGGAGTTCAGTTCAACCTTGTCTAGTGCAGTGGTCCTAAGCCACTGTATTGTTTGCAGGTGCCAAGTAGTTCACTCTCAGTTGCAAACCACTGATATACAATGGGGAGGTATAGGGCAGGATGAACCTAGGGCGGACCGAGGCAAGTAGGGGGGAAGGGCGGGGCTTATGGCTGCATAAGGTTGGTTAACCTAGCAGCCAGAGAATAGTGAATGCCAACTCTTCTCCTTCTGTTTTCAGCGCCACCTATTATTCTCATATTAAATGTTCGCATCGGTCAAATATTACCACAGATTAATATTACCTACCAGAGCATAGCCACATGTTTTGAGCCGTGTTTTGTTAGCTGTGTCGTGCTGTGAGTAGTAATTAAGAGTTATTTATTTAAATACAAGTATATTGTGTTATATAAGGAGAAACAATGAATTCCATAAAGGGTCTATTAGCACATCGTTTTTAAAAATGAGCTGAGAAGAAAAAAACGAAAATAAGCGACTTGGAAGGCCCACGCCAAATATAAAAATCACATAGATAGTCAAAACAAAAACAAGATATTTGAACAGGAACTTTAACAACAATGTATATGAGAAATATAATTTGATGTGTGGTTGTAATATTAAAAATAGCCTGTTTTGCTTTCCTTGCGTTCTCTTTGGCGGTGAAGATCCGTGGACAAAACATGGCGTGAATGCTTTGCAGCATCTTCATGATTGCGCTAAAAACACGTAACTTAAAAACTGCACATGGAAAAGAGAGTTTTGCTATGCTTGGCAATGTAAATATAGCAAAGCAGATGAAATGTGTTTCAAATTTTAATTCCTTTTGTCAGGATGATTTGCCAATTTTCAGTCCCAATCTAACAAAATGAAAATTCATTATGGTATATAAGATCACTTTAAAGTAAGTTGTCTTTCAGTCTCCCAAGTCTTAAGGGTGGAAGTGGTAACCTACACATCTTGGATGTATTCCCATAATGGGAGAGAATTCTCCAAGAACTGATTAGAAACTTAAATGCTGGCCCTCTTTGAAAAGTGTTGATGGTAAACTGTGGCTCTGTCAAATTGAACGAGCAAATCAAGGCATTGAAAATAAGGGTTCAGTTTGAATGTCACATGAACAAATTAATTATTAGTGATGTAGAAACAGGATTTCATTCTGGAAGTTATTATGTAAGTGGATTCTCAGAACTACTTTTGTATCCCAAAAGATGATATATGAGATGAAGATGGAGCACCGGTGGAATGAGATGGCGCGGAAAACCGGAGATCCCGGAGAAAACCCTCCCCAGCGCCGTGTTGTCCACCACAAATCTCACTTTGCAAAGCAGATGGACAGTGCATATCTGAGAACAATTGAAGAACACAGCCAGAAAGTGGCTCAAAATAGGTATGTTTTAAACATTATTGTTAACTGCATTAGATTTTGTGGAACCTTTGAGTTAGCCCTACGAGGACACAATGATTCAGCTACGTCAAGCAATCCTGGTATTTTTCGAGGACTGATAAACTTCAGTGCAGAGCTAGACTGTGTTCTGAAAAACCTATCTGGAGAGTGCTACAGTGTTTAAGGGGACCTCCTAGACAATCCAGAACGAAATCTTGCAATGTACACTTGAAGTCTGCCATGAAGAGATATCAAGTCCATTTTTAGCTGCATAAATAGAAGAGTGTTATGCTCTAGAGTGTTTCTGAAATACCATGTTGTGTTATACGCTGTGAATTACCGTTAACTTGTGTATACAGCAGTCTATAGTGGTAGGCTTAAACAACTGTTTGTTACTTTAAAAAAATTAAATTGCATGGATAAATATGTGAACCACCGATTTTCAGAGCCACCAGCCGCCCCTGCTTCCAAAACGCCAGTTTCAGTTACAACTCTCGTTACGACTCTGTTTACAACTGTTTATGACCGTCTTTATAAGTGCTAGGCTGGCGTGTCACCTCTTATATATTCCACTACCCATATCACTAAACATTTCTGGAACATTCTGTAACAAACAAGAGATCGACTGTTCTCTATCTATCAAGATGTCACTAGAATGTTCCATTTACCTCATTTGATCTGTTTTGGCATGCCTTTTATCTCCGCGCTATATTTATCTGCTTAGGCAAGCTCTTAATCTCCACCCGGCACTAACTGTCGCTTATCACTCCGCACCACGCTATCGTAAATAATGGCTCGTTCGCGACAATACCAATTTTAATAATAAACCATATTTTAATTCCTTTCTTGGAAGTGTTGAAAACAGTGTTGTTGTGATAAATTAAATTTAAAGGGAGTCGATTAATGACACTAAACAACACTTACTTTTAAATTTTTCCGGAACATGTTTCAGAGACTTTGCCTCTATCCTCAGCCGGCCATCGACTGGTTCTCATTGGTGTAGTTGACGATATTTTGTCACAGGTCTCCTCTGGTGGCGGTTCAAGGAACTTGCTGAACAAATCTTTCTGAGGGATGTCGAAATTGAATACTTTGTTCCTATTTTTTGAAATGAAGATTTGTTCCCATGTGGATAGTTCTTGTTTTCCTGATGTATGTTTTAGTAGTTATGGTTCTGGATTTATGTTGTGGTTTTTTCCCCAAAATGTGTGGCAACTGCTGATTTTTCTAATTGTTTATATTTTATGTTTCTAAAGTGTTCCTTTGCTCTTGTTTCTAAATTTCTTTTTGTTTTTCCAATATAAATTTGACTACAGTCACTGCATTCAATTTGATATATACCAGATTTTTTGCTCAAACATCAAAGATGCCATTCCATCTAACAAAAAATCTGGTATATATCAAATTGAATGCAGTGACTGTAGTCAAATTTATATGGGAAACACCAAAATAAATTTAGAAACAAGAGCAAAGGAACACTTTAGAAACATAAAATATAAACAATTAGAAAAGTCAGCAGTTGCCACACTTTTTTGGGAAAAAAACCACAACATAAATCCAAAACCAAAACTACTAAAACATACATCAGGAAAACAAGAACTATCCACATGGGAACAAATCTTCATTTCAAAAAATAGGAACAAAGTATTCAATTTCGACATCCCCCAGAAAGATTTGTTCAGCAAGTTCCTTGAACCGCCACCAGAGGAGACCTGTGACAAAGTATTGTCAACTACACCAATGAAAACCAGTCGATGGCCGGCTGAGGATAGAGGCAAAGTCTCTGAAACATGTTCCGGAAAAATTTAAAAGTAAGTGTTGTTTAGTGTCATTAATCGACTCCGTTTAAATTTAATTAACCATATTTTAGTTTTCATTTATCTTATTCAGAGGTAGCCAGCCACACACATGCATATAGATCCAGATTAATGTGCACACACACACTCACTCACACACACACACACACACACACACACACACACACACACACACACACACACACACACACACACACACACACACACTCATACACACTAATCACAAATACATTTACCTTTTCATAATTTCTTTTTTTATTATTAAGAAAGTCTTAAAACATTATTTCTGTGAAATCCTGGTATCTAATTTTAGGTTGACAAGTAGGAAAAATAAAAATGGTGTCAACTCTAACATCTGCCAATGGCTGTAGCAATGGCTGTGATAAAACCATAAATTACTTATGGAGTATTAGTATAATGGCCATAAATTCTAGAAGCTACAATGAATGAAAAGAAAGCCATTGCTGGAGGTTAGCTTGCTAAGTGAGGCTTTAGAAGCACACCTCCTTTTGTTATAGAAACCAAACTGAAACTGTGCAGACTGGTGTAACAGCTTACAGATCTACTCGAGTTGGTACGTGAGAAAACTGCTGAAAATAACTGGAAAGTTGCTGACATATTAAGTTTATAGATAATAATGCTGCTGACACAATAAATAAAGGTTCACAAACAATCAAATTATTACAAGTAGATGTTTTGTCAATTAAGAATAGAATAGAATAGAATCTTTATTGCCACATAACGTTTACATTGTCAGCCTAGCTGGTAAACTGGTGAGTCGTCAAGTTATACATAAAAGAAATTTAAAAGAAAGAAAAAGAAAAACTAATTCTAATGTATATGTACATAAATTATCAATTACAAGTAATAATAATAAATAATAATATTAAATAATAATAAATAACAAATAATATATAAATAAATAAATAATTATCAATTACAAGTAGTTATGATATTGTGTCATCCATGAATTCCTGTATGGAGTAATATGTCTTATGTAATAACAGATCTTTTACACTTTTATTAAATAGTTTCAGAGTTTTTATTTCTTTGAGTCGTTGAGGTAATTTATTGTATATTTTTATACCCATATAATGGGGTGTTTTTTCATATAATGTTAATCTATGCATGGGGTATTTTATGCTGGACTCTTTCCGAGTGCCGTAATGATGACGATTTTGTTTTTGGATAAATTTCTCATAATTTTTATATACATAGGTGGATAACTCTAAAATATATACTGAGGGCATTGTTAGAATTTTTAATTTTTTGAATAGTGGTTTGCATGAATCTTTAAAGTTAGCATGTAACATTATACGTATTACCTTTTTTTGAATTTTAAAAACAGTTTCCCATCCCGATGCATTTCCCCACAATATTATACCATAGGCCAAGATTGAATGAAAATAGCTGTAATATACAATTTTTTTTGTTTCTATATTCATCATATTTGTCAGGCATAACATGTTATAGCAGGCCGAATTCAATTTTTTGGTTATATGTTCAATATGGATATTAAGCTGAACCACAAACAAAGAACCTGGTTTAAATCAATAAGTGCTGTAATATCAGGCTAACCATGAATTGTTTTTAAAAAGTGAAGTTAAATGCTCCAGTCCACTGCAGAAATTACAATACTCACATGTGTATACAATTACATAAGGAAGTCTGTATGAATTAGTCAAATTAGGCTTAGTTAGCAAACATGACAAGAGGTCATGCAGATGGAATAATTTTATAAGATGGCTGTATTCCTATGTCTGATAGAATCTACGGGTCATTTAGTTAACTGGCATTTATGAAGTAGGCCTTTTGATTAAATTTAAAGGGAGTCGATTAATGACACTAAACAACACTTACTTTTAAATTTTTCCGGAACATGTTTCTGAGGCTTTGCCTCTATCATCAGCCGGCTCTCGACTGGTTCTCATTGGTGTAGTTGACGATATTTTGTCACAGGTCTCCTCTGGTGGCGGTTCAAGGAACTTGCTGAACAAATCTTTCTGGGGGATTTCGAAATTGAATACTTTGTTCCTATTTTTTGAAATGAAGATTTGTTCCCATGTGGATAGTTCTTGTTTTCCTGATGTATGTTTTAGTAGTTTTGGTTCTGGATTTATGTTGTGGTTTTTTCCCCAAAAATGTGTGGCAACTGCTGATTTTTCTAATTGTTTATATTTTATGTTTCTAAGGTGTTCCTTTGTTCTTGTTTCTAAATTTCTTTTTGTTTTTCCAATATAAATTTGACTACAGTCATTGCATTCAATTTGATATATAACAGATTTTTTGTTAGATGGAATGGCATCTTTGATGTTTGAGCAAATTAGGTTTTTTAAGGAGAATTGGTTGACTGGTGCTAGTTGAATGTTTTGTTTTTTGAACACTTTTTTGAATTTATCATAGGCCCATGGATGGTAAGTGAATTTTTTGAAAATCATATTAGTTTCTGTAGCTGAGAGGGTTGTGGTTTCCTTTAGTAGTTTCTTCTTTTTTGCTAAGTTCACTTTTTTGTCCACTAATGATTTTGGAATGTTATTTTTTTGTGCTATTTCAATTATTTTGTTGTATTCTGTTTTGTATTCTTCTGCTGTGAGAGGGATGTTTACCAGTCTGTGTGCTAAACTATTGAAGATTGCCTGTTTGTGGGATCTTGGGTTGTAGCCATTAGCTTTTATGTAGTTGTCTGTCTGTGTTGGTTTTCTGTAAATGCCAAAGTTTAGTCTGTTTTTATTCCTCATTATTTTTAAATACAAAAATAGTAAATGCTCATCTTTTTCTATTTCTACAGTGAATTTGATGCTTTTTTCTTGGATATTTAAAAGTTTTAGTGCATCACTGATGTGTTTTTTTTGGTACTATTGCGAAGATGTCATCTACATATCGTTGCCAGAGTTTGAACATCCAAGGGAAACCTTTGTTGATCCTTATTTCTAATGCACTCATCTACAGATCGGCCAGGAAGGGTGATAGGGGGTTGCCCATTGCTAACCCTGAAGTTTGGTGAAAATATTTTGTTTGAAACTGGAAGAAATTTTGTTCTATGCATAATTTGGTTAGTTCGATGTAGTCTGAAATTTCAGGTGATGCTTTTTGATGTTCTTATAAAATGATGCATTATCTTTGTTTGTGAGCACCTACTCAAATGCAGTAACATATTATACACCATATAATATTTCTGAAGTTTTAACACACAGAAAAATATTGTTAAACACTAAACCAAAATAGTTTTGGTTAAATCTTATTTAAACTGAGCTGCATGTTGCATTTGAGTCACTGAATTATTTAATGAATTTCAATTTCAATGTACTGCCACATTTACATTAAGTTAAAATTAGCTTTTAAAGAAATTATGAATAATTACGTAGAAAATGAAGCTAGTTACAGTGAAACAATAAGTAAGATAATTGGTAAGATGAAACGTAATTTGGAAACTAGAACGAAAGAACATTTTCATAACATTAAGTATAAACAAACTGATAAATCGGCTGTAGCGGATCAATTTTGGTCATTTAACCATGAAATAAATCCTGAAGTTAAATTATTAAAACAATTAAATGTTCCAATAGATTTAATGGTTTGGAAAAAGACGTTTATTTTAAAAAATAAACATCGCATAATGAATTTTGAAATGCCAGCAGTTGATTCTGTTCTTAAGTTTGTTTCATTTTCAAATTTTGGTAATACTGAAAAAAACATAATAATATAGTGACTTCCTTAAAGACGAAGTGTGTTGACTGAAGATGCGAACAAGGATTTGTGGAATCGATTTCAACTAATTCAACTAATAAGAAAGATTGACATCATTTTCTTAAGATAAGTGAAGTTTTTTGTTACAAATAGTTATATTTGCATAAATTAAGAATACATAAAAATCTGAAGCTAATGAAACAATGCAAATATTAAAAGAAATATATAATAATTAGCTAAATAATCTCTTGAGTTCTGTGAAGAATTTACCAATTTCTTAAAAATATAAGTAAAGTGTGTAAGAGATTATTACATTTTATTGTAATAAAATGATGACTCATCAAATGTATACAAAATATGCGATATGTACATAAAAGAAAAACATAAATAGATACTACATAAAATAAATTATTTGTCACAAATTGCACTTATCTTTTAAGAAAATTGATGAAATTTCCATAGATTTGTTTTCAAAGATAAGCAAAATTTGTGACTAATTATATTTTAAGCTAGTATTTGTGTTTCACTGTTGTTAGCTTTGTTTTTTACATATTAATAAATAGGTATATTATGTGCAGATTATCCATAAATCCCCCTGCCAAAAAATATTGTACATACATTATTTTTCTCTGGTAAACAGCAATAAACAACCCATTTTGTGACAGAAATTGCGATTTCCACTGTTTGAACCATGCGACAACAGAGCACCACTTCCATTGTTATCAGTTAGCCTGATTCATATAAATAGAAGACAAATTCTGTTTTTCTGATGTTAATCAGTATGCACCTACAAAGCAAGTTAAAATAACTTGAAAAGAATAAGCAAATAATATCTCAGTTTATCAGGAACTGTGATTCTAATTCTGAACCATCTGCACAAAAAAGAATGAAGAGATCATCATTCAATAACATGATGCTGCTTTTTTACAATATTTTAGCCAAAAACAAGCTCAAGGTGTCTGTTTGAGGAGCAAGATGTGCCAAAAGGCATAATTTTTTTCATGAAGCTGTAGGATTAAACGGAGAACTTAATGCCTCATTTGGTTCGCTAACCAGATGCAATCATCCTTGCTGTGCAAGGAAAGGGGCGTAGTTCTATCGTTGCAGCAGCTGTATCCTTCCAGGAAGAGTTAGAGAAATTTGTGGAAGATGAGAATTTCACACCAGATCAAATTTATAATGTAGACAACATTGGTCTGTATTGGAAATGACTACCATGAAACTCTTGCTCTTAAGAACAATGTTCAGGCTCCCAGATATGCGTAAATCATCTAAAGAACATATTACAGTTTTGTGAATTGCTAACGCTCCTGGTGGAAACGACAAAGTGAAACAACTAGTGATTGGAAAGCAAGATATCAAAGCTAACTATTTCCCTGTGCATTATTATAAAAGAACATGAATGGATAATGAAATTTTAAAAAATTGGTTCCACAAAAGTTTTGTACCACAAATTTCTAGAAGAGAAAAGATTGCCACAGAAAGCTGTTTTATTGCTTGATAATGACCCTTCACATCCCAATGAGAGCATTCTCATGTCTGATGATTGATCATAGTAATTTGTTATCCCCCAAAATGACTGTTGTCATACAGCCAATGGACCAAGGTGTAATTGCATCAGTAAAATAGTGCTACTGGGCTGGTCTACTGAGAGTGTTACTTGAGTTGGAACAAGCTGATAATTCTAACTATCATACACAGATTAAGTTAATTGGGAGTCGATTAATAACACAAAACAACACTCACTTTTAAATTTTCCCGGAACCGGTTTCTGAGGCCTTCCCTCTATCTTCAGCCGGACATCGACTAGTTCTCATTGGTGTAGCTGGCAATATTTTGTCTTCGGTCTCCTCTGGTGGCGGTTTGAGGAACTTGCTGAACAAATCTTTCTGGGGGATGTCGAAATTGAATACTTTGTTCCTATTTTTTTAAATAAAGATTTGTTCCCATGTGGACAGTTCTTCTTTTCATGTTGTATGTTTTAGTAATTTTGGTTCTGGATTTATGTTGTGGTTTTTTTCCCAAAAATGCGTGGCAACTGCTGATTTTTCTAATTGTTTGTATTTTATGTTCCTAAAGTGTTCCTTTGCTCTTGTTTCTAAATTTCTTTTGGTTTTTCCAATATAAATTTGACTACAGTCACAGCATTCAATTTGATATATACCAGATTTTTTGTTAGATGGAATGGCATCTTTGATGTTTGAGCAAATTAGGTTTTTTAAGGAGTAGTGGTTCACTGGAGCTAGTTGAATGTTTTGTTTTTTGAAGACTTTTTTGAATTTATCAAAGGCCCATGGATGGTAAGTGAATTTTTTGAAGATCATTTTAGTTTCTGTAGCTGAGAGGGTTGTGGTTTCCTTTAGTAGTTTCTTCTTTTTTGCTAAGTTCACTTTTTTGTCTACTAGTGATTTGGGAAAGTCATTTTTCTGTGCTATTTCAAACTTTGGCATATACAGAAAACCAACACAGACAGACAACTACATAAAAGCTAATGGCTACAATCCAAGATCCCACAAACAGGCAATCTTTAATAGTTTAGCACACAGACTGGTCAACATCCCTCTCACAGCAGAAGAATACAAAATAGAATACAACAAAATTATTGAAATAGCACAGAAAAATGACTTTCCCAAATCACTAGTAGACAAAAAAGTGAACTTAGCAAAAAAGAAGAAACTACTAAAGGAGACCACAACCCTCTCAGCTACAGAAACTAAAATGATCTTAAAAAAATTCACTTACCATCCATGGGCCTTTGATAAATTCAAAAAAGTCTTCAAAAAACAAAACATTCAACTAGCTCCAGTGAACCACTACTCCTTAAAAAACCTAATTTGCTCAAACATCAAAGATGCCATTCCATCTAACAAAAAATCTGGTATATATCAAATTGAATGCTGTGACTGTAGTCAAATTTATATTGGAAAAACCAAAAGAAATTTAGAAACAAGAGCAAAGGAACACTTTAGGAACATAAAATACAAACAATTAGAAAAATCAGCAGTTGCCACGCATTTTTGGGAAAAAAACCACAACATAAATCCAGAACCAAAATTACTAAAACATACAACATGAAAAGAAGAACTGTCCACATGGGAACAAATCTTTATTTCAAAAAATAGGAACAAAGTATTCAATTTCGACATCCCCCAGAAAGATTTGTTCAGCAAGTTCCTCAAACCGCCACCAGAGGAGACCGAAGACAAAATATTGCCAGCTACACCAATGAGAACTAGTCGATGTCCGGCTGAAGATAGAGGGAAGGCCTCAGAAACCGGTTCCGGGAAAATTTGAAAGTGAGTGTTGTTTTGTGTTATTAATCGACTCCCAATTAACTTAATTTATACAACAACACTGTTTTCAACACTTCCATGAAAGGATTTATCATACACAGAATTTCTAGTGCCTGGCAATATGTCAAGCCACACATGTTTATTCGATCATGGAGAAAAATTAAACCTGATTTTCAAAGTTTCAGTGATGAAATAGCACATGCACTATTAATGAAACTGGCAACAGGTCTGAATGGCTTTAATGGTGTCAATGAAGAAAATTTGAATGTGTAGCTAATGATCGACGCATGTACATGAGTAATGCCAAGGACAGTGAATGTAAAAGTGGGGATGCAGACAGTCATTTAGTGCATTGCATGTTGATCTTCTAGATTATACAGGATAGTTTCAGTACAATAACATTATTGATGCAAGAAAAATTTGAAGTGATGCGCAAAAAAATTTTTAACTCCTCTCAGAATCAGATCAAATTTATGAACATTTTTAAGAAATAAGCAGGTCTACAGTACAACACAGAAGCTGAACAAACTTTTTAAAAAGAATCATCATCATCATCACTCTAGCATTACAGCCTAGGATGGACCTCGGCTTCCCTCAGAATCCTCCTCAAGAAATCCTTTCTTCTGGCTACCATACACCAGTTTTTTATTCCCAGCCTTTTTACATCCTCCAAAACTCCATCCATCTATCTCAGATTTGGTCTCCCTACTCTCCTTAAACCATACAGTTTACAATCCAGTACTCTCTGAATTATTCCTCCCTATCCAGTCTTTGGACATGCCCTGCCACCTCAGCCTTGATATTTTAATTTATTTTATGAATTGGTGTGTTTATAATTCATCATTATGCCAGATTTGCCATTCCCCTTTCTCCTTAATTGGACCATAAATTCTTCTCAGTATTTTTCCTTCAAAAGCATTCAGTCTTGCCATGTCCTTTAATAGTCCATGTCTCACTCCCATACATTAGCACCGGTTTTATTAAAGTTTTGTTAATTCTGATTTTTGTTTTATGTGTAAGGAGTTTTGATTTAAAGTCTTTTATTAGACCAAAATATGCGCTATTTGCATTTGGTATTCTTTGGTTAACTTCCTCTTTCATGTCATTACTTTCATTTATAAGAGACCTTAAGTATATGAATTTATTCACTCTTTCAAATTTATAGTTAAGAAAGAATATGAATGTATTTTTCTGACTCTTTAATTTTCCTCTTGACATTAGTTACCATGTACTTTGTTTTCCCTTTATTTTTAAACCCATTTTAGCTGCTGCCTGTTCTAGATTTATAAATGTCCTTACCATATCCTTTTCTGTTTTGCTGATTACATCTATATCATGTATATGCCAATAATTGTGTGGACTTATTAAATATTGTAGGTAGGTACCTCTTGTTTTGGATGCCAGCAGTTTTAATAACTTTATCCAATGATAGATTAAATAACAGACATGAAAGTGAGTCCCCTTGTCTTACTTCTTTAGTAGTTTCGAACTGTTCTGATAGGTCTGAAAGGATCTTTACTTGGCATATACTACCTATATTATTCATTATGGCTCCAACTAGTCTTATTAGTTTTCCAGGTATTTTGAATTCTTTATGGGTTTCATTCAGCTCCAATCTATTTATACTGTCATATGCTCAGTTGAAACCAATGAACAGATGATGGGTGTAGACTTTATATCCCTTGACTTTTTCAAGGATCTGTCTTAATAAGAAAATCTGATTAATGGTTGAACCCTGCTTGATAATTGCCAATAATCTTCCCTGAAAATGGTAACAGTATCTACATTAATATCTCCATTTAAAAGTTTATCATTCCTCATCAAATCACTCCTGTGATCTAGTTTGCATTTCTGTTCTTAGGATCTGTTCTGCTTTCGAGGTTAAGGATGTCTTTATGATCTTCCACTGTTAATTAATAACATTTTCCATTTGAAAAAAGAATACATGCTTGAAAATAGTATTTTAAAGTAATTTCCAAATTATATATGGATATATACAAATATAACAATTTGCAACTTAAAACTTCACTTATCTTATAAGAAAAGATGATATTTTTCTTTTAAATTGTCCGGGATCGCGACTTCATGTAAAACTTTTACACATCTTCAGTCAGAAACAACAAAGCTGTCGCCATCGTACAAACACAATATGTTAATATGTTCCTTTTAGTACTACCAAAATCTGAAAATAAAACAAATCTAAAAACAGATTCGACTGCTGGTATTTCAAAATTCACTACGCGATGTCTGTTTTTTTAAAATTAATATATTTTCCCAAACTATTAAATCTATCTGCCCATTTAAGTGTTTTAGTAATTTAACTTCTGGATTTATTTCATGGTTAAATGACCAACACTGATCTGCTATGACCAATTTATCAGTCTATTTATACTTAATGTTATGAAAATGTTCTTTTTTTCTGGTTTTTAAATTACGTTTTATCTTTCCAATATAAACTTTATTACAATCAAAACAATTAAACTGATAAGTACCAGATATTTTATTATTTGGAATTTTATCTATTTTAGAGAAATACAATACATTTTTAATACTATATTTATTTTGAGGATCTAAAATTATACCAAACTCTTTAAAAACAATTTTGAAAATGGTTATTAAACCAAGGATGGTAAGTAAATTTTTTAAAATGATAATCGTATTTTATTTTTCTAAGGATAGAAATGTCATTAACAGTATTTTGAAATTTGAATTTTTCAATTCTTTTATTTATAAAGTCTTTCTTAAAACCATTAATTAAAGCAATATTGATATGTTTATATTCTTTATTAAATTCATCTTTATTAATCCATAAATCAAACTACTGAAAACAGCAAATTTATGTGAAAAAGGGTTAAAACTTTTATTGTTTATGTAATTATCAATATGAGTAGACTTCTTATAAATACCAAAGATTAATTTATTATTATTTCTTATTATCATTAGATCTAGGAAAGGAAGAAATTCATTAACTTCAGTTTCTAATATAAATTTTATAGCTTTATCTTGCAAATTTAGTAATACAAGTTTTACATGAAATCGCGATCCCGGACAATTTATAAGAAAAATATCATAATTTCTTATAAGATAAGTGAAGTTTTAAGTTGCAAATTGCTATATTTGTATATATTTGTTTGCTTCACTGTTAATAGCTTCATGTTTTACGTATTTACATATGGATGTTTACCATAAAAACATTGAACTATAGGTTTTTAGATTATTCATGCATCTTCTCCTGCACATTAAACAAATAATCTAGAGTATATTATAATTTAATTTCCTTTAACCAATATTGTAAAAATGATATATTTCTGAACACTCCTTAGTACTATATACAGTAAGCGTTTTTAGTAATATAGCCTTTCTAGTACCACGAAAGACATTTCGAAATTGTCTAATTTGTATGAAATTCATTATAATTACAGAAGTTGAAAATCTCCATTTAATTCCTCTTAAACGACGACAGGCAATGTGTGTATATTATGGGGATATAAATCATTTTAATAATCTTTATAAAGTTATAATTAAATTTATCTTAAATTACAGTTATATGTTTTTTATTATTTTCTTTATCTCTATCTTTAATTTTGAATGTCAGTGCTTTATAGGGACAGTAGTAAGCTTCTCGCCTGGAATGTTTTTCTTGGATGCTCAAGAACATGTGTTTATGCCTAACATCTGGTTAGCAGTCTTTTACAATATTTTGCTACATATTCTATAATATTATGTTTTAGAAAGCAGTTTGCAACTTTTAAGTTAAGTAATTTTGCAGATACCTAATACACTGGCAGAAAAAAAAATTGCATCTTTCACAACTATGTTCATTGAAATATGGGCATGGTATATGGATATTAAAGGCTTATAGAACTGGTGACTGAACTATCGCAGTCAGCTGACAATAGATGGCTCTGCTCAAGTGTTCTCTCTGAAATCTGTGCCCAGTTTGCAGGCAGTACATCACAGTTGAATAGCAGTGTCAAAAGAAGTCTATGGTGAACCCATGTCACAAAAGCAAACGTGCTTCTTGTGCACACCTACAGCCATTTAAATGTGGTCGAATTGTTGGCCTGAAAGAAGCTGGTTGGCCCTATTGACAAACTGCTGCACATGTTGGGCACAATGTAATTGTGGTGCATCAGTGTTTTCCGCAATCTTCTTTAGAACGTTACACAGAAAAATGAAGCTAGTTACAGTGGAGTAATAAATATTACACAAATAAAAATATTTGTTAATTATAATCTACTTATCTTAAGAAGTTGATGATGAAACTTCTTTCTTCTTTTTCAAATCGATTTCGAAGGCATTTTGCGTTTATCCTCCATTGTTAAGGAAATCTCGGTTACCATGTTTTCTCTTTGCTATGTCACGTTCCCAGCACCACCATCATCCATGGTTTGTTTTCACTGAGAATGAACGCAAAATGCATTCGAAATTGATTTGAAAAAAAAGGAAGAAGTTTTAACATCAACTTCTTAAGATAAGTTGATTATAATTAAAAAATATTTTTATTTGTGTAATTCTTTAGAACATTCCCACTCCTATAGAATGAGCAACCAGCTTGTACAAATGCACGTATGGATTGACACATTTTACAGGCTTCATTAGGCATTCACAGCATCCAGGGAAGTGATCTGAGTACAAGTAGTACCCAATCTGGTACTCAGCACAAACTATTGGAAACCATCTTCTTGCAGTAGGTTTCAAATCACCTGTGCCTCTGGCTAAGGTACCTCTTAAACTACAACACCAACATGTATGTCTCCTCCGGTGTCAAGAAGGAGTTAATTGGACAGTGGAATGGAACTCTGTTGTCTTCAGTGATGAGAGTAGATTCTGTCTGTACACTAGTAATGGGCGGTATCCCTACAATGCAGAACAGGTGAGTGAACTCGTCCAGGGTACATTTGCAAATGTCACAAAGCCCCAAATCCTGGCATCAATGGTGTGGGGTGCCACCACTTACAAATCATGTTTGGCTTTGGTGTTTGGGCAGGAACATGAGACGAGTGCCAGCTACATCCAGGAGGTAATTAATCCTGTGCTACAACCATTTCTTCAACAGGAACGTGATGTGCTGTTTTCAACAGAAAAACGCACGTCCCCATATACTTCTTGGAATGCAACATGCTCTTCATGTTGTATAACATGATGGGAAGGATACTGGCTGGTTCTCCACGGCCATCCACAACCATTTCCTAACTTCAACAAAAGGTGCAGGATGCTTGGGACAGTGTATTGCAGGTGTCATTCATCACCTGTATGATCATCTGTCTGCAAAAGTACATGCCTGTATTGCTACCTGAGGGGACAAACATTGATACAACTTATCGAGATTTAACTGTATTGGAACACCACAGTGAAGCGAAATAATTATTAATTTTTAGATGAGTCATATTTATTACACATCTGCTTCACTTTCGTACCTATTTTGAGGACATGTTTCGCAAATCATCGTTTGCATCTTCTGCTCTTATGCGACTAAAGCTTGATCCAGGGGTGTAGGTAATTCTGGAGTTGCTGCTGCTATCTGTTGATTTAGTGATGAACTTAAATGTGGGATTCTCTTCTGGCGGGATTTCAAAGTTCATTAGTTGGTTTTTATATTTTTCTATGTATATTCTCTCCCATATGACGATTTCACTATGTTTTTGTACGTATTTTAGTAATTCTGTGCTATCTTCAATTTCATGATTTTCAGACCAGAAATGAGCTGCTATTGCGGACTTATCAATATTTTTGTATCTTAAGTGCCTGAAGTGTTCTTTCTTTCTAGTGCCTATGTTTCTTTTTGTCCTCACTATGTAAATTTTTTCACAGTCTTTACACTTAATCTTGTAAATGCCTGACTTTTCCTCTGGTTTTATCTTATCAGTATTATTACTGTGAAGTAGGTTTTTAATGTTGTAATTGTTTTTTGGTGCCAATGTTATATTGTATTTCTTGAATATTTTTTGGAACTTTTTTGTGGCCCAGGGGTGGTAAGTAAATTTAGCAAATCTAATTTCTTGTTTTATTGGTGTGAGAGCTGTGATCTGTTTTAATCTCTTTTGAAGTTTGAATGATTTTAGTTTTTTATCTACAAGGTTTTTTCCATATCCATTTTTAATGGCAGTTTTTAAGATTTGATGGTATTCGTTTTGATATTCTTGCTGGCTGAGTGGTAGATTTACTAATCTGTGTGTGAGACTGTTGATGGTGGCATGTTTGTGTGGAATTGGGTTGAAACTATCTGCTTTGATGTAATTATCTGTGTGTGTTGCTTTTCGGATACCAAATTCTAGTTTTTCATTGCTTTTTGTGATTTTAAGGTCCAAAAAATGTAGAGTACAGTCTTCTTTAGTTTCCACTGTGAATTGTATGCTGGGTTCTTGCAGTTTGAGTAGTTTCAAAGCATCATCTATTTGTTTGTAGGGCACTATTGCAAAGATGTTGTCTACGTATCTGTACCATGTTTTAAAAATATGAGGGAAGGCTTTAGTTATATGTTTTTCGAAAAAGCTCATGTATAGATTGGCCAAAAATGGTGATAGCGGGCTTCCCATAGCTAGTCCTGAAATTTGTTTATAATATTTTCCATCGAAGACAAAATAATTTTGATGTATACATATTTCAGTCATTGCCAAATATTCCTCTATTGCATTGGCATCCAGAATTACCCACACCACTGGATCAAGCTTTAGTCGCATAAGAGCAGAAGATGCAAACGATGATTTGCAAAACATGTCCTCAAAATAGGTACGAAAGTGAAGCAGATGTGTAATAAATACGACTCATCTAAAAATTAATAATTGTTACAACTGTTTGAACATACCTTGTTGTAACATGCTTCACTTATGCTGAGTTTGTTATCATATGATGCTAACTTGATGTATTACATTTCACTTAGCTCTCCATTAAATTTAAGCAATCCTTGATGGTGTTGATTTTTTTTCTGCCAATCTGTTTCTCTTGGATACTCTTTTGTCTGTGTTATTCAGTTTAACAAAAATTGTTAAATAGTAAATAATAAAAAGTATTTCAGAAAGTGCAGTGCCATTTTTATTAAAATTAGGCGAATGAGTGAACCTTCTATACACTTTTCTCCGCTTACAAGTTTTATATGAAGACTAGTTTCTGGCAACTTCTTCCCTATCCTCAGTTCTGTAGTCTGTGATATTTTATTTTATTTCCTATTTTATTTTTCTTTATTTTTTGGTATTTTATTTTATTTCTTTTATTTTCTTTAAATCACCTAGAAGTATGCCAAAATCAGGCCCTGTGACTAATAACCAGTGCAGCTTAATCAACTCCAATCACGGCAATGCAAGCCTTAACTCGAAACTATCCCATACATCTAACTTTAGAGGAGAAGGCACTAATACAACATGAAAAAATGTTGCGGTTAAAAACAACAAAATGGGAGAAAAGATTACTACAACCAATCAAGATGAAAACACAAACAACTTTCCTACATAAAGTTATGGAATTAAAAACAGATCTGAATCTTCCTAATTCTAAAGAAAAAATTTTAATCAAAGAAAACCCATGACTTTTGAACCAATTAATATTCAATTAGATTTAGAACAAATAGTTACAAAATCTGAAACTTCCAAACCTGTACTAAAAGCACTAGCTTTAGAAACTGTGAACAATAGATAACCCACCTGAAGAATGGTTACATATCTACACAGATGGATCTAACTTGGACAACAACTCAGGAGCAGGAATTAAGTGTGCACTGTTCTCATTCTATCAACCAGCAGGATACCACACAACAAATTTTGATGAAAAAGTAACAGCTATTCATATTTCACTCCAACACCTTCTATACAGAATAGATAAATTAAAAAATGCTGTCATACTTTCTGATTCTAAAGCAGCATTATGTGCAATAAGTTCATATAAAATGAGGTCAATCCAAATTAAAGAATGTCACAAAATAATCCAACAACTTCAAAAACTACAGAACAGAATTATATTACAGTGGATACCTGCACATTGTAGAATTGCTGGAAATGAATCAGCTGATTTTCTTGCCAAAAAGGTGCAAATTTAAATATAAAAACAAACAAAACCAATCAATATCTAACAAAGCCAAAGATAAAAAAATAGAACATTTTAAATAAAAATCCAGAAATTATTCCAGAAATCCCACGTAAAGCTGCAGTAGCAAATTTTAGATTACTTACGGAACATGATTATTTGGCCAAACACTTACACAGAATAGGAATTGATACAAGTCCAAATTGTTCTCTGTGCAACAAAGAAGAGGAAATGACTGAAGAACATCTTTTAACCTGTGAAGCCCTACCTGCTGGACCCACTACACAGAAATATTGGAGAGCAAGAGAGTTAATGGCTTCATTGCCAAAGGCATTTGAAAACAACAACAACAACATTTTCTTTAGCTGTGATGTTAGTACTTTATAATCCCTTAGCACCACAATCTCTCCATGTTCTATCGTGCAGGACAGGTCATAATACAGAAACAAAATTTTTTCAGTATCAAGCAGCTTACAAACATCAGAAATTTGCACTAAAACTGAATATGTTTTAAACCTTAACTGATATTTGAAGGAATTTAGTACAGCAACATCTGAGTTAATTAACACACATTTTGTGGTCCTTTCTTTTCACACTACATCACTTATTTTTTAATTTCTACATTTTAATTATTTCAACCAGAAGGTTGAAAATGAAATCAATTGCTCCTAAAAGTATTTCCCCAAAATTAAAAGGCAAGTTATGTAGTGGGGAACAAACTGACTACAAAATGTGTATTACCATTTGGAACCAATTTGTTTTTTTGAAAATAATACAATTTGTTCTGACACTTCAACTCCAACAAGGTAGAAAGATAGGAAGGAACACCAAATGCATCATTTTTAAATAATAGGCTATGGAACACATAGCTAAAAGCAGGGCCATATTCCTAACAAAGAAGTGGGGGGATGCACGCCTAAAAATTTTCCAGATGCTGGAGAACCGATCAGAATGCTGGACTTATAGATTCGCCTTCCTGCTTTGGTTGTCCTCAGCATACGTACGACTTTTTATCCATTCTTTTATGTAATCCTCTGGGTTCCACATATGTACTGGAGGTCCGTTAATAGTCGTAAACATTATTTGAATGTATATATTTTGAATTTTTGCAATATTTTGAATGTTAAATTAAGAAAGGTAATGAATTACAAAGTATAAATAATATTATTAGTAAGGGGACTACGTCCCCCTCCGAAAAGGAGGACAGCATACATCCGCGTTCCCCTTCCTCTTTAGCCCTGGCTAAGAGTAAATTAAAATTACATTAAATTCTGATTATGCAGAGTTTTAGTCTGTTTTGGAACAAAATTCCTCAAACTTCAAAAGAAATTTTGCACAACATTGTATAACTGGGTATTACCTTAAGCAATAGTCAGAAACGTATTCTCTGAAAAATGTAGATATCTATTTAAAATATGCTAATCTTTCATATAAAATATTTTTTGGTATAAGCAACTTCATTATTGATGGTTCAAGTTCTATAAGAAAGCTTTATTCAATATTTTAAAATCCTGTCAATATTTTATTTCTTCTATTCTATGATATTTCTATTACAAAGGTTCATCTTGATTAAACTAAAATTAGTAACTTAAGTTCTAATAATACTAATTTATATAGCCACGGCTATTTCACACAGAGGCATGTTTGCAATATTGTAAGCATATACTTCAAACGCTCGTGTAAATGTACAGTAAGGTTCCATTTGTGGGTAAGCATTCAGGAATGAACTAGGCCTTACACTTCATATTTGACTGTAATAAAGGACAGAATAGCAGAAAAGTTACCTGAGTTGGAGCAGATAAGGAGCTATCTATATAATTTTCAGCCTTCCTGCACGAGAAGCTTGTTTGATGATATGAACACAGGCTATTAAGTGAACACAGCACACGCTTAAAAACTGTAAGTAGTCATTTGCAAAACGCGCCAAAATGAGGTTACCAACATGATGCTCCAAAAAGTAACAGAAATGCCTAGAATTTTCTAGCTGGCCGAACTGGCCTGTGGCAGCCTGGTTTGTTTTGTTTTGAACGACCGTAATACGTGTGGTGGTCGATTATGTGGATTGTATTAAGTGAAGTACGTTAATAATTGCATAACTCTCGGTGTCAAAAGATATATAGAATAATAAAAGTTCAACCGTATTCCTAAAAGAAGTCTGAGGTAAAAATTCTATGTTTATCTTGTACTTATATGTAAGGTTAAGTTTTACGCAAGCTAATCATGACGAAATATAATTTACAAAGATACTTGCCATTTATGCGCAATTATTTACCTGTAATACATTCTAATCTTTTATTATATCTTACAAACAGATATAATCTATTATGATTTCAGGATGTCGAAACGGAAGCTGGAAGATGAACTCGAAGCGGATTGGTATGACGGTGACACTAAAGTTGCAAAGTCTGGGGTTAAGAAAAATTCTCTAGATTCTGACGAAGAAGACGACGTAGAAGAGAAAGCATATGATATTTTAGCGGAAGATGATATTGAAGGTACTCGCTTAACAGCATTTCTGTCTCCTTTTATGTATAACCTATAAATACTTATTAGGCTGTGGCATCACCTCTATTAATTAGAGAAAAAGCAAGAATTATTCGGTATAATAGCAGCTTTGCGGATCGAATAAGCTTGAAAATGCCAACAAATGTCAAAGCATGAAGCAAAGCAGTTGTATAGAATGGGAGTAATAATGATAATGACTGTCAGAACGTATCATATTTTGGTTTTCTTCTCTTTGTAGTTCTCTTAGTAGTATTTGGCACTGTTCTGTATTCAGTCGTTTTTAAATGTAGAAAGAATGTTTTACTTAATACATTAATCATAAGGTGCACTCTTTGAGAGACAGAAAATCTTTCTCATATGCATACTTTCACTCTTTCTGTCAAGATTAGGTTGCTTTTTGATAGAAGTTTTCACATTAGTTTATTGCATATGTCATGTTTAGCGATAGTTTGATATGGGATATTTGGCAACATATTGTTTTAACTGCAGATTTCTAGATGCACGGTTAGCAACAGCCTATTACATTCTCGCTTGTACAAAAAGAAGCTCTGCTGTTACTATGCAGGATAACAAAAATATGGTATTTGCTGTACTTAAGGTTACTGTAATGCTTTGCTTTGGTAAAATACAAACCAACACTTTTATTTCTGCACTACTAATAGAATCGTAATAACTAAATCTAATGTGGACTGAGATGATGTTGCGTAACTGAAATGTATAGTTTTATGGAATAAGGGGTCTGCTGTTCGCAAGCCATTACATAAATTAAAATTGCATAAATCCATGTGCTACCACAATATAGAAAGCAAATAACATAACTTATCTAAACAATTAATACTATAAAAGTCTGAAAATATGTAATTAAATAGAATAGGGAAGAAAGTGATAGCCCTTATAGAAAAAATCTTTTAATGCTTGACTCTCTCTAAAGCTTATTTTATTGCTGTACTTCCTCATAATGCTAGGGAGGCGGGCCTCGATTGAGTTAATTGACCTTAGTGGTGGACTGTATCTCTGAAGACATTTCACTGACTTGTGGAAGGGACTGAATCTATTGAAACAAATATGCTTTACATACACTATAAATAACTTAAAATTAAGTAGCCAAACTCCTGTATCCAGCCTCCCAAAAGTTGTAAGCAAGTAAGGCAATTGTAACGAAAATATCCAAACTAAAGATTTAGGAGACGTGAACGTTTGGAAAGCCACTCTTTTTAACACAGTTTGTTTTATAGGAAACAATTTAAAAATAAATAAATAAACCGTGTCACATCCTTGGAAGTTGCTGAACTTAAATATCAAGTTTTGCTAACTTATGTTTGAGGAATTTAGATGCATTGATGTCCAAAATAATTAATAAGACATTAGTAGTGTTTTTTTTACTAACTACATCCCTTACTTTTAATTTTTGAAGAACTAGTTTTGGGAGCTGTTGCTTCCATTTTCAATGTCAAAGGTTTGACTGCCATTGGTTGTAGTTGCATACAGTCATTTCTCGGATAGTGGAACAATTAACACTTTTATTGGATTGTCCACTGAGAGATTTTGATATTTATTAACTGGTCTTTGTAATGGGTGATCAATAACTCCCTCCGCACTGGGTACTAGCCTATCGCTCGAGAAAAGGCTGGCATCCTAGTTTTCCGCATTCCATTCTGAACCACTGTCATTGTTTCCAGCACATACTCACCTTCTGCTAGAGTGTCGTTGTGCTGGTCAGTTTGATGTACGTACTTGTGTTCCAGTGCTGCCACTGGAATTCCCAACTCTAGGGGAATTTTGGTTACACAGGAGGTGTGGAGCGACTTTTCGATGACATGATATTTCCATAACAAGATGATCTAGTATGTTATGAGAGTTTTCTGCTGAATATAGTTTGTTGCAAATTTACTATTCAGAACATGTAAGAATAGTACTAATTTGGTGATGCCTTATGCTTACATTCAAATAGCTTGTATGTATTCACTGTACATAACATGATAATTGCTGCCATGGCTGTAAGTAAATAATGCTAAAGGTATATATCCTAATAGTTAAAGCCCATACTCTTTACATTGTGTAGTTGTAGTTGGTTTGTTGACCTAGCTTACACTTTTTACTTCTACTAATTGTGTCAAGCAATGTCTTAGTTTCAAAAATGATATTGAAATTAATATTATATCGCACAGGACAAGAAGAAGGTGGTGGAGGTTATGATGGTGATGTCAAAATAACCCCTTTCAATATGAAAGAGGAATTAGAAGAGGGTCATTTTGATACAGATGGAAACTATCACTGGAAGAAAGATGGCAGGCTTATACGTGATAATTGGCTGGAAAATATTGATTGGGTAAAGGTGAGTACAATTGAAATGTGGCATAAACCAAACACATAGAGCACAAATGGCCAAGCAGGCAAATTCTTAAATTGAAATTTGGGAACACTCACCATTAACAGTCTGGAAGCTAAAGTAGTGAATACAGACAGTAAAATCCTATGTGACATTATATTAAGTACAACCTAAATAATGAATGTTACTTGAGCAAATGAGTAGCAAATAAAAAGGATCTTGGGCACAAAAAGTAAGGGAATTGATGAAACATACAGGTAAGGGAGTTATTTGGAAAACTGGGGAGTATTGTAGAGGCTTTTGAAAAGAATTAAGATTAGAAGACATCGATAGTCAAGTTATTTTAAGATTAGAAGACATCGATAGTCAAGTTATTTTTGCTAGTACGAGATAAAAGATCTTTGAGGATATATGGATATATATATGGAAATAAAACCAGTCTGGGGAACGAAAAGCACATAGATGTGTATAATAAGCTAGGGCGAAAAGGTTTTGCTAGGACAAGGTCAGGAGTCAGAAATTTGAAAGTATTAGATATGATAAGGATAAAGGGAAATGCCCAATGTGTGAAGTAGAGGATACGGATTGGCATGGTATAACTATATTGCAATCAAAGGTGTGGAGAGAACAAATTTGTCAACAAAAGTGAAACAGTTTTAGTGAGGGGAAAGAAGTAACAGGAAAATGTCTGTAAAAGGACATTTATGTAAGAAATATAGGAGACTAGCTGACCCGGTGAACTTCATACCGTCAATAAAAGTTGTCTCAACTTATCTATATAAATAAAACAAATTCAGATTAGTTAGTTATTTATTCTGCAATTGGGGATGAAATTTTAATACAACACAGTTACAATTAAGTTAATCAATTTAAAGCTTTCTGATAAACAATATTTTTTGTCTTTTTTGGTGGTGGTGCATGAATACAAGGGGCGTCCAGAAAGTAAGTTCTGTTTCAATTTATCTCCACTGCTGCGCTGCAATCGCAGTTCTGCACATGCGCGGTAGATGCTCTGTATCAAGGAGAAGAAACGTACGCTTTGTTGTACTTGTTTACAATGTCAGTGTTGATTGAAGATCCCGCCGCTTGTGAAATCAGATCTGTGATTCATTTTCTGAATGCTAGGAAAGTGAAACCAATTGAAATTTATCGGCTGTCAAAAAGTGTTGTGTTTCTTCACAACAATGCACGACCACACACTGCAAATTCGACGAAAAACATCCTGCAGGGATTTGTGTGGGATGTGTTTGACCACCCCCTGTATAGCCCTGACCTCGCTCCTAGCGACTTTCATCTGTTTTTGCATCTCAAATCTTTTCTTGACAGTCAACACTTCAACAATGACGAAGAGCTGAAAGAAAATGTTTCTAACTGGTTGAAGACACCGGTGGCAAACTTCTATGAAGAAGGTATAGAAAAACTTGTGCCTCACTATGACAGATGCCTGCAAAATTTCGGCAGTTATGTGGAAAAGCAGTTTAATAGTTGTAGAATTTTGTTCAATAAATAATTTTTCTGTATCTGTACACAATTTAATTTTATTGCCAAACAGAACTTACTTTCTGGACATACCTCATATTTATAGACGATGTTTTCCAATGCACAAACACGCAACGTATAATTGTTCATGAGAGATATAGGGAAACTCCAAGTTGATTCCGCAAACTTACAACGACTCCCCTTGCAATTTATCTATCGTCATCACAAAAACCAAATGCACAGGAAATTGTAGATGCTTAAAATTAAAAGGTAAATCCATTGGAATCATCGGAATATGTGGGATCAAGATATTCTCTCCTTTGTACTCTTGATGATTGTTGCTCCAGTGTCGTTATTCATTAGCTTTTTCACAGTCTCGTTCCATTGCACAGTCATGGTTGGTTAATGTTATGTAGCATGATCTCAACAGATCCTAGTTTTAATTTTAAATTGTGAGGTGGGAATTTAGGCAATTCTAATGAATATAAAAACTCTGTGAGAACGTTGACTACGTCGTCCTGTTTATAACTGTGTCAACTAATATTTACAAAAACATCTCCCCAGAAGAAAATTTGTACAGTCACATTGAGATCATCGACATCTGTATTTCTTGCTTCCAATATTACTCGTTCCCTCAGCCAAAAAACCTGTGAATAAGCTCCTCTTTCGAGTATGTGAAGTGACAGAAATCTATGGGTAATGTAATTAATCTGATCAAGGTGTCGAGGACAAGTGAAATATCTTTAAAGACTTTGGCAAGGAGTGGAATATCCTTCTGCTTTGTAATTCTTATGTTTGTCGAAAAAAAGAAGGTGTATGTTTTCCGTAAAGGTTTGCATGTGTACTTTTAACCTTCCTTGGACTTAAACAAATATTTCGAAGCCAAAATTAGACAGATTGGTTCAGCCATTCTCAAGTTTTTGCGAGATTAACAAAGTCAATTCATTTTTATATATAGAGATTATTTGGGGAAAGTCGGAGAGAAATTGTCAAAAACGATTAGGAATTTTATATTTAGTTAATAAGCCGGTCTATCACTTCAGGTTATTTTTTCTCACCTTCCTTAGACTTAAACAAATATTTCAAAACCAAAATTAGACAAATCGGTTCAGCCATTCTCAAGTTTTTGCGAGACCCTCAAAGTCAATTCATTTTTATATGTATATAGATTATTTGGGTAAATTCGGAGAGAAATTGGTAAGAATGTAGGAATAGCCAACAATTAATGTTGGAGAAAATGGAACAAGGGAATTAAGAGAGCAGAGGGCATCAATAAACAGAAAATCAGGGTTGTGTATATTGAGACTGTAAATTAAACAAGACAAGCAGGTAGGAAGGGTACATTGGGTGTGAATAAGAGTGTTTGTTATTGTGTGTTATAGATGTTGATAATGGTAATGCATTTATGAAAGTATGTATATCTGAAGAAAGATGAAAAATAAATATTCTATTCTAAAATATTACTTTGGAAAAATATATATTACATGATCTTTACAAACATGTAATATTCATTGAATTATAATTGATTAATTTTATATATTTAATACTGTTTCTACCTATTTTTAACAAAATATTACTGCGGTCAGTATTATCCTGGAATTTTCTGCTTGATTTACTGTGACTAAAATAAGTCAATTCATTTGTACTAAGTGCATTGAGCTTCTAGATTCTATTACAAATAAAAGCAGAGTCAATTTTCTGTCAGTTCACTTGATGTTTGAGGGGCTAAAGAAGAACTCTAACCAAACTTTGATTCTGATAGGGATAAGAGGGCATAGAATTTCTTAAGCAAAGAATATTAAAGCATCTAAACTCAAACCATTGTACTAATACAAAGAATGTAAAAAACGGCAGCCACGTCATTGATGGGTAGGTAAATATGATCTAGTGAGTGTCATCTGCAAATGCCAACAGATTGTACCTAAGTATAAATGGTTGTGGTTTGTTACCTGCAGTGTCACTACATAAAGTGCAGTAACACTCGAAATTTATTTCTTTTTATGTTTGCTTAAATGCTTTGAAATTTCTATGACAGTGAACACTTGTTATCACCTCCAAGGAAAGTAGGGCACATTATTAATTGAAACAGCAAAAATAGAGAATATTTTCAATTCCAATAGTTATATTTTACCATATACAGGATGTTACAAAAAGGTACGGCCAAACTTTCAGGAAACATTCCTCACACACAAAGAAATAAAATATGTTATGTGGACATGTGACCGGAAACGCTTAATTTCCATGTTAGAGCTCATTTTAGTATTTCTCTTTAAATGTAAATTGAAATCATTCGTGCACACAATTGTCAAAATACCCCATTGTTTCGTTTGCATGTACTGTACTTCCTCGATTCACCGCCAGTTGGCCCAATTGAAGGAAGATTATGTTGACTGCAGTGCTTGTGTTGACATGGAACTCATTGCTCTACAGTACTATAATGGGTGCATTATAAGTTGGTGATTGACAGTTGAAGGAGTGGGGAAGGAGAGGGGATAGCGCCGTTGCCACTTTACCATTCCTCTCCACGTGCTAGGCAACAAAGATTGCGGGTAGAGGGGAGGAGGAAGTTCGACTGCGGTAATGTACACGCACATATTCCTAGAAATTTGCGTATTGCAGTATTAATCATAAGACTGCCGTAAGACTGTCTACACGATTAAGTGAGCAGTTACCTAATTACAGCATACGAAATCTTCGAAATGAACAAAAAATAAATGGTTAGCTACAGTTAAGATTTAGAGAAACAAAAGTGCCATACCTGCACAGAATTATGCATTCTATTCCAACAGGAATATGCTGCTTATCTCAGAGTTGCTGCTGTCATTGGTACTGCTTTTCTGATCGTCGTCGTCGCCGTCAGTGCTACCGCAATCTCCCACTGAAATCATGAGTTCTTCCACTTTCTTCCAAAATGCCGTCGTTTTCCCATGCTGCTACTATAACTTTTTTGTGTGACAAACAGCATCTTCCCAATTTTTAGCACTTATTTTTGCTATTATTTCTTCTGTTAGTTTTATAACAGATGTTATAGTGAAATCTGTATTGTTGCGCGCTACATATCCCTTTATTTGGGCCCAAATCAACTCTATTGCATTAAAATGGCAATGGTAGTGAGGAAGTCTAATAATTTTGTGGCCTTTTTCTGCAGCAATTTCATTAAGTATATATTTTGGGAACTGGTTCTAGCTTTTCATACTTTTACCGGTTCTAGCAATTCATACTTTTTTTTTAAAATGGTCTTGAACACGCACATATAATTTCCCTTACTTGTCCTTTAATTGGGATTCCGTACCCAAAAACATTTTTGGTGGTCTTCACAGATATTTCTTTCTGTCTGTTTCTGTAGCACAAGTGTTTGTGACAGCCATTAGTAACAATAATTAGCTAAATATTAAAGTTACACTGAAACACTAAAGTTGATCACCGAAACACACGAATTATGTTGCGAAAATGTAAAGCTGTTTACACCCTGTGAAACATTCACTACTTGAAGCAGTACACCCTTAGTTTGGCAGTGATGACAGGGAGAAATACCTTAAGTACCGTAAGGGTTATTCATGTTAGAACTGGACCGGACAAAGGCAAGTAAGAAGGGTTGGCCATTAAACTGAAAAGGTTGGTCGTTCACCCAGAAAACCTCATAAGATATTCCTTGAAATTAAATCCACACCTGTTCCCTTCCAACAACGCATACTGTCTCATACTAAAGGGCAACGAACGACAACGGTATTGTGATACCGCTGATTCATACGCGAAGCAGCAATAGTAGCAGTGTCTGCTTATTGCAAACCTGAACATGCCGATAGACTAGCGTCATGCATAAAGCACATGGTGTAGTGCGATAGAGTTGGCAACGTAGGATAAGCGTGCCGGGCTGCTATGGCAACAGTTTACTTTTGATTGGTGGATTGTTGGTTGCTAGGCGACTGCAATGACGTGTCAGTTACGTGTTTATTCCCTCTCCTTGTTTTCGCAGCTGAATAGCACGTGGAGGCAAAACGCCAATCACCAACTTTCGATGCGACAATTATAGCATCACGCACATGAGTACGTAAGATCAACTGGTTAGTGTTCATCACAAACGTGGTTTTGCAGTCAGTGCAATGTTTACAAATGCGGAGTTGTCACATGCCCATTTGATGTATGGATTAACACTGGGCAATAGCCCTGGTGCAGTACGTTTGTATTGAGACAGATTTCCAGAACGAAGGTGTCCCGACAGGAAGACGTTCGAAGCAATTGATCGGCGTCTTACGGAGCACGGAACATTCCAGCCTGTGACTCGCAGCTGGGGAAGACCTAGAACGACGAGGACACCTGCAATGGACGCGGCAATTCTTCCTGCAGTTGACGATAACCTTAATGTCAGCGTCAGAGAAGTTGCTGCTGTACAAGGTAACGTTGACCACGTCACTGTATGGAGAGTGCTATGGGAGAAACAGTTGTTTCCATACCTTGTACAGCATGTGCAGGCACTATCAGCAGCTGATTGGCCTCCACGGGTACACTTCTGCGAATGGTTCCTCCGACAATGTGCCAATCCTCATTTCAGTGCAAATGTTCTCTTTATGGATGAGGCTTCATTCCAACGTGATCAAATTGTAAATTTTCACAATCAACATGTGTGGGCTGACCAGAATCCGCACACAATTGTGCAATCACGTCATCAACACAGATTTTCTGTAAACGTTTGGGCAGGAATTGTTGGTGATGTCTTGATTGGGCCTCATGTTCTTCCAACTACGCTCAATGGAGCACGTTATCATGATTTCATACGGGGTGCTCTACCTGTGCTGCTAGAAGATGTGCCTTTACAAGTACAACACAACATGTGGTTCATGCACGATGGAGCTCCTGCACATTTCAGTCGAAGTGTTTGTACGCTTCTCAACAACAGATTCGGTGACCAATGGATTGGTAGAGGCGGACATATTCCATGGCCTCCACGCTCTCCTGACCTCAACCCTCTTGACTTTCATTTATGGGGGCATTTGAAAGCTCTTGTCTATGCAACCCCGATACCAAATGTTGAGACTCTTAGTGCTCGTATTGTGGACGGCTGTGATACAATACGCCATTCTCCAGGGCTGCATCAGCGCATCAGGGATTCCATGCGGCGGAGGATGGATGCATGTATCCTCGCTAACGGAGGACATTTTGAACATTTCCTGTAACAAAATATTTGAAGTCACGCTGGTACGTTCTGTTGCTGTGTGTTTCCATTCCATGATTAATGTGATTTGAAGAGAAGTAATAAAATGAGCTCTAACATGGAAATTAAGCGTTTCCGAACACATATCCGCATAACATATTTTCTTTCTTTGTGTGTGAGGAATGTTTCCTGAAAGTTTTGCCATACCTTTTTGTAACATTCTGTATGAAACAAAAAATACATTAGTGTTCCTTAAAAAGCATATGTCTGGCAACTCTAATCAGATGAAAATTAAATTTTGAACTGTGTTGTCATTCTGTAATGCTTTAATTATAAAATGCGTGGCACTGCTTGTCTAGTCGTAGTATGACAAACTATATAAAACATCCGACAACTTTCCGTCATTTTTCCTGTATTCAATAATGGTATGGAGCGTTGTCCAAAATTGTATTTGTAGAAGGTGGGCTGTATGGAATAAGCATTTCTTTCAACCATTTCTCAGAATTTTGGTTGTTCATTTGGCCTTGGTAATCTCCACTGGTACTTCTGCCTTATAGAGAAGTTTCACTCCATTTATAAATCTCTTCTTGCCTCTAGCTTGAAAAGGAATGAATCCATTCCTTGCATTGTGACCTTCAGCCACCCCAAAAGCCTCTTCAGACTTCCAGCACCTCTTCATGGTTATGTTACTGTCCAATAAAGTTTCATCTAAATAAATAAGGTGTCTGCCAGATTCCCATAAAGCTTTAGTATGTAGCCATGATGCACTGCACAATTTCAGGTTTATGAATTAAAATCTTCTATGTGCTTCCACATTTTCTCCACTTGAAGCCAATATATTTTAAAACTGTTATCAAAGATTTTGTGCGCCAATGAAAATGTATCCTCTGCTTAACAGTTGGCAGTTAAAAATAGGTAGAAACAGTATTAAATATATAAAATTCATCTATTATAATTCAATGAATATTAAATGTTTGTAAAGATCATGTAATATATATTTTTCCAAAGTAATATTTTGGAATAGAATATTTATTTTTCATCTTTCTTCAGATATACATACCTTTATAAATGCATGCATTACCATTATCAACATCCATGATCCAACTGAAATATTACATGTGAATAAGAGTTACTGGATTCCCTGTCACATTTTTCAGTTATGTTCCAAATCAATTGAGAGTCCCGCTATGGATCACAAGATTTTGTGTATAAATGACCTCTGATGTATCCTCAGCCATAATAAGTTACAATACCTTGGCACTTGTAACATTTGCAACAAATGCTTAGCAGCGAGAGCACTACCACTGGACTGCATAAAGTGCACCGTAGGAAACAGTAAGAAAGTAACGTGATAATTTTTGTATATGTAATATTGCCACATATCACCGCTGCCCTTAACCAACTTCCTCACATCCCACAAATACACAGATGTTGGTCCTGTACAGTAATTATTCAGTTATTACCAAATTCAAATATTGAGATTAAGTTCTGGTTATTTCTAATTTATTAGTGCACTTTCCAACTCTGACATGATACACAACCGAAGTTCAGCAAACGAAAAACTGAAAATAAGTGTTTGTTGGCTTGCTGGTATTAAAGAATGTGTTTCTTGTAAACTATTTGATTGCTTCCAGATAAAGAAGAGAGAACCTTCAACAGAGGAAAATAAGGATGGTAATGAAAGTGAAAGTGATTATTCTAGTGCTGCATCTCCATTTGATCACATAGCGGCATATAAACAAATGCTGGAGTTAATGAAGCCTGGTGAATCAGTAGCAAAGTCACTACGACGGCTTGGTAAGTCAGTTATGTCCATTTTTAGTCAATTTTCTTTGCTTTCTTTTTCTTTTTTAACTAGGTAATGACTGGTTCAACGAGTTAGAAGATACATTGGTTTTGATTAATAATATAAAACTACATTCACTTTTTAAATTTCCTGGAACTTGTCAGGCTAGTTTTCTTCATCAACCAGACAACTAAATGTAGGTGATGAAAGTGACCCATCTATAGACTGCTCTGGTAGGGTTTATAGTAACTTGTATAATGGATAATGTGTGAAATAATGAAATTGAATTCCTTTGTTGGAAGCTTTGAAAACAGTGTTGTTATGATAAATTAAATTTAAAGGGAGTCGATTAATGACACTAAACAACACTTACTTTTAATTATTAATTTTTAGATGAGTCGTATTTATTACACTTACTTTTAAATTTTTCCGGAACATGTTTCAGAGACTTTGCCTCTATCCTCAGCCGGCCATCGACTGGTTCTCATTGATGTAGTTGACGACATTTTGTCACAGGTCTCCTCTGGTGGCGATTCAAGGAACTTGCTGAACAATGTTTGTTTAGTGTCATTAATCGACTCCCTTTAAATTTAATGAAATTGAATACTCAGTTCTTATTTTTCTGGATGAATTTCTATTCCCATTAATATAATTTTGTGTTGAACTAGTACTCTAAGCTCCATACATTGCAAATATTTACCTAGAATGCATTTTGTTAGGACCTCCCTAACATCCTTAGCTAATGACGACTGTTGAATTTTGATTTGGTGGGAAAGATATTCAAAAGAAATATGAAGGAACTCTTCAATTTCAACACCACCTTTGAAAGGAACCCAAACTTCAAGTTCATTAGGATACCGACAGAGACACCCCATTCACCTTGAAGGAGTCTACCAAATTATTCACCAAATAGTCGACATATTTGAGGATTTATAGATTAGTCATATTTTTTACACATCGGCTTCACTTACATATTTCATTTCGCTTCACTGTGGTGTTCCAATACAGTTAAATCTCGATATATTTGAGGATGTTAGGAAGGTCCTAAGGAAAAGTGCTCTAGATAAACACTAGCAATTCAGGAGCATTGAGTATAGTTTGACTCATATGTACGAGGGCTATCCAGAAAGTAGATTACGTTTTCGTCTGTTTCCGCTAGGGGCGGGGCTAGCGCGGCCATCTTGGGGTCAGAGCGTTGCGCAGCTCAGTCGGCATCTAGCCATGCTAGTGAGAGGTTCGTGCTGTGCTCCGTTCAGATACTGTGACGGTTTGAAATGTCTGCGTTAATTGAAAATCCCGCGAGCTGCGAGGTGCGTGCAGTAATAAGGTTTCTGACTGCAAAAAACTGTAAACCGATAGAAATCTATCGGCACCTTTGTGAAGTGTATGGGGACAACATTATCACTGAAGGTGGACTGCGTCAGTGGGTCAACAGATTTAAAAATGGCCGAACCAATGTTCACGACGAAGATCGAAGTGGGAGACCCAGCATAGTGACTGCCAAACTTGTCGAAAAAGTCGATGCTAAAGTCCGTGAAAATCGAAGGTTCACAATAACGGAACTTTCTTTGAGTTTTCCACAAATTTTGCGAAGTTTGTTGCACGAAATCATCAGCGAAAAGCTTGGTTACCACAAGTTTTGTGCAAGATGGATTCCAAAAATCTTGACAGAGGACCACAAAAATCAGCGAATGGCTGCAGCGTTGAACTTTTTGGACGTTTACCATAAGGATGGTGACTCCCAGCAATGAAGAAGTGGCTGGCTATGCAGCGTTTTGATGACGACGCACAGCTGCAAGAAGAGGTAACGAAGTGGTTGAAGGCGCAGGCGGCCGAATTTTTCGACGAAGAAATTTCCAAGCTCGTACATCGCTACGATAAATGCCTTAATTTGAATGGTGACTATGTCGAAAAGTAGTATTTGAGTGTGGCTTTCATCTGTATATAATAAAATTTGTTTCCTATACTTTGTTTACTTTTTATTCCAAAATGTAATCTACTTTCTGGATAGCCCTCGTATAAAACAAACCTTAGAAAAATCAGCAATTGTCACGCAGTTTTGGATTCACCATTTGACATAGGAAATATTGGAGAGCAAGAGAGCTAATGGCTTCATTGCCAAAGCCTAGCATTTGAAAACAACAACAACAACTACCATTTGACATAGTTCTGTAATCTGCAAAAGACATAAAATGTGGTAGAACCCTGTATAAGCAAACTAAAGGGTCAGTTCTATTTTGCATAGTGCATTTCTATCTTAGGATAATCAATGGAAATGAATAATATTAAAAAGAAACAAAATAATTTTATTCCAAATGCACATAATGTTTTGTGAAACACTACTAGAATTTCCCTCCTATGTAAACATAGGAGAAATATACATCAAACAATTTGGAGTCAAGATTTCACTAGAAATATATATTTTTTTATGTTCTCAAAACCCAAAAGCATTTGACTATGCCTGAAGCCTACTATACGAGGTCTGTTCAAAAAGTTCCAGAACAATTGTAATTTGTAATTTCCAATGGAGTGTTGGAGCGAAATGCAGTTGGCATCCTCCTGCTTGCGCCTGTGTTTGATGTATAAATGCCGAAAGTTTCATTGTTGTATGTCTGTTATCGTTCAGTGTTTTTTTGAATAGAATGTTGTGTTGCAAGTTTGCAAATTTTGAAATGGCAGAGTTAGAAAAGCAATGCCTTCATTAAATTTTGCATGAAACTCAAGAAAATCTTTACTGAAACACACCAAATGATGCAGGAAGCCAATGGTGATGAGTGCTTAAGCTATACTGGGTGTTACAAATGGTTCACGTGATTTAAAAATGGCTGGGCAAAAGTTAAATCCTCGTTCAGGACTTCCTTTGACATCTACCGACGACTCTCATGTCAGGATCGTCAACAAAATTGTGCGTGCCAATTGAAGACTGATTGTCTGAGAGAATACAGAAGAATGTAATATTTCAGTTGGATCATGGCATAAAATCCTGACATAGCATCTTGGAATGCATTGTATTGCCGCCAAGTTCATCCCACAGCTCTTGAGTCAAAACCAAAAAGACCATTGCCTCACAATCTGTTAAGAACTTTTGGATCACACAAATGAGGATGAGATGCTTCCTTGCAGACGTTTTTTAATTTCCAAAGTTAAAAACCCCGACGAAAGGGCAAAGATTTATAACAATAGATGAGATTATACAATGAGGTATGTACCATTTGTAGCTACTTACTATGCTGTAAGTACTTAGGTCCCGTCTTCATATTTAAAGCACTATTAGGTTAATTGAATGGAAATTATTCTTTCTTCCGCACTAGCCATGTGTAGGCTAAGGTTTGTATAGGTAGAGTCAGCCGGGATATGAACCTTGGATCTGCCGGTCTCCATCTGGTTGTTCTTAACCCTTGAGCTACCATGGCCAACATCCAGCATGACGTTAAATTTTCCAAACGACTCATATTGTTCCCAGTAAACCAATAGGGATTCTCATATACAATGAGATACACACCATTTGTGGTGACTTACTATGCCATAAAATCTATTGCGCATGTTAGGTATACAAAAGGCAATATAAGACCAAGAGTCAGAGTAAGTTGGTAGTGAGTTGGCCAGAGTCAGAGCCAGTGAGTAGTGTGAGAGCAATGTAGTGCTTTGAGCTGTGATATGTTCCAAGCTCCGTGAAAAGGAGTCGGCAGTATGTGGAACAGGCAGAAAGCAGTTCATGGCTCAGTAATGTGGCTCCTGGTGAGGGATTGCCAAGTTGTGGAACTGTCAGTAAAGCAGTTTAAGTGTGAATATCAGAATTGTGCTCAAAATTGATGTAAAGTTCCATATTAGAGGTGGACCTGTGTGTAGATCAGAGAGATAATACCAGTACAAAGGATGCATGCTACAGCGACTTAAAGGAACACTGTAGAGACATTTTGAAATTTTACATTTGTGAAAATAAAGATGTTTTAAGGTGAACCATTTTTGCATTTTTTCTGCAATATATAAGGTTTAAACACAGGGAAATCTGCTATAATTGAGTTAAACTGAAAAACTTGAAGAAGTTGATAGTAGTAGTGTTTAATATGTATTTTTAGTATGGCACCACAGTCAGTAGTAACCAGTAATACATGCAGTGAAATGTGAGGGATGAATTTTGGATGAAATCTTCCAACCCTAATTGTAAGTTTAGTGTATTTTTCCTGCCATTTGCCAGTTGCAGGGACTGGTGAAAACCTCTGTCAGGGAGGGATTTGAACCTCAGACTTCCTGAATTCAAATCTCATGCAGCCATGAGCTTATGGCCATCTTGTTAAGTTCTTTCGGACATTTTATTGGCACACAACAACTTGACAGCTTTTAGGTGGAAGGGGAAAAATAAAGGAGGGGAAAGAACTTATTTGAAAACAATTTCAGCACAGGAATAAATTAATATAACAATATTGTTGCATTTTCAGGTGGAAAACGGAACCTATCTGCATCAGAAAGGTGGAAATTAAAGAAAGCAGGACATGATGTCAGTAATGAAGGTAACCAGCAGCAGGTGACAGACTTGACAGAGCTGGCGAACAGTGTTCTTACAAATACTGGAAACATGGATGTATATCAGGAAAGCTATGAGCAAATAACTAAAAAGGTGAGCCTGAATACATGCTGTTATAGATTTGTGATTGGAGCTCATTTAAGCATTTGTTTCTTAATTCAAAATTATTATAGGCTTTGTTCAGGGTTATTCTAAATGCTGCAGTAGTCTAGTGTCATAAGGCTGTATGCCTGACACAGGCTTGGAGTTTCTGTTATAGATGACATGCCATTTCCAAACTTTTTACTCCACTTATACACTTACTGTAGTGATAGATGTGCATCACCATACTGGACCTTCATACTCAAAAGGATTTCAATAGGTTTTGCACTCTTACTGCTAAAAACATATGACAGAGCACTGTTTTTCCTTAGCGCATGTCACATGTAGTTCTGTCATTTTGAACTATTATTATGTCTGCATGAAATTGTCTGCAATATTCTACCACCTTTTGGACATTCCATACATTATTGGTGACAATAATGCCATCTTATAGAACAGTGGCACAAAATGTCAATTTGTAAATATATTTTGAATGTTTTCATTTGATACCCCTCATATCTGCAAATTGCTATTGGGATGGTGTGTGTCTTTTACTAGCTGGCTGGCAGTTTAAGCAGTAGCATAGTATGTTAGCTTGACAGCAAAAGATATACAAACTTGCTACATTTGTCTCATTACAGATAGCAGATGCTGAGAAAAAGACAAGCCAAATGAAGACTGATGCAGATTATGAAGATGTGTTAGATATGTATGCAGATGACTTTGATGAGAAAGAGAAAGCAAGAATAGAGAAACAAGCTCAAAATAGAGCTGAAGAAGCAGGAGCATCTACACAAGATAAGGCTGAAACTGGAACCAGTGAAACTACCAATGGTAAGCATACTAGAATATAGTTAACCACCTGTAACGGAATCTTTAATTATAAAAAACTGATATGTCAGGTTAATCATCTACTGTTAGGCATTCAAATATGGTTTACAAATTACAGCTTTACTTGAAAACTTTGCCCCTTAAATACTTTACAAGATGATTCATTTGTGTGTTAAAACACTACAAATAATAAACTACTGAATGTCATATGTTGAAATTTGGTGTATGCAACATTGAAACATTGGAAATTTCTCAAAGTCGTACACAACCCCTATTATGAGCTCTGCACAACACAGTAGTAGTAATACATACTTTTTCTTTTTCTACTATAAACTTCAGTGTAGGAAATATTGTGTTTCTCTAAAAGATTGATGTCGAGATTTCATCGAAGGTAGATATTTGAGTCTCTCTGAAGTCAAACTTAGAAATTTTTTCAGAATTTATTATTTTCTCAAAATGCCTTAAAGATTTTTATTTAAGTACCATATAAAGTATTTACATCACAAATGGTAAAAACCTGTTAAGTCATCTTTACTTGGAAGGACTCCTTTATAGTTTTGTGTAATGGTTAAAATATAAGAATCAAATAAAAATCTACTACACAAACAATTTAGTTCTCTTTAAAATAGACAATTTATCTCATATGATTTTATTTCTGAATACACTTAAACAATTGTTTCTAAAAATCTCATGTAAATAAACACTGAAAAGTAATTAAATTATAGATGAGTCGCATTTATTACACATCAGCTTCACTTATGTACCTATATTGAGGACATATTTCGCGAACGATGGTTCGCGAAACATGTCCTCAATATAGGTACGTAAGTGAAGCTGATGTGTAATAAATACGACTCATCTATAATTTAATAATTATTTTGCTTCACTGTGGTGTTCCAATACTGTTAAATTTCAATATACTGAAAAGTAACTTCCAGCTCTTTTCCCTAAAAAAGAAACAACCCAATATTATCTTATGTTATGATAGTATTCAATTAACCAGAACAGAAAATTCTCAATATATCAGAATATTGATTGACAAAAAATTAATCTGTAAAAAACATATTGAAAAAATCCAAGGTAAGGCAACCAATTGTTTTAAGATAAAAAGACTTGCAGGAACTAAATGGGTTGTTCAAGGCCTACATTAGAGACTAAATATAATGCATATACAGGTGACATAAATACTGAGGCTTTCACGGCCGGCGTCGTTAACTCCACTAACTATGTTGTCTGGGCTTGTAGGCCATGGTCCATTTGGATTTCTTTCTGACGTTTCGCCGAAAACTGCGTTAAACTTCGAAAACTCACATATACAGGTGAGTCGAAAAACACCATCATCGCTTAATATGTTTCACAGGGCAGTACACTGATTACTTCTTAAGAAGGATCCATGTCTGGAAATGCATGGTTTGAATGCTGGAGAATATCAAAGTTAGAGAATTAGTGTCATAAGTGTGTGTATGAGCAGACAAAAATCCATGTGTGCAGATCGAAGTCATCAACATATGTTTAGTATCAACCTATGGGCTTGAATAATTGCTGAGCAACTCATTAGTCTTTATGTAAAATATGAAGCTATTAACAGTGAAGCAAACAAATATATACAAATATAATAATTTGTATATATTCATCAGTCTGTATGTACTCCCAAACAGACTATCAGGACCGATCTATCTCGCACTCCTTAGAGATATTTTGCGTACCTTATTGAAGGATGTTCCACTACACATTTGGCAGGTAATGTGGCTGCACCTCAACGTTACATACCCAGATCAGTGGACCCGCCTCGGTAGCGTAGATGGTAGCATGTTTGCCTCATATTCAAGAGGTCCCAAGTTCGAATCTCAGTCAGGGCGAGTTACCTGGATAAGGTTTTTTCCAGGTTTTCCCTTAGCCTCTGTGACGAATGTCGGGTAACTCCAAGCTCAATGGACCCCAGATTCGAGCATCATTTCACCCATTTCATTCATCGTCCAATATGACTTAACGTTGGAGGATGTAAATTGTGAAAAAAAAAAAAGAAAAGCAAAAATAACCAGATCAATGAATTGGTAGAGGGGGACCATTTCTGTGGCCACAATCACCAGGTCTGACACCACTAAACCATTTTCTGAGGGGTAGTATGGAAACCATAGTGTACACTATTCCTGTAACGTCAGAGAAGGACCTCTTCACGAGTACAGGGAGTGATTGCCATTCTTTCAGGTCAACCATACTTATTGGAATGTGCACTTGAAGCTCATATGGAAAATTCCATAGCGAGAGCACTAATTCTAAACTTGCGGTTTTCCTGGATCTTGTCATCAATCATGTGAACCAATTCTTCTGTAACCTAAGATGGACGCCCACTTCGTTTTTTATCGTGCACCTCACTACGTCCTTCATTGAACTGTCGGACCCATCTTCTCACCATTGTATCACTCATCGCATTTTGTTCATAAACATCACAAACTTGCCAATAAATTTCAAATGGTTTCACTTTCCTAAGTATTCAGAAAACAAATCACAGATCTTATTTCACAAGCGGCGGGATTTTCAATCAACACTGACATTGTGAACAAGCACAACAAAACGTACGTGGCTGACAGCGATCTCACAATGGCGCACGTTTCTTCTCCTTGATATAGAGTGTCTACCACGCATGTGCGGAACTGCGATCGCAGCGCTGCAGCAGAGATAAATTGAAACAGAACTTACTTTCTGGATGCCCCTTGTATTTCAACTGATTACCCTAAAATGGAAAGAAAAAAATGAAATTCATTGTATATTGAGTATCTCCAGAATTTAAATAAACATAGTCTTTTGGTTTGCAAACAATGGTTTGCATCCCACTGTGGAATTTTGTGGGAATGAGCAAGTAGATATGTCAGCCTAGAAGGGCTCCAAAATTGGTCAAACAATGAATAAGAATATTCTCTATGAAACAGTAAAAGATTAATTAAAAACATTTTCACAGTCGCTTATGACAAACATCTTATTTCCTCTAAAAAACTTAAGTGGAAGGGCCTCCAAAATAAACTTAAAATAATTCCAGATCTATCTAGAAAATTAACTGTTGCAGTGTTTCAAATTAATCACAGGCCGTGATTGTCTGAGTGGATATTGTTCTTGATTGGATTAATGACTGCCTCACAGTGCTTTTTATGAGATGACTTAATGAACATTGATCACCTAATTGTATGTGAAGTTCTCCAAAATCAAGATGATCTAATGTCTAAATACTGTGAATCAAGAAGAAGAATTATTATTTCTGGTCATTAGACACACACGCATGCACACCCACACATGTGCACACACACTTTATTTCTCGTACCAGCCATTTTTGAGATACCCAGCGTGATCTTTTGTAATATTTCAATTCTGTGTAATTTGTTAAGCCTTTGCGAGCAGAAACCCATATATGGGTGACGTGACAGTCGTCCACAAGTGGAAACCCATATATGGTTGTGCAGTTACAGAGCTATTGTAGTCAGCTCTTTTTGGTCAAATAATTCAGATATACTGCCTGCAATGGTAGAAAATGTGTTTTCAAAATCCCCTAATCTGCTTTGTCAGGAATTCCTTCCATTCTCACCAGTGAAGCAATGAAGAGTACAGTGTTTGTAACTAGTAGGCCTCATTTTATTTAGTTTTTTGGCATATTGACGGGAAAGAAAGGGTTGGCCGACAAAGAAATTATAGCTTTGAACAAAATATATTTTGAACAAAAATGATAGTGATTAGTCTGCTTTTGAGTTTAGTGATTATGAGAGTGGAACACACCAGAATTCATGTGTAAGTGCAAGTGAGTGCGAGAGTGATGCAAGTGATAGTAGAGATAACAGTGGAACTAGCTGGGCAGAGGTGTGTAATTTTGATCCTGGCCCTGCATCTGTTATACCAGTGTGCAGTATTCATTAGGGACCAATTCTTCCTTCTCACTTTGATGAGAATACTCCTTCCATAGGCTTTTGGACTCTATTTTTTGATGACAAACTTATGCAAATAATTACTGAGGAGATCTGCATTCAAGGGAACACAAAAAAATCAACAGTGCGCCTCAACAAAGAAAGCCAGAATTGCATCCTGGAATCCCCCAACAATTATTGACATAAAACACTAATGAAGGTGATTATCAACATGGAACTTCACCGTACCTCTGAGGTCATGGACTATTTTTCTACCAGTTAGGTAGATAAATTTCCTTTTTTTAGTGACATGTTTTTTCTCATGATGAATTTTTCCTTCTGTTTTGGAATCTAAATTTTGTGCATCCCAGGGGAAACAGAAAATTATCCAAAGAAGAATTTATTCAAAATTTAATGCAAAAATTACAGTAAAAATGCAAAAGTTCTATTCCCCAGGTCCATTTGTATTAGTCAACAAGAGCACCATCAGCTTCAAGGGAAGAGTAAAACTCAAAGGTTCAACCTAAACAAACCTGCAAAATTTGGAATCAAAGTTTTCTCCTTATCTGATGCTTCCAGTGGATATCTGCACAATTTCCAACCCTATATGGGAAAAACACTGAATCAAATCCTAACCTCCTGAAAACTACTCTGGTTGTAAAAGACCTTTATTCTTCCCTCCTAAATATCCTATAGATCCACCTAAGGGTTTCCTTGTTTACACAGACAGGTACTATACATCACGTAGATTAGCAGATACGCTGTGGAAAATAAATATGGTGACTACTGGGACAGTTATGAACAATATAAAAAATATACCACATCAACTAAAACATCAACTAAAAACAAAGAAAATGAAGAGGGATGAAATAAAAGCTGCAATTAGCAAAAGCTAATTGCTGGAAAGGCAAACGAACTGTAACTGTTCTCAGTACCAGTCACAAGGGCTATAAAAACAAAATGACAGAGATGTCTTCAAAATTTCCAAACCAAGCAGCAACATTAAAACCAAACGTTATTTTGGATTGCACTCGACACATAGGTAGTTTTGATAGAACTGATAATTACATTGTGCAATATCAGTTTTGCAGGAGAACATGCAAGTGGTACACGAAAATGTTTTGCTGGTTGCTGGAAGTTTGCATTGTAAATTCATATCTGATCTGTTATACAGAATTCATATGACAAACAAATGTAAATCATTCTGTCACACAGAAAATTTCAAAAGCATGTCCTCAGATCTCTGGTGGTGAACATGAAAGCGTGACAAAACTGTGCTATGACAAGTAAGGTTCGTATTTCTCATGGCCCAACTTTGGTAAGGTAAAACAGGTTTCTGCACTTAGTGGTGAGAAGAGAACAAGGAAGTTGGGCAAATCCTTTTGTGCTATGTAAGGCCAAAAAGCAAATAAAGAAAACAATACATTTTTACGAGACCTGCATCTCTAAGCCTCCCCTGCATCCACATGTGTGTTTCAATATATATTTTATACAAAAAAAAAAAAAAAAAAAAAAATGAGGGGAAGCATCCACACCTGTGAACAATATATGTTATTCATATACCTTCCCTTGTGTAAATAACACTGAGATAAAAGAATCAGTTTCAACTAGATAAACTGCTCTAGCTAGGTGTAACCTCATATTTCTATGAAAATTATGAATTATTTATTCCTATCATTGGTTTTACAAACGTAAACATTACATATGTTTATAAGACAGTATTTAGTTCTTGAACAGTCCCTGGTGTATTTCTGAACATGTGTGTATGTTAGAACTACGAGATGTGATGCAAAATGGAAAAATGCTACTTATGCCGATTTTGCGGGAACATTTTTATGCAGATTAACAAATCTTCACTCTTGGAAGACAACAATGGTGGAATTCAACAAAAACCAAGGTACATGTTTTTTAATACATTTGAGCATAACAGTATACTTTCAGTTGTATTTTGAGGAGTTAAGTATTTTTATAAAATTACCTTCGGATCAGAGCTGTAAAACATGTCCATTCAGGAAGGGTTTAATTACTGTTGCTATTTAGTTATTGCAATGTCATCAAAAGAGCATGAAATTTTAAGGCTAGTGTATAACAACCTACTTTGGGTTTCCTTTATCTCCGTTTTACATACAAAAAATGTGTAATGCAACTACACAAAGGTTTATCTGGATTAAAATAAAACACACAGAAATATAAGCTCTTTGTAGATTAAAAGTAAACAAGCTGAATTGTTTGTAGAAGCTATATAATAACATGTAAAATAGAGAAAGGAATGTAAAGATAACACTAATGATTTTTAATTTTAAATCAGCAATGCCCTATGTTGCTTAAATAGACAAAGAAGTCAGCAGCAGTTAGGTATGAAATTTTAGGTGCCAGAAATTTTAGAAATCATGGATAAAATGAGAAATAATACTTTTTTTTTTTAAACTCACATCAATCAATTATTCTAAAACAATAAATAAAATAACCATTTATTTACTGTTCATTGTGGCAATGGCACTCATTGTGTATTAAAAATTATCTTTTACTGCAATTAATTTGCACAGTTAAAGCTCAGCCTTAACTAATTCTTTATGATGAAATATGTTGGTCATCTTAGTGCAAGCAGTTATTGGTTGGTATCTAATGTTAAGCAGTTGGCAGTGAAGCCATTTGTTCTCTTCACTCCAGTATTTTGTTATGTTGGTATGTTGACTAAAGGTTGGGCAGCACATTAGTTGATTTCTGTCTATATCTTCTTTAAGTGTACAGAAAGAAAACAGAGGAGATCCTACTATACCAATCCTGAATATATGTTTATTGAAATAGTCATGGCCTATTAGTCTAAAAGCAGTGAAACTATTTATTGGCGGGCAAGTCTCCACGTTGGGACGACAATTTGAAGCAAATTTAATGGCATGCAAATAGTTCCACTTGGGCGCTACAGTTTGATACAATCAGGGCTATTCTGTAACGTATGGCTGAAGTTGAACCACTTGTTAAAGCCGCTAACCACTGGCTACGCGCCATTTGGTATTCTGTAGCATCGTAACCATAACAACATCTGGCTGAGAGGAAGAGGTTTATGGTAAAGGATAACAAGAGGCGAGAACGTGTTGTTAGCGCTAGCAGTACTGCTTTAACCAGGCTGAAAAATGGATGCACTTTTAGCGATTGCTGATGAACACGCACAAAGGAATGAAGAATGCCGCAGGAGGTAGGTAACCTTATGTTATTTGATGTAAAGTGACACCTTAAAATATGCGTGTGAAAGTGATGAAAGGTATGTATGCTTACACGAGAAATACGTAAGTTCCCTAACCTAACTTCTGACGGTAGGTAAGAGCATCTCGAAAAAATTTACTGTGAGTTACATTTGTCCCTCAGAAATACTCAAGCTTGTACATTTAGTTTTCTGCCGTGCAACCTTTGAAATACTAAAGTAAGCAAAACCAGTTTCTTTCATATAAATGCTAGGAGATATAACATGTATTTTACGAAAGGACCATAGCTCGTATTTAATTTCAGTACTGATTATTAGTATTAGTAAGAAAGTATTGCATGCAAAGCATTTCAACTATTTAGTTGTTACTTCGTGTTTGCATAACTGTGAAACAGGTTAAACATTTAATTCGGGTAAAAAGAACAGGCAGTAACCTTTTGGATATAAGACCGTAAAATGAAACCACATATGTATGTGCTAAGTGTCCATATAACGTCCTATCACTGTTTGCTTGCGCGAAAACATTTCCTAACCTAAATCTGAGGAATTTCCTAACGGAGAAGTTCTTCTACATGCCGCACAGTTATCGAAATGTTTGTAAAATGGTATGCTTCTCAGCTCAATAATAAAGGATACAAAAAGTACTAACTTCATATTTATGACACACTAGAGCTTAAACAAAATTCGAAATTCAGTTTTAACTATGCTATTGGTACTTCCAAGAAATACCTACTAAGAAAATATTTGTTGTATTGCTTTACAGTAAGTCATTGATACACCAAACAAATAAAAGTTTAAAGTGCGTAGTTCATAAAAGAGTCATTTACTCATTTACTTATACATAAAATGACTAAAGGATGGTCCTGTTGTAAATGTACACTGAAGTAACCCATCTTCAATTTATTTTGCAGGCAAACCAAGCGAAGGATACAAAGGAGTTTAAGGGACAGAAGTGATCCCTTTACGCTGCCTAATGTATCCTTCATTCGATTATTTCGTTTTCCTAAAGCAGCAGCTTTGGATTTAATTGCAGAGTTACAAGTAGTTATGCAACAACCTGTGCGGAGTACTGGTATCAGCATTGTGTTGAGAGTAAGTGGATTACCTTATTTCAGCTATGAAAATATTTACAGTAATTTAAACAGTTCTACTAACACTAGCTGGACTCCTGTAAAGTGACAGTAAAAACCAGTAAGGCCTTGATTTTCACTGAAAAGCAATATTCAGGGGCTGTATTGTTGCAATAATGTAAATTCTTTACACTACAGGTTTTGTCAGCTCTGCTATTTTATGGCCAAGGGAGCTACCAACTTTCTGTTGGCAACAACTATTCCCTTGGCATGAGTCAGCCCTCAACCAGCAGAGCACTGAGGGAAGTAACAGATGCACTGAATAGGCATCTGATGAAGCACTATATCAAGTTTCCTGTTAATGATCAACAGATAAACAGGATCAAACAGAGGTATACTTACTGTGACTTATAGTGTCTAATTTTCTCTTAATTTGTGTGATGACGAAGATATATTAACTTCAGTTTTTGAAATGTTGCTGAAATGATGAAAATATTTCAGATTTGCAGACAAATTTGGCTTCCCTGGAGTTGTGGGAGTAATTGATGGTACATTGGTTACCATCACAACTCCTCCCATACATGATGCTGTACTTCCTGCGCATTTATTTATTGACAGGAAAGGACATCATAGTTTGAATGTGCAAATTGTGAGTGAAGAACTGAATGTTCTGTTGTATCCAATGTGTGTGTTGTTACTCAGTTTTAATGACACAAGACTAATTTTTGTTTTCTTTGTTTTAGATATGTGATGCTGACTTGCACATTTTGTCAGTAAATGCCAGATTTCCTGGATCTGTACATGATGCAGCAATTTGGATGATATCTCCTCCAAGAGGTCATATGCAGGAGATGTACAATAGGCAGAAACGGAGTTTGTGGCTAATAGGTAAGTCCCAGTACAGGACACACACTTGAAAGAAAGTAATTAAATTGTAGACATTTGCCTTCATGTAGCTCTTTTATTAAATGTTAATATATACTTGGAAGTGTGCATCTGATATCAAATTAATTATCTACATGTACATCTGTAACTGTTGAAACACAAGTGTATACTAATGAGTAAATTGATATTTTTGTGTGTTAGCAACAGTAATGATTCATAACATGACAGAAGTGAAGTTTATGCTTTCCTGAATGTTATCAGGTGACTCTGGATATCCCAACGAACCATGGCTTTTAACTCCAGTGTTGAATGCACAACCAGGTTCACCAGAGGATCGTTACAGTACCTCTCTGCGAAGTGTGAGGAACTCCGTAGAGAGATGCATTGGGGTACTAAAGGGGCGCTTCAGGTGTCTCCTAAAAGACAGAGTGCTACACTACCCTCCTCCTGTGGCAGCACAAATAGTTAATGCCTGTGCTGTGCTACACAATTTTTTGGCTGCAAGGAACATCCAATGGGATGAACCATCGGAGGAGCTTGAAATAAATGAACAACATGCAGGTATGTAAAGTGGCCATTTCATTTACGAGCTAGTAAAGTAGGCATAAAAGTGAAAAGGCGTAGTAAGGCAGGCAATGCTCAACACTTTTGCAAGTCATATGTTTCTCATTGCTACTGCATCATGCTGAATGTGATGCATACATTTTTTAAAAGAGTTGTCACTGGTATAATTAGAATATCATTTGATTGGCCTGTAACAATATTTTTCACTGCAATATTTTGAATGTGAGGTATACATCTTTTATACTCACATTGTAACTCAATATTCATTCATCATTGAAAAGAATGAAAAACAAGCATTCCTTTCTCAAATGCTTAATCTTAAATAATGATGTACAAAAATATTAACAATGCACTCAAAAAAGGAATGTGTTGCAATCCAATTCTTCAAATTGGTGGTGTGTTACTTTATTATTTGAATGACCACACATATGCTAAGTCATGTTTCAAATGCAAGCTGAAAAGGTGTTAAATAAAATGATATTGCTATTTCTCTTTTTCATGCCAACATGTCCATTGAAGGTGTGACTAGTGATTAACAAATGAAGTGATTCATGCTCAAAGGACAAATAATACATTTAACGTATACAGCTTTTTTATGACAACTCTCCAATCCAACTTGAATCACATAGTAAGATTTTTATGTTGCACAGATATTTGTCTTCTAATGTACAGAGTTATTGCTGGTACATGCCTACTACTTTAGCAACAGGGCTGTGCATTGTTATTGGCAAGTATTGCCATGCATTTAATTTTTGCACTTTTGTATCATAGAACTTTGCAAATGCAAGTAATGGTTTAATTCGTTACTGTATTTAGTTATGATAAGAAGTGGAGCATGTCAGATGAAAATACACAGTGTGTATTATACTGAAGTGTGTAAACGAGTTTTCTCACTATTCATTTATTTTCACTATTACGATGAAAAGCTACATAGTGAATTAATTCAGTTGTGCCTCACTTAATAGAATGTTTGCTCTTTCCAAATAAAGATGGCAAAGTTTGCAAAATCAGTGTTGCCAATAATGGGATTTTTATTCCTTTATGTATTGGTTTGGTTTGCTTTGCGGCTTAGGATGTATTTCATGTTTTTGGTATGCAAAAGTTGGCAACAGGTCAACAGCTGGGGGACTGTTCAGATGATGCATTGGGCGAGATGCATGTGCCAGTTGCAGTTTTTAATGTTCAACAATTTAACTTTAAACTCAACTACTGTTATGCACAGGTTATCAGGAACCAAATGTTGTTCAGTACATATTCAGTCGTTATTCATTAAAGGAAGGATGTAAAACATGTTTTGTAAATTTTGGTAATTTTAAAAAAACATAACCTTAATCATACATTTATAGTCCTAAATATTTGCATAGGTAATGTACTCAAACATATTAAGAAACAGTAATCACTATCAGCAAGTAAGGACTTTGCTCATTGGCATTTTAAAGTAGCGCTATTTTCAGACTGTTCGCTCCTTTGATAGTGATGATTGAATTAGAAGCATTAATTTTGCTATGTGGAACACTTTAGGAATACAGCATTCCATAGTACATGCAAGTCTTTCAGCTTTGTTTCATAGCTAACCTAACAAAAGAATGTTAATTTAATAAACATATGGCACCTAAATGTGCACTTTCCTGTGGTGAGCGTTCCTCAAAAGTAATACTTTTGTTTTCAGGTGCAAATCATGAATATCAAGGGGCACATGAAGGTTCAACTGTAGAAGGAAGAAGAGTAAGGGCCAGAGTCATCAGGCAATACTTCACATAAATCAAAACCATATAATGCCAATGAAGTGGGAGATACTCAATGAAAATAACCTATAACCTGTCACATTTTACTGCAGTGAAGCACAAATTTTACTGTTGTCAATGCATCAGAAATGAAAAACTATTGCAATAAAGCCAATGTTTTACTACAGCAAAGTGTTGATTGAGAATGATTCATACATGTAGTACATCTAGTACCTGTTCTCATCCATGTCATAATCTCCCTGCTTTTCCCTTGGTCTATGTATATATTTCTCCCTATCCCAATACCTTTCAATTTCTCCTGTTGTAATGCAACATAATAAAAACACAAGTCTTTTGAAATACTCTTTATTTATTTTTACTCAAAATTTCACACAATTTTCCGAGTGTCTCATTAATGGTGAGTAAGCTTGTGTGAATATTATCATTAATGGTGAGTAAGCTTGTGTGAATATTATCTAATTTTTTATGCAGATTTTCTGAGGCACTCTTTTGTTGCTGCTGCTGCTCCCTAAATGCCTGCAGAAGCGTGGCATCATATGGCTCATAGCGTGTTCTTCTGTAACAAAACAAAACTTATTTGTTAAAATTTAAATACTGCAAATAAAGTAGCATTAGCACATTCTAAGGCATGGGCAAGTACAAGCAGAGGGGCCTAGGAATGTCTAGCTATACTGCATCATCCTAAGAAACACACTTTTTGTATTACTCTGCGCCCACGTGCACAAGAATGACAGATGACGTGACACTTCCGCCCATGTGTTACATCATATTGCATTCACAAGTTGTATGCACAAGAGTGGCTTACCAGTAGGTAAAAGATAAAGGGAGCTGTTCGTGGAATTGCTCACAGGAAAGTATGCTTCTTAGGATAGCAGGAGTGATGGAATTTCGTAGTTTGCTTCAGTGAAAAGTTATGTTACTCATTCATCTGTGGGAGTTGAATAATAATCTCATGGTTGACCTGGGTCAGAACTTCATTGACGATTTCAAAGTTACAATACCTTATCCAAAAAAAAAAAAAAAAAGTTGTGATTTCAAAATGAAAAGGTTGAGTTTTAATTTGCAAATATTGTCGTACCAAATGAAAATATGTCAACTGGTAATCATTCAGGGGAATAATGATCTGCTAAGGAAAGCATGCCCTCAGTTGTCTTTCTTTCTAATTAAAATGCTGCAGAATCCTTAAAATGTTTGGAACAGACAATTTAATTGATATCAAGCATTACATGAAAAGAATCTATTGGCATTAAATTTAAGGCAAATAACATAGTTGAGACATCTTTCTCCTTCAACAATCACTGTATTTCAATGTTAACCTTGCTTAGCAGCAGTCTTTTTAAGTTTATGCTGTCCATAACTATGGGGGTTTGACTTTTACAGTATACAAATAAGGGAGGCTGGCTCTACACACAGTATCCTGTACTTTAGCTGAAACACATACTTTTAGCACAACCTGTTCTTCCCTTACCTCCTAGAGCCACACGGTGTTGCATGCTGTGGTGCTGGTGTTGGCGGTTCCTTTAGCAGTGGTGTTGGCGGTTCCTTTAGCAGTGGTGTTAGCGGTTCCTGTTGCGATGGTGTTGGCGGTTCCTGTTGTGGTGATGATGGTCCTTGTAGTGGTGCTGGCCCTTCTTGTTTTTCAACTTGTTCAGCCACTTGGCTGTAAGAAGTTGTTGCATATGCCTGAGAAGAGAAAAAATACGTAATTTATAACAGTGGTGAATTATTTTGCTGTAAGTGATTGAATATGCTTACAATGCTGTGCATTACATTCATATCAATGTTGGTAGTTATCTAGATTTACAGAATTGAATTTGCACTTAAAACAATAAGATATCAAACTACTGAATATTTTTAAATTTGATATCCCTGACACTGAAGAAACCTTTACCTTAGAACCCAGAACTGTGTCAACTGCAAGCAAGTGATCTAATTGTGTGGTGAATGCTCCTCCAAAATTTAAGTACTATATGCTATAGAAACAGTAATTATTCTAGAAATTCCCAAAGATTATTGTAAAATGTACCAGCTTAAAGAAGTATAAATGTGTAAATAAAGCATTTGAATTTTTTTCTTCAAAAAGATGTGTGACTTAAGTTATATAATGACTACATCTGCAAGCTGCAATTCCTAATTTAAATTGTTTCCCCGCACTTAAAAAATGGCTGGAGTGCTGCTTCAGGAAAAGTTTTGAGGAGTTACAATTGCCTTTAATGCATATAAAGGTATAACATATTTAAAATTGATGTGTCCAAAACATGTTTACTTCAAGCACTTGAATAATATTAAAAAAAAAAAAAAAAAAAAAAAAAATGTAAATCAATACTCACAGTTAAATCAAAGCTGTCTGCAACACCTTCAAGACCTACAATGACAACTTCTCCAATTAGTGTTATTAGTTGTTGTTCAAGATCTGTAAGGGGCTTAACACTAGATGTGCCACCACCAGTCTTCTGACGCTCTGCGAACAAGAGCCTCGCCTTACGTTTAACATTGCTTTTCCATTCTGTGAAAACCTGAAACAAATATTGGTTTACTAGAACCTTGTACAGTATCTTATTTTTCTATTTACAGTCAGCAAAATAAACACAAGCAATTCAAAGTAGTCATGATGAACCACATTTAAAACATAATTGCAAAATTTTATAGAAATGTGACCAGGGTGCTTTAGCCAAGAGCAGATTGGGAAAACATATTAAAATACGTTCACGTATGTTTTAAAACCGGCTCTAATTAATTATGTATCGAAACTATGCTTGGTTATTGAGCTACATTTAATTAACCTTGCAAATCCACATCAAATACAACCACGTGGTGTTTTACGGTCAGCGGATGATTACCACGTGTTAAAATATGTTCACTTATGCTTTAAAAATTGCTTTGCTAATTAATAATTATCTATCGAAACCATGCTTGGTTTTTGGGCAACATTTTATTCACCTTGTTATCTATTCTGCAAATCCACATCAAATACAACCACGTGGTGTATTACGGTAAGCGGATGATCACCACGTGTTAAAATATGTTCACTTACGCTTTAAAAATTGCTGTGCTAATTAATAATTATGTATCGAAACCATGCTTGGTTTTTGGGCAACATTTTATTCACCTTGTTATCTATTCTGCAAATCCACATCAAATACAACCACGTGGTGTATTACGGTAAGCGGATGATTACCACGTGTTAAAATATGTTCACTTACGCTTTAAAAATTGCTGTGCTAATTAATAATTATGTATCGAAACCATGCTTGGTTTTTGAGCAACATTTTATTCACCTTGTTATCTATTCTGCAAATCCACATCAAATACAACCACGTGGTGTTTTACGGTAAGCGGATGATTACCACGTGTTAAAATATGTTCACTTATGCTTTAAAAATTGCTGTGCTAATTAATAATTATGTATCGAAACCATGCTTGGTTTTTGAGCAACATTTTATTCACCTTGTTATCTATTCTGCAAATCCACATCAAATACAACCACGTGGTGTTTTACGGTAAGCGGATGATTACCACGTGTTAAAATACGTTCACTTATGCTTTAAAAATTGCTGTGCTAATTAATAATTATGTATCGAAACCATGAAACTTGTACAGTTTTGTGTCAAGAATTATTATTTAGGAAAGCATTACACTTGCTGAGAATAATTATAGTGGATCAGCTTTAAAAATCCTAATACTAACATTCTAGAAAGTACAGTAAAGCATTTGCAACTTACCGTTTTCCATCCCTTTACATCTTTGTGCGGACCACTGCCGCAGCTATTTAATTGTTGCACAAGTTCAATCCACTTAGCGTCCAGCTCTTTTGGGTTATCCGAAGGAGTAAGCCTGCCGTGTCGCATTATGGGATTATTTAGGCAGAAGTCAATATAAATTTTATATTGCTCCTCGGATGTTTTCACTGCCCGCTTGCGTTCCATCTTCTGGTTCTTGAAGGTTCATACGTCCGGAATAAAGTGATCGCAATTCCACTATTTGTAACAGGCGCGATGGGAGCGGTAGAAAAACAAAACATTGGCGCGACGAGCGCTGGAAAAACAAAACACGCCTGCAAAGCGTATGAATTTGCGGTGAGTCGCTCCAGGTGCTTAACAACATGGATGGGAAGCTCCTTCGCCATAACAAGCATAGTTACAGAATGTGAAAACCCGCCATCCTTGTTAAGCGCTCAGTTGTTAGCCGTAACAACTATTGATAGCAGTATTCTTAACCAGAAGCTACAGAATAGCCCTGAATAATGTTTAGCTCAGGGTAAAGCAATGAGGTTTCTCACAGGGTATGCGTGGATATGTGTGAGAAGGACAGTTTAATGACAATGGAATGCCTGTTTCAAACTGATTTATTGACTGCTTCTTTTTCTCAGAACATCGAACTTGAAGTTGCCGAAATGCCCACAGTACGCCCGCGTTCGCCAGTCTTTGGGCTTGGGAGCTAACTTGCTCAGTATTTTAGGGGACGACCCAGTGGCCGTGGTTAAGGCACTGCGGTTTGTTACCGAAATTGGTTTTAATAAACAAGTCTGACTTGGATTTTATATTTGTTAATTTTAGCGATTTTAAGTTATTAGACTTGGAACGGATTTTTATGTACTTTTAATAGTTGAGTGTTATTGTATTTTACCTTTTAGCTTAATTTGTGTATCTTTTAGATTTTAGTGTTGACTTCGGGCCCAAATGACCTTGTTGTCGACGGGCCCTAAAACACCACACACTCACTCACTGAAGTTGCCGACCAAGGATTACCAATAGATCACTGTTCAGAGAGACTGAAGGTGGGATGCTTATTACTCGATAAACTTAATTCGTTCTTCACATACATATGAACCGACAAACATCTTCTCTCACCTCTTCTGGTCTGTCCTCAACCAATACAGAAGAAGTGGACCGCCCTAATCGGCCTCACGCCGTAGACTGAATGAATGACCACAGATGCATGTGGGTGTATCACTTTCACTTTCTGAAAGCCCCTTATTCAACCAAAGATTTCCTTTGTGACGATCTTGTCCATTGTCATTATTAGGGACCGAAGAATACCTCATTCAACAAGTCAAGTGCTCCCCTTTAGAAATCTGCTAAGGACACTGTTTCTTAAATTTCTTTTGTTATAACAACTATCCTCCCCCAAACTGCTATTTGACTCAACTGCCCTTGCACGTGTTGTAACAAAGAACCAACATTCCTTTGACATCCATCATGATTCTTTATACATTGCAATTCTTAATTTCAGTATCAGCTGCTACAGAGGATTTTCTTGGTAGTGAAGTGATTCTAGTCGTGCTGTTTGACGCAGTCCCTGTCAGCTAGTAACATATAACTTGATATCAGAAAGACATTAACATAAACAAATGAATAAATATAAATGACATACCAGAATAGATATATGTCATAACGTGAGCATATATTCGGGCACAGTGACAAGGCCTCTCTGCGAAGATCAGTAAACTCCCTTTGCAATCCCTGTAAACAAACAACTCTACTCTATTGTCTGTCTTGCCCTAAAGGCAAACTTGGTGCCAGCTAGTTGCAAGCCAACCCATTGCTACAACCCCATAGTGCTTCTGACAACAGGGTTTAAGATTTTGACCAACGCGCATAACGCATGCTCACGCTTTAATTTTAGCAAGCGGGCCGTTAGAGAAAGCGACTCTAATATTAGGACCAAAACTGGAAAATCTGAACACTGATCGTAAGTGGGGATAGGTACCAGCCAATGGAAAATTAATATTAGTTCATGTGATTTTTCAAACTCCAAAAACACGTAGAGTGGGGGTAATTCAAAGTGATGGCTGAAGGTAGGTTTTTCTTGTAAGGGCACTCCAGTGATCTACGTGAGACGGATGCGTATTTGGCGTTGTCTAACAAGTCCGCTTCCACGCCATGCACCAAGACAAAATACAATATTTAACAGTCGTTCCAGTGAGACTTAGTGCAAAGAGGGAATGTGCATATAGGGAATGCGATATATATCTAGTTCAAGTACGCAGTGCTATTGTTTCTACACATCACATTACAATACTTACCACAGATACAGTGACACTGAACACAGCAACCACACGAACGACAGCTTTACGGGGGCAAGCAAAGGAGTCTAAGGGACAACAGTAAACTTTCATCTACCAAATTCGAGGTGTCTGCTTCCTTCAACCCACAACTAGTCAGGACGCACTCACTCCCTGAAATTCAGATGAGAGTACTCACGCAAGAGTTACATCACAAGTCACCTCGAACTGGTTCCAATCTCCCTGTCCTTAATCTCCGCACGCCACCAATTGTTAATTGCAAGGAGTTGAGCACAAGGGAGAGCTCGACGTGATTCGCTATGGGCCAGACCGCCTCACATTACATAAATTTCTGCATAGTTTTCCTTTTGTTTGTGATATATTATCTTCTTTAATTTTTTTATTATATGTTGATATAGTTATTCTTTTGATATAATGATAACATAGTGGCTCAAATTTGATTGAATTTGACCTAATTTTACTGCCTGTTTTGGCTAGAAAGTCAGCTGTTTCATTACCATGTATTATGCAATGTACTGGTATCAGTTGAAGTATTAATCTTTTCTTTAAATTAACTGCTTTATGATTTTATGGCATTCTGCAATATTTAGGTTTTTAGATGTTATATATTAGATGTTATGGGTATTATAGGTGCTTTAGAGTCAAATAGTAATACAACTTTCCCAATTTTATTTATATGATATAGAAGATTTTGTAAGCTCTAAAGGATTGTCGGAATTTTTCCATCAAAGGTTTAGAATTTAAACTTAAACTTTTGTAGAAAGAGAAAAGTGGTCATACTGCACCAGCGCCAGTACCACCTTTAAGAGAAACTAACACAAAAACAAACAGTTTGAAAGCTAATACGGCTGAACTGGTTAATGTTATGAAGTATAAGAGCGGAAAACCACTACAAAGTGTTGAAATTACATAATACTGAATGTATTTAACAGGTTTTGTGAATAATGTCCAAAACTTACTAATAATGAAGTGGTGAAATTAACATTTGAGTTTACCTCTGTGTGAGCTACAAACATTTACAGTGCTCATAAAGAGAAGTTCACTGCTGGTGAAGTTAGAAGCCCTGGCAAGAAGAGACCGCACTCCATGCAAGCATTGGATGTTGTGTGTAATGATTTTCTTAGGTCTGCAATCCAGTGTAAGGTGTGCCACCTCCTTGTAAAATGCTGTTGCCAGATAAAACTGATCCTAATTTAAAATAAACTTCTCTCCATAATTCCTTTCTTGGAAGTGTTGAAAACAGTGTTGTTATGTAAATTAACTTTAAAGAGAGTCGATTAAAGACACTAGACAACACTTACTTTTACATGACTCTCTTTAAAGTTAATTCTCTCCATAAACTGCTGTTGGAAATTATTTATCGTTAGTGAGCGGAAAAAGAAAGCATGCTATTGTGGACAGAGATAACATTATTTCATGACAGAGAAATTTAATCCAAATAAAAGAACTTAAAAAACACGAAGGTGTACTATTTGGATGAAACCTGGGTTCATAAGGGACTGATGACAGGCAAAGCTGGATTGGTATACCACTTAAGAAGCAAGCACTTTGGCTGGATTTAATTGCAGGTCTTAAAAGTCCTTCTGTGCACATGTACAATAAAGAATCTATTTATTCATGTACAGATTTACTTGGCTTGAGGATTATTCAGGCATCATTTTACAGAACAAAAAGGATTACATTATTTTTCATTCAGTTTAGAACTGAGCATTCTGCATTTGTGTTGCTGAGAAAGGGAGCTCTAAAAGACAGTGATAAACAACCTGCCTTGTGACAATAGAGTACTGCTTCCATTGTTACTTGGCCTGTTTTAGAGTCCATACTGTTTGGAAGATTAAAACATAAACAAAAAGTATATGATTTTGTTAGGAACTGTGATAGTAATTCTGGAATATCTGCATAAACATCCATGAAGAACTCCACTTTTAATAATTGAATTAGTTGTTAATCTTTTGAATTAGTTTAGCCTTAAACAAGTGGAATGTGTCATTGTTTCAGGCATGTCTTTTTGGCAGGGGAATTTGTTTTATGAAGTTCTATGGTTACAGAGTGAACTTAATGCCTGAACAGGCTTTCTGAATTTATGCTTCAATAGTTTTTTTTTCTTTAATTTAATTTACGTCCTCCAACGTTTAATCATATCGGATGATTCAATAGGTTTTCTGACTATTCATGTCTTTCAGCTTTTCATGCACCTACGCCTCACATTATGCCAAACCTGGCAGATGGCAATGGATTTTTTTCGGGCATAAAATCTTAACATGGCTTTCTTCAGAGGGGAAGTAAAGCTGACGGTCCTCTGTCGTAGATTTATGGCACATGAAAGAACCTCACATCTGATGAAGAAGCCTCTGAGCAAAATTAAGCAATCTTTCACAGACAGTATAAAATGGGATGATCAGAACCAGCAGTTAAAGAGCATCCATAAATAAAAACTCAGCTTTATTTCACATTATCCTGAATAAGAGTTTACTGTATTCCCTTTATACAGACCTATTTTATTGTATTTCTGGAAATTAAGAAAACAAAACAAAAAAGAAACAGAACTTACATAGAAATTAAAACAACATAACAAAGTATGCTAGCAGTAAAGTCAATGAAAAAAATCTTTTTTTGTTACAGATGTGATGTGGGAGTTTAAATGGAGTGAAGAGAGTCAAGAAGTATATGGCCCACATTCATCACAGCAGATGCATGCATGGGTACAGGAAGGCTACTTTAAATCCTCAGTGCTGGTTCGCAAGGCAGGATCCAATGGACAGTTCTACACTTCATCTCGTGTTGACTTTGATCTCTATATATAGACATTCCACTCATCAGTGTCATCCTATACCTTTTGTTGTTATTTTCATTGGTTTTTATCATCTTTTTGTTGGCAGACTGTTTTTATAAATGACATTTACACCTGGTAGTATAAGTTGAAGCACATGGAGTTTGAACACTCAGCATTATTTAATAAAAACTAGAATGGGTGGGAGTAGTGTACATTGCTGAAAGATGTGCCTAATACTGTTATGCCTCTGGGCTTTATTAGAAGATGCCACGAGTTCTGTAGAAACTTTTTAAGCCAAGATTTTATAAACATATTTCAGATGGCCTTCTGATGCATATAGTAATAAAGTATAACTGATTGTAGTTGTTAATAAGTGTAGAATTCACTTTAAAGTAAAGTAGATAATGTTGAAGATACAGTAGTGACTGTAACCAAAATTTGATAGTAAAATTAAGTCATGCCATTGTTTCCCATTAATGATCTGCTGCTTTCTCTTCAATATATATGTGTGTGTATATATATTTTTTTTCAATTACTCCAGTATATGCACATAGTTGTAGGGTTTTCCTTTCTATTTCTTTAAATATCCTATTTATTCATTTATTCTTGAATTATCATTGCAAATTTTGCTGTTACATTTCTTTAACATCTTAAATCAAAGTCTGTCGTTAAGCTCAATGGCTAGGTACAGTTACAAGATATAAACAGATAATAGGTAATGCAAGGATGGAGAAAAAAGAAAGTCAATGAGAGAAGTCATTAGCACTTTTTTTTACAAATGGTGCTTATCTCAAATACGAGGGCCCCTAGTGGTTTACCAGAAAAACATACGAGTTAATTGGAGAAATTAATGTCAGGACGGTATGCTGGCCATGGTAGCTCATTTGTTAAGAGCAACCAGATCCATGGCTCAAATCCTGGCCATGGCATGGTATTATTCAGTTTGACTCTATCTTTGTTACTAAAATTAGGCAAGTGAGTCAACCTTGTATATACTTTTCTCCACTTGTAAGTGGAGAAAAGTATATACAAGGTTGACTCACTTGCCTAATTTTAGTAACAATGGCACTCCACTTTCTGAAATACTTCTTTTTATTCTATATATTGACTATCTATTCAAGCCTACACATGACTTAGTATAAATGAACAATTAATTTCCATCAGTTAACTTAATGATTGAATGCAGTTTGCTGCCTTTACCACATGTCTGTTAGGAGCATATGGTCATGTTGTTTTCACTAGAACACAATAAACACATGTTTATCAAACAATTTGCACAGCTGAGAGTGGTTAACTGCCTCTGATCTGAAGTCAAAGAAAACTTTGTCCAGCAATAGTAGTTTTTAGAGTACATATCACTATATTGATTAAATAATGCCTCTTTGTATAGGTTGTCTCATTAATTGATACGTTAACTTTTTTCTCGTTCAGGTATTGGGGTTATTGTGTCTGCATAACATTTTTATATGTTGTTTTTAAATGATGTTGATTCATCTAGAATTGTATGGTCAGTATAGCATTCAAGAAATATGACAAATTTGGAAAATTCAAATTTTTGTAATGGAATATTTGCACTAATGACTCCTTACTGGTGTCGAAGCAGTTTCTTTTAACCGTAACTGTGACACTATTTTTTCGCCACCTTTTGAAAAGCTCACAAATGTTTTTTCTGCCTGACATGTATTAAAGTTAAATTAAATGACTTAAATTAAGGATTTACATATGTATATATAGAATAACAAGAATATTACAGTTTAAAATGGTGTTGTTTATATCTGAACTCAAAATCTTTAATCCAGTAAATGTAGTTTCCTTAACTTCTTGAATGATACGTAGTATATGATGTACATTACTCTGCTCAGTGACTGTTACAATTGAATGTAATTTGGTTCTTTGTAGGGTTCAGAGTAGACTGTAGTACAAAAAATTAGCTCAACTGCATGTGATGTAGTGATATATATATATATATATATATATAATGTGTGTGTGCGCGTGCGTGCATGCTCGCGCGCGTGTGCGTGTGTGTGTGCGTGCCTTATATTTCACAGGTAGCCAGCAGGCAGGCATCCAGGCAGGCAGGTGTGCAGTTGGTGCAGCAGAAGGCAGGCACACGTACACCAAGTAGGCATACTAGAAATGCTGCTGCATTTAATATTTAAATTCTAATGCTTAGGTTTATCGTACAAATTATTGTAACAATAATCACTAGGACTCGGAAGTTGTTGACCTAAAAATTCTCTAAAAATGAGCTATAAAATGCCCTTAAAATATAAAAGAATGCACATAAAATGTAAAAAACTGACCTAACAAAACAATTTCTTTCATAATAATAAATTAATAACTTGCACAGACAAATAATGTTGTTGGTTCAAATAACATTTTAAAATTAACTTTCTTAGTAAATAATGCAATTTTGCTACTAAATAATAAATAAATTCAAAATTCATCAGGTCATTTTCAATTTTATAAAATATGAAAGAATAAGTTACTGTACCCATTAGCCAAAGCATACTTTACTTAGCGTTGGTCATCTTCAAGTTATCAAAAGTAAAGGAACGGCGGTTGTCAGCTAAAACTGCTTTATACTTTGAGAAACTTCTCTCCACTTCCACAGGTGTTATAGGTGCATATTTGAAAAACACTATGTCACTGCTTGTTAAATCCTGTTCAAAAATATCAGTTCTGAAGTTTTCTCCTGATAGATATGGGCAATCTGTTGGCAACCACTTTATTCTTTTTTCTTATTTATTTATTTGTGTACTAAGCTATTACAATTGTTGAGCTGATCACCAGTATTTGGCCCAGGCCATTAATTGGTGGGCAGCCAGTTGAATTACAAAATGTGTAGTACACTACTTACAGTTCTATTACTACTAACATTACTACCATTACTACTATTGCTTACACACTATTGTTCATTTCCTTTTTTCACAGTTCACTTGCATTTATTTTTCACTGTTCACTTCCATTTATTTTTCACTTTATCTAAGAACTGTCCTACATTCTTGAGATTTTTATCTATAATTTTACATATATCAGGACTTTGCTTAATTTTTCTCCAGATATATTCTTTTCGCCAAATCTCTGTTTCCCTGCATTCAAAAAGGATATGTTCCACATCTTCCTTACCCCCACACAATGGGCACTTGTCTTGCACAAACCCATTCCACTGCCCTTTTAGCCTCCACACTCCTGCACTCAGCCATGCTATCCCCTTCCTTTCATTAATGGTTTTATCTATATATTGCTCCCTTCCCCAGCCACTTTTTAACTCAACATAATATACCAATGACCTCTTTTCACCTAACTGGCTGAACAGTTTTTGAATCTCTATATCTTCAAATCTTTTTCTAACACCCCTCCAGAAACCTTTATAATTTCTATCTCTTTTTCTCCAAATTTCCCCTAAGCCATTATTTTCTAAATTGTTTCGTAGAGTGCTTGCCCAGCCCGAGCTTTGCAGACTTGCTTCTTGATATTTTAAACATTGTTGCAATAAGCTGCCTTCATCTAAATTCAAGATACTATGCCAGTATTTCAAGGCTCTTTCCATTATTAACCCTTTCCTTGTTACTCTCCCCATTTCAATTTGAGCAACTTCGTTTGCTGTTGCCATTGGCAGCCCCAAAACTTCCTTACAGAACATCCTGTGTATCTGATCCACAACTTCCCACCCATTCTCAAGCCCCCATATTTCAATGCCATATAGCATTCTGGCCTCGACTACAGAATTATATACTCTTTCCAACCATTTGATCTCCATCTCCGGCATTTTATATAGACACCCTCTCACAGCCATCATAACCACTTTATATGGCAACCACTTCTCTCACTACTTGAAAATTGTCACAGTGCAGTTAACCATGTACCCGAGCGTGTTAAAATTGGTGCCGGGGGCAAAGCTGTATTAGGGGCTTTATCTTTGAAATACATAGTTCGGGTTGGCGCTTTCGAAAATATTTTCTTTATTGTCGAAATTAGTATATCTACTTCTGGGAATGTTGATGTAATCTGTTCGGCCATGATGAATTCGATGAAAAGCATGGGCCAAACACGTAACATGCACCATCTTACTATGAAATAACTGGATCGGTTTTGCTGCCTTTACCATGTAAGGTGCCGCATCTGTTAGGAAGAGGAACATGTTGTCATGCTGTACTCCACTAGGCCACAATAAACACATGGATTTATCGAACAGTTTGTATATCTGACAGTGGTTAACAGCTTCCATAAACTCTAAGGTTGGAAGAAACATTTTTCCAGCACTAGTAGCTTCTAATGTACCATTGGCCACAGAACGCCCCTCTGAATCAGTTGTCTCATCAATTGATACATAATTTTTTTTTGTTATTCATATATTTACGTATTCGGTTTAATGTGTCTTCATAACATTTTTGTAGGTAACTTTTATGCAAAGTTGATTCATTTGGAATTGTATGAACAGTGTGACGTTCAAGAAAATCTCATAATTTGGAATTAATTTTCCTAGCGGAATATTTGCACTAACAAACACTTCACATAATTATTTATAAAACTAAGATCACTTGTTACTTGGCGTCGAAGCCGTTTCCTTTAACAGTAACGGAGATGCTTGTCTTCTTTTTTTTTTTTTTTTTTTCACATTTTGAAGAGCTCGCAAGTGTTTTTTTGTGGATGCAATCCACACGTATTGCATGATGTAATCGGCAATTCTTTGAATTGATGCATCATAAATTCACCAGCACTGTTAGAACGCTGACCTGTGTTAATTACATTTTTACCACACTTACAGAGTTATTATTTCATATAAAATATATAAATGAACTTTTAATCACAGATTATTTTAAAATCCCCCAAAAAGCCCATGGGTCAGGGTCAGGTCTGCCATGGGAATCGAACCCAGGCCTCCTGAATGCGGGCTACAGATTAAAATGCCCTATAAATTTGTGAAAAAGAAAGAAAATGACCGGAAAATGCATTTAAATGTTAAAAAATTACTATTATAAAAATGTGGAAAAGATGCATTTTTATGACCCATAAAAACCATATATATATCTAACGTATTTGTTCCAAAATGCACTTAATTTCCAATAAGCATCGTCTATAACCACTCAGAAAAAAAGATGACGTTTCATCAAAATCCAGGCCCTAATAATCACATACCTTTGTCACAGAAAGTGTTGGAAATGATCTCTTTGTGCTATATGCATGTCTTACACCTTCAAAGAAAATTTCCATTTATATGCATTAATTCATTCTCTGCAATTGCAGTAATTTCTCCTCTGATATTCTCTTTCAGTTCTTCCAATGTATGCTGATTGTTCCAATACACTTTATTTTTTAAGTTCCCCCATAAATAAAAATGCATACCATAAAGTCTGGGGATCAGGCTGGCTGTAGTCATTTACTGATGACCCTATCTATTGCTGCATTAATTAGGGAAATTTTTGAAGATAAGGTCATCAGTAAATGACTGTAGCCACTGCAATCTCCAGACCTTATGATATGCTATTTTTACTTATGGGGGAACTTAAAAACTAAATGTATCAGAACAACCCAAATGTATTGGAAGTACTGAAAGACAATTTCAAGAGAAATTACTGCAATTTCATAAGATGAATTAATGCGTATAAATAGAAATTTTCTTCGAAGGATGAGACATGCATGGCAGCATGAGGACATCTCCAACACCTTCTGGGACAAAGGTATGTGACTATTGTAATTATAATTTTCACAATAAACCTAAGCGCTAGAATTCAAATGTTCAATACAGCAGCAGCGTGCCTTCTGTTTTATCTTATTGTTTTACTATTAACGTTTATATTTATTACAGGAGTGTTTGGTTTAGTTTGAGGAGTGAAAACTGTTTCAGTTACTGAGTCAATACCATTAGCTTTAACATCCACCACCTTACTCATTAGTTTCCCCTTAGTACTGAACAGATTGCCCTATTCAACAGATTTCCAAATTTGAAGGATCCCCTTCTGTTTAAATGAACTCCGTCTCTAGCAAAGTCTCTATCTTCTAACCAATAATTTGCATCACATAGCCAGTTAATTTCTTGATTTATTTTCATAATTATCCTAATATTTACATCCCACCTACGAAGTACCCCACTTATTATGATTTTTGTTTCTTTTGATTTCGATCTAATGTTGTTTACAAGATCCATAATGTCCCTCATTATCTCTTCTGCCATTACTACTTGTTGAATTGTTCGTACCTGCATGTATCAGCATTACGTCTGGTTTTTGCTCTTGAAGGTTCATCTTCTCCACTTTTTCTTGCAGCTCGCCTACCTTGATTCCAGGAAAACAACGTACTTCAAAACCCTTTTCCCGACACAGGTTTCCAGAAAACTTTAGTATCGAGTCGCCTACCACAAGCACATTTTTGTTTTTTATTTCTGTTTCACTTTCATAATGTTTCACATTTCGCATTTCACTTTCCACACGGTCTTGTGCTTTATTTAGAATTTCAGACCTGTTCTTTATGCCACTACTGCGTTGCTTTGATGAAGAATCCTGTTTCCCATTCCTGGTTACAGTAGTGAAGGTTTTATTCTTGCAATCGCACTCTTTCTTCTTTTTGAGTTCTTCATTTTCCTTTTTTAATAAGTTGATTTCTTTTTGAGCATTTTGAAGATCTCTGTTAAGTAGGTTAATCACCACGTGTAGCGATGCTATTGTTTGTGCATAATACCTCAAGAATATAAATAGAAGGAATGATCCTGTCTTGGAACCACTGTCTATTCATCTGCATATTCCTGTCACAACCAAATCTTCTTACATCCTGAATAAATGGCTTAAACACTATGTTCCTATAGCATTCATGGTTAACAGTAAGAGGTGCACCATCATCATTCTCTATGAAATATGGACCTAGCACACCGTTTCCTGACACTTCACACCAAATCGTTACATGCACACTATGTAGCAGTTTCTGGACTATAGTGTCTGGCCTCTCAAAACCAAGAAAGTGAGTTGTTTGGCAATTGATAAAATCGTCCAAGTGAATGTGATTTTGTCAGAGAACCACACATTGAACAAGAAATTTGGATTTTTGTACACCATGGCCAAAAATCGTGCACAATATTCTACCCTGACATGCCTATTGTGCTCCATCAGTCATAGCCCAACCTGTATTCGGTACGGATATCCACCTTTGTCTTTAATCCGTCATCGAAGTGACATATTGCTGACGTTTATTTCAGGGATGTTCGCCGAAGACTTCGCTTTGGAGTCTGCAACATCGATTGAGGACACGTCCATGATTTCATTTGTGGACACAGTTATGGTCTCCAAACCTTCCCTTACGTTGACACAATACACTACCCATATGACAAAATTTTTTAACATCAGATAGCATAACTATTTTGCTAGGTGCTGGCTTATTGATGTGTTCACGATATTGCTCCGCCACTAACTTTAAACTCGGCCCGCCTTTATAACCATTTCCATACGAGTGAAAATAATACTTCACTATAAACATGTTTTTCTCCGTCGCGAGACCCATTGTCACTTCCGATCATAGAGTACAACTTTCTTTACACAACTAACTATACATCATGGTGATGTAACAACATGCAGATGCTCAGACGTGCGCATGCACACTGCAAGAAAATGAGGCCTGTATATTTTGGCATATACCGTACATACTGCATGACATACTATATGCATTAATTTTGTTCTGTTGCTTTGACTGTTGCTATTCCGGTGGAAATGTTACCAACATAAAATTCTAAGAAAGCTTAAGGCTGTCAAATACGCATTAGTATAAGCAATTTCCATATCAGGTTAATCAGTGTTCAACACCCATCGAAAGCAGTTCAAGGAACATTAGGCACTCTGCATTAAAGCACAGTTCAGATATATACAACTCATTTGCTCAGAGGTTCTGCAGTTCTAAGAGGTTTTATGAACTTTACATCACTATGTACATAACTACTCATCGAGTGAACCCCTCTGTAAAACTGAATTTATCATATGTGTTCAGAATCAGAACTATTAAAATGATATAAGTGTAATTTGAGGCAGCATACAAATGATTAGTTAGGGACCTGCCTATATCTACATTAGGCACTGTGAAGTCATAAAACACAGATTATTATACATATATAAAAGTTTATTTCAATTTAGGCATAAAATATGACATGTCCATCGTGCTCTAGCACGATGACAGTCCTGATTTACTAGGAATTTGTATGCAAATATGGTTTGTTATATACACAAAAATAATAATTTCTATTTTAAAAAACTTCACTTATCTTACTAAGTTACAAAGTATTATATATATATTTGTGTGCTTCATTGTTAATAGCTTCATATTTTATATATTTATTGGTTTGTTATTTTTAGCATTTTCTTTTCAGTTTAAAAATGACGGATATATTTGCGATATGCCCCATATTGAAATAACATAATTAGTATGGAGTCGACATATCCAATATACATGGTATTTAAAATTATTTAAATGATACATACTTTGCTAGCTATTATGAAAACAACAAATTCCAGGGTGCTTAAAGTGTAGATGTGAAGTCATCGGCCCACCCAACCTCTCTATTTACAGAGATTTCTTTTATAACAACATTTTGTATGAGGACAGCAGAAACTGACACATGAAAAATACTGTGCACATTGAATAAGTGTAGGATACTGCGTACATGGAATAAATGTCAAATAAGTGAAATCCTCTATTTCTTGGATAATTGTGTTTTAGCTACACTGATGCTTCAGATACTCTGCACCTTAGAGCTGGCAGTGCTTGTTAGTTATTTTGGCATTTATGATGTCAGCGATATCTGCAACATCAGTGCATGCAGTACACCAGAATGAGCGTTTGGGCCAGGATACTAAAGAATGTGGGAAGTTTCTTCCAAGCATTGCTTTAACAGTCTATAAGCACCCATATGTATGAATGCCAGTCCTGCATTAAAAAGAAAAAAATGTGAGTGAGCATTTAAGTGCGTTCCAAGTTAACTTCACATAAGTGCATTAAAATGTACTTAATTGTGTGAGTTCCATTATACAACATTATGTTTGCTTTGTTTATAGAATGTTTATCAATGTTTATCAATTTCAGTTTGCAGTTCTTTATAGTTTTACTTAGGTTAAACTTAAGAGGGCTGTTTTAACAACATTCATTTTACTAATGGAAACCTTGAGTTTAGGTAAAAATTTTGCTGACACCATAAATATCATTTCAGTGGGGCATTTCAGTTGGTAAAAATATAAAAAATATAAGCTGATTTTTCTGTTTCTGAAATTATCATTAAAGGCATGTTTTCTTTAACTTTGTCCATAATATTGTTTAAATTATCAGTTTATATTGTAAACCTTATTCGTTGTTTTTCTTTAGATTAGATTAGATTGATTTGCGTTCAGTAGGTTCACTTGTAGCCAGAAAAGGCTGTGAACATTGAACATGTCTAGAGGTATAAAGTTTAATAGCATATATATGTACAAAAGTTAACATAAGACACATGTTATAGTACACAGGCAATATGAACAACAATATGGAAAACAAAGCAGGGATAATTAGATTTGATACAAAATGAAACTTTTTAAACCAGCTTTCACTTGGCTTATGCCAGTACGTCTCAACCTTTTTGCAATGGATACCATTCTTGTTATTTATTAAATACATATAGATTAAAAATAAACTTTCAGCTTGCATCAAATATTTATAAGTAATGATTTGTCATTGGAATAGTTAAATACTGCTTATAGAGCTACAGAAGCATTATCAGGATAATTTGTCATTCAGATAATCTTGTACACTATATCATTATATCACTATGAGGAAAATAAATGCACACGGGCATAAATTTGCCAGTGATCTTGTTAATGCACTAATTAGTTCTTTGAGGTCTAATACACTAAACATGATTGTATATACTTTTATATCTTTTAAAGTATTTTTAATATTAGAACTGAATATGATTGGAAAGCCTTAACAATATTTCAAAAATAGGTAATTAATAGTAACAATAGTGCAATAGAGAAGTAAGAAATGCTAAATATGAATATATTTTTGGGGGTAAAGTAAGTAAAATAAATGCTGGTTGTTCATTCTCCTGATCAGAGTACGATTAAAACAATCTGTAATGTGCTTTCCTGTTGTGGTTTATCTTTATTATTTATCTTTATTATTATTTCTTTTCCCGCCTATGTGTATATTTGGTTCCTGATTCAACAGAAAGAGAGTTTAAGTGAACCATTAAATCTATAAGGGCTTTGAAGATGCTTATGAGTACTTTTTTTCTGTTACTTATTGAAAAGGTTTAGTAAGAAAGAGATACAGGCAATTGTATTAATTGCAGATCGATGAAAAAATAATGCTGGATGCAGTATTTTATAGTTTAATGTATGCTTTGCTTATAAAGTTAGATGTGATTGTGTTGGACCAATTATTGCTTCATTGAATTATATTAACTTACGTTAGTGATACTTACAAGACAATTCTTTTGTCTTAGAACATAAATTTAATGTGACTTTGTAACCATAAAATAAAATGGGAGCATTCATATAGAATCAGTATGTGCTACATAATGCAAAAGCTGCGAGTGTTGTATCCGAGAGGAAGAATTCATTTCATTTCCAAATCATTACCAGTTTCACATAATCACAATATGAAGTTTTATACCATATATTGTGCCACCATTTTAAGTGCTAACACAACATGCTGAACTATTGCTTTAAAAGACCTTTTTATCCCCTATTTATTTGTAAATGCTGGAAAGATTTTTATACTGGAGATTTTTTGTTTTGTTATTCAATTTGAAACTTGCACTATACCAGGCCTGGGGAACTAGTACTGTCTAAATACAGCCTGCTCCTGGCTTTGCATGAATTTAAGGTAAAAGAAATGAAGGTCGCTCAGGTTACTATTCTCTAAGGTTCTCATACCTGCATACTCTCAGATATTTCTACATATAGTTTATGGTCTACTGATCTGTGTTGAGTTGTATCATGTCCATGGCGAAATTGTGAATGGGCTTACTTCACACCTCTGCTTACACTGCAGTATGCCAATATTGTGAATGGACAGTTATTTTTAAATAATGGATATGGATATCATTCTTCACAGAACTCAGGAGCTATAAATTTTCTTAAAAAGATAAGTGAAGTTAACAAATTATTATACCTTATTTTAGTGTTTGTATTCCTTCACTGTTACTAGCTTCAGTTTTTTATGTATTATGAATGTCGCCTTTACAGCTATTCATAAATGAGTGTTCATATCAAGTATTGAAAAATAGTGGTATCATCCCATTATTAGTTCATATCTTATAGCGTTAATAAAGAGTTCAGGTTAATAAAGTAAGCTGTGAAATCCCTGAGGAGTAAGATACTCCTGTTGTGGTAAAGTCTGTTTAGTTAACTCTTGTGCACTTCGGCTGCTGCCTTTGACGAACCCTTATAATCGTTTTACAACACCAACCTTCCTTCTGCCAGACCTTTCTGCAAGGTTGCCTCCTTTCTCGATACGTCATGGGTATCGTATGGGGTTTTGTCTAAATAAATTATCTTATATCCATTACTGCAAAACTTCCTTAGTTTTGACATATATATATATATATATATATATATATATATATATATATATATATATCGCCAAGCTACAATTCTACTTGATTCCATAATAACCCTTATCTTATTCCAAGTGCGGTATTTGAAACCCAGCTCCTTTAGGAGGCCGCTCAAAGTGCAGCGCCCATAAGAAAATCACAAATTTCTTGCAAATGTGCAACCAATTCGTCTAAGGTGGGCGCTCTCCCTTTTGCATAGAATCTATAAATTTCTCGACGAATTAAATCGCATGTGAAGTTATCTACTTTAGAGAAAGGTTTCCGTTTGTTTTCACACTTGATCGGCAGCTTTCGTATTCCTTTCGTCACAATATTTCTTACTGTATTTCTGTGAATACCCGGAATTTATCATTAGGTTCATTGCACGACCCCTTACCAAGATTATTTGTCGGCACATATTTATATGTGTTCAAAAGAAGTGCTTGAATTTGTTTTTTGAGGCTTTTCCAATAACATAGCTTGGCCCAGTTATTCTCACTTTTGTCTTCACTTTATTTTCACGTGACTGTAAGTTATCTACTATTTCATTTGCATTTACCACTACATTTCCTTCCCACGGTCTCCACATCATGACAAACAACGAATTTCTGCACGTAATGAAACATCAACTAAAAGTTGGAACTTTGGCAACTGAGACTCCACGTGGAGTAGACATGCGGCTGTCACTTCGAGAAAATCAGGGTTGCTATTGATCCTCAATGACAGTGTTCCATTTCTGAAGTGTGGAGATAGATTTATGACGGTCATTAGTGGGCGGGAGGGTAGTTTCCTTTGACTCCGAACTGCACACGCGTTAACTAAACAGACTTTACAAGTAGCTCTACTGTTCTCATATGGCAAGGCAGGTCATAAGAGAGTTCTAACTTTTGTTGTCTTTATGCTCTATGGTGCTTTACTCCTCCATTATTTTCCTAATTGATCTGTTGTCTGTTCAACTTTGATCTTTCTTACCCACTTCATTACCATTTGTTACATCTGAGATGGTAATTCTTAGCCAATTCTCACCATCTTTCTTGATGTTTACTGTCAAACCCCATCTTCTACTTCCTTCAGTTTTACATGTTGCACATATTTACCATATGGTTTTTGAGGTGTCACTCCATCTCTGAGTCTTCTCTGTTTCTTCTCCAAAGCATAACATTTAATAACCAGTAAGTGTTACATTTAATAATGATTTTTCTTCATAATGATCTTAGAATTATAGTTTGATTGATTTAGCTATCACTTAACTATTCACTTAAAGAGACTTCTGTGATAAGGTGCTGATAAAGATGTTAACATTAATTCCCAGAAAGATCATCCGGATTTATTGTTGTACTGCCTATGTTCACTAGTTTTCTCCCATTTTCTCTTTTTGTGCTATTGTATTCTGTCTGCTGTTCCTCTGATAAATACTGGAGTCCCAAATAGCCAGTCTATTAGTGTACTATCTCATAATGGGTCTACCTCATCTCCATTTAGGTAGCTTCCTGTGCTTTAAGCATTTTTCAATAATGTCCTTTTCCTTTCTTCTTGTTTTTCAGTTTTATACAAAAGGATTTCCTTTCCATTTTCCTTGGCAGATATTAATCAAATGCTTGTTGTAATAGTATGAATTTTAGGCATAGAGTTTAGATAATGCTGCTGCAATGCATCATGCTACCACTGTGTCCATCATATTCTTAAAGAAACTGACTCAAGTACATTCATGTATATATTTCAGAAGTTCATTTTAACATACCAACTCTCATATGTATACACATGCACACGCCCGCTTGGGCAGCTGCTAGCCTGTTTGCCTCACATACAAGAGCTCCCAATTTTGAATGTCTATCAGAGTGAGTTATCTGAAAAAGGTTTATTTCAGGGTTTTCCCTTAATAGATGAATGTCTGATAACTCTAAGCTCTGTGGACTCTGGACTTATTTAGGCATCACCATTTCATTCATCGTCTGAAATGACCTAATGTAGGAAGAATATAAAAAAAAAAAAAAACACATGTATACATATATGCATAATTATTCCCTCCAGCAGAACATAGATCCTGTGACAAAATAAAATTTGAACTAAACTGACAATAAGTTACGAGTATATTGTGTTAAAATCTATTTTTTATGTATTTGTCATTTTTTTTATTATTTTGAATTTGAACTAAAGCAGTGCTAAAAGAAAATGATGTAATTACCTTAGAAGTGTTTTTTGAATTCCGGTTTAGGACTTGTTATTTTATATGAGAATAATTACTTAAGGACATCATACCATTTGAGCATATGTACGATAGGGACTGCCAACCTTACTAGAAGCGAAGCCTACTGAACTGATGATGTCTTGATCCTGTATCATTGCTACATGGAGCCTAAAGATGTGCCCCGTCATTCCACAATTGTAACCTTATTCCTCTGATGAAAGATGTCTCTCAGATTCACTTTACAGGACCCTCAATCCATTCGCGACACTACCTCATTATTCCATAATAATAGTGGTATTAGTCATAAGTTGGCAGCTTGCATTTCCAAAATGAATGAACAACTGGATGAAGCTAGAGGCATTTGTAGAGAAATCTTGAAATAATTTTGGGACCCAAGTATTAAAATTTATCTCTTTTTCTTCATTTTTCTTTTTTATAAATATGAAAATCTAAATTATTGAATTCCAACTGAAGAAATTTTTTAAGCAATGCCATTTTTAAATGCAAAAAGATACTCATGAAAATTATTGATTGCTTTAACTGTTTTCGAAGTTGTGATTTGAACAAAATTTGCCTATTACTGCTCATAAAAGTTGCAAAAATACTTGCCTCTACTGCAGCCATCAGAACTATAATTTAAGTTAAAACATCGTGAAAAAAGGTGCTCATAATCAATCTTCTTGTAATTATAAATCGTAAGATCTTCATAATATAGTATTAACCTGAAGTTACAACTAAAGTTGTATTATTTCTGTAAATAAATGCAAAATTAGCTGATTATTGTGATTGATGTAAATTATTTGCTATATTATAAATGTAATTTTAAAAAGAATGTATAAAAATAAGAAACTTTATGTAAATGTACTAAAGATGATATTTTGGTAATGTGTATAAAATTATTATGAACCTTTGCAGGGCAGTGTCCCAGCAAATTTTTATTTAATAGGAAATCCAGGGATTAAGATTAAGGAAGAACAGATATAGCTGTTAAAAGTTTTGAATGATAACTCACAGCTTATTTCTATTAAGTATAAAGAAACTAAAAATAATTCTCTGTGGTTTATTCATATGAATTGATATAAAAGTATTGGTTGTTTACTCTGTCTTGCTGTGTAAGTTGCTGTGCACTTGTTTATCAATTGGAAATTGAATAATTTACCATTCAAAATGTATGTTACAAGTGTGGTGAATATTTACTTTTGTATTAATTGCTCTTGCTGTTAAGTCTACATTTGAATTGGACAGTAAATAAACCATTAGTATAGAGGGAACTTTTGGTTGTGCTTATTATTAATAAGAATTATAAAATTCAGTAGTTTAGTGCTGTTTACATTAGCCTTAATAAGGAAAGTGTAAAAGCAAACATTTGTCGTAATACAAACCAAACAGGATGGCTCAGATGATTTGGTCTGCAGCCCGCGATTGGGAGCTCCAGGTACAATTCCCGTGGCCGACCTACATGACGCATGGCTTTTCTGGAGGTTTACGTGGGTTACCAGATGAATGCTGAATTGGTTAATTACATCCCCCAAATTTCCTATTCCTCCATTTCATCTCCATTGTCATTTCACATCTTATCTCATCAGGTGATCTTTTTCAGGGTAGAAGGTTGCTGCCGAGTGTCTCGTCATTGCACGCCAGGATGATATGCTGTTGATAAAAGCTTTCTGCTCTAATAAGATGGTCTCTAGTCTCCAATCCCTATCTGGTGGGGACGTTTCCAGACCATAGTAGAGTGGGATGTCAGTTCTGTCCTGCCGGCAAGTTTCCAACTGGTAAAGGGTAGGGACCTTGCCCTCTGCACTATCATGGCTCCTTTGGATGGCCTCCCTCTGTCTCATCTCACCTCATCCTTCCTCCCAGTGGTGCCATACTTGGGGGCATAGGTACAAAAGACCAAGTTAATACCTTGCCAAATCCCCTCCATAGCATAATCCTGTCCAGTCCTAATGTAATATCTCTATTGTAGGTACGGAATACAGTACTTAACAAAATTTTCCATGAGATAAGGTTTATCTTGTTTACAATAGTTTTTACAAGAACAGAGAAAGTGTGTGACTGTAACACATCAGATGTTTTTGTAGAGAAAATGTGAGTCTTTTCTCTTACAGTTTATAAGTTATGAATATTTTCATAATGAGATGTACTTCACAGACTGTTCCTAGAAAATTCAAAATATATATTTTCTTTGTCATGTAAATGTCTTTAGCTCGTATTTTAATAAAAATATGAAAGATTTTTACAAAAACAAAAATAATGAAAATTTGTATAAAGGGTAGTTTGAGCTTGGGGAGACTTCTTGATTGAACCTATATATCAACATAGATGTTAACCAACTTTCTGTTTTTGAGGTATGCTGTCCATAGACAAAATGCATGGACCTTTTTCCCAAAAACATTTTTACAGGAGATTTAACTGTATTGGAACACCACAGTTAAGCGAAATAATTATTAATTTTTAGATGAGTCGTATTTATTACACATCTGCTTCACTTTTGTACCTATTTTGAGGACATGTTTCGCAAATCATCGTTTGCATCTTCTGCTCTTATGTGACTAAGCTTGATCCAGTGGTGTGACAGAAGATGCAAACGATGATTTGTGAAACATGTCCTCAAAATAGGTACGAAAGTGAAGCAGATGCGTAATAAATACGAGTCATCTAAAAATTAATAATAATTTTTACAGGAGTTCAAAACATGTATTTATAGTAATATTTGCTTCCTTCTACTTCATTTTAATCAACATAAATCGTGGTATAAATATGTCACAGCTTTACACTATTGTAAATACAAAGGCACCGCAGGAGTCAAACGTTTAAGAATTGGATGGTATATGCTAGTCTTAAAATTCCATTACTCTTTCCATACAGTTAAAACAAACAGTTGAATGTCATAAAAACTTTGAAAGAATGGTAAGGTACTGGACAGTTCTAACCAATAAAAGCAGATATTTTGGAAATGGCTTATGCAACAAAAGGTTATTTGAAATAACTTTTTTTAAAGGGATCTACAGCTCTTGTTCAGTAGGTTTTCACATATTTAATATTTACTAATTGTACAAAATTCATTTCAAATAAAGTGGATCTTTTAGATTATTCCCAGAAAATAAAAAAGTGTATGCACATAATTATGAATCGAATAACATATTTGTGTAATGAGTCCCTATGCAGAGGTTCCTTTCCAGTATGCCTAAAAACAGCCATTATTAGACCATTATCCTAAAAAGGGTAAAGAGAGAATATATCTAAGTGTCAACCTATAGCCTACTGTCTGTCTTCTCCAAATTATTAATAAAAATGTTTTGAAACAACAAGCTCTCTGGAAAAACACCAACCACAGTCTGAATTTTGGCATGGCTTTAGGAAAATGCATTCCACTGAAACAGAATTTCATTTATAACAGAATTTATTAAAGCCATTGATCAAAAGCAGCATGCCTCAGCTATTTTCTTAGATTTAATAAAAGCATTTGATACTATAGACCACCAGAAAATGTTAATTGAACTCGAGAGACTAGATATCAGAGGGCTAACCAAAGAATGGATAAAATCATACCTCTGTAACAGTATGTAAATATTGAAAATAAAGAAAAATTGGAAATTAGTTATTGTCCACTTGAAGCCAGCTATGGAGTTTCACAAGGTTCCATATTATGTCCTGTTTTATTTCTTCTCTTTATAAATGACCTATTTACGAAAATTTTACTGTATGCTGATGACAAACGTTCTGATCACACCAACATAAAGTGAAACTGTCGTAACTTCCATTCATCTCATAACAGAAGAAATTGCAGATTATTTCAGATCTAATAACCCTGTTATAAATACAGATAAAACAATAGCAATGGATATACACACAAACAAAAACAAAAATTATCTTGTCCCCAGACACAACTTCTTAATCACACCTTAAAAATGTCAAATCCATAACATTTCTTGCATCTGGGTACAAAGTAACTTAAAATGGTATGCTCACATTAACAAAATAAACAAGAAACTTGGTTCACTATGCTACATGATAAGAGTATTAACCATCTGCACAAGAAAAGAAACTGTTAGGGCGCATACTTGGCGCAAGTCCACTCTAATTTGCGATGTGGCATCATCTTCTGGAGTGATTCCCCTGTGAGCCAGGCAACCTTTGTAACACTGAAAAAGATTTCCAGAATCATTGAAGGCATGTGCCCAAAATCATCCTGTAAACTTCTATTTGAAAAATTGGGAATTCTTCCTCTCTCTGGCATTTATAATTTTGAAACAATTATGCTCGTATTCAAGTGCATAAATACCAGTGATACACCATTTACAAGAAATAATTCTGTGCATAACCACAACAGCAAGATAGATACACATCTACATGTAACTAGTCATAAACTAAATCTGCAGTTCAAGAAAACAAACCTGAAACAAACATATGAAACAAAATATTTAGGAACAATTTTTGATTCAAAGTTATCTTGGAGACATATTGAAGCAGTAGTAAACAAATCAAGAAAAATATATTCAATTTTGAAAAGATAAGCTGAAGTCAAGTGGAGCAGTAATCGTGAGACACTGAACACCACATACAAAACATTCATCAAGCCAATACTTCTTTATAATGCAGAGGTAATAATTACAGCATACAGTTCTAACATAAATCACCTAGAAGTATGCCAAAATCAGGCCCTGCGACTGATAACCGGTGCAGCAAAGTCAACTCCAATCATGGCAATGCAAGCCTTAACTCAGAACTGTCCAATACATCCAGTTTTAGAGGAGCAGGCACTAATACAACATGAAAAAATGTTGCGGTTAAAAACAACAAAATGGGAGAAAGGATTACTATAACCAATCAAGATGAAAACACAAACAAGTTTCCTACACAAAGTTATGGAATTAAAAACAGATCTGAATCTTCCTAATTCTAATGAAAACATTTTAATCAAAGAAAACTCACTGACATTTGAACCAATTAATATTCAATTAATTGAATAGTACTGCAAGGTGTGCCCCAGGGTTCAATATTGGGCCCATTTTTATTTCTCTTATATATTAATGATTTAGGTCTAGGTTTAAATAAAACAGGCGAGAACATCAATTTGACACTCTTTGCTGATGATACCAGCATATTAATGACCGGGAAAACCTCGAATGAGGTATTAAGCTATAATAATACTTTTAATACAAAAATTGTCAATTGGTTTTTAAAAATTAAGCTAAAAATAAATGAAGAAAAATCAGTAGCTATAGGCTTTCACCACAAATTAAATAACACTGCTCAATTCCCAAGTATATATTTAGGGAATAAATCACTACTCTATGAATCAAATACCAAATTTCTAGGAATATGGTTAGATGAACATTTAAAATGGGAAAAACAAATTCAGCAACTAGAACTGAAACTAAGCAGAATTACATTCGTTATTAAATCAATGAGGGAGTCTGTAAACACAAATGTGTTGAGAATTATTTATTTTGCTTATTTTCATTCTGTAATGTCTTATGGTATACTTAGCTGGGGAAATGCTAAAGATGTATCAAAAATATTTAGACTGCAGAAAAGGGCTATTCATTATATAGTAAATATTCCTTTCATCACCAGCTGTAAACCATATTTTAAACTACTAAAAATACTTCCATTACCCTGTGTGTATATACATGAAGCTCTAGTTAGGACAAGAATTGTACTTGCTCAATTTGAAACAAATTCGCAGATACATACACATAATACAAGAAGTAAATCAGATCTACGAATTATAAGCCACAATTCAACTTTATTCACACATAGCTTCGAACATAAAGCAGTATTATTATATAACAAACTACCCGATGGCATTAAAAGTATAACATCGGAAAAAAGGTTTAAACTGACTGTAAAAACATTTTTAAGAGAAGGTTGCTATTATTCAGTGGAAGAATACTTAAAATATGATCAACATATCAATGCTTCCTAAAATGATGTTTGTGAATAAATACCTGTGCAACTTCGGAGCTGATACTTGTAATATTCAGAAAAGCTGTAAAAAATATCCTACTAAAAGTAATGTCACAGACAACAGATGAGTTTCTAAGAAGTAAAATTAAATAATAAAGTAAATATTGATTTAATTTTTTATTTTTGGTAAAAATTATGTCTCTTACAGCCTAGTTCTTAAAAATGTAATACATTAAATTAATATGTGACCTAAGTTGCATTATTCTTAATTACTATTTGTATTATTATTCTGTTAATTACTACTGCATTACTTTAATCACTATTGTATTATTTAGCTACTATTGTATTATTTAATTACTATTGTATTATTCATAATTGTATTACTCATAAGAAATGTATTATTCTTATGGGTACAAATTTGACGAAGCCATGTATATTGTATATTCGTAAGGTGAATAAAACTATCTATCTAATTAGATTTAGAACAAATAGTTACAAAATCTGAAACTTTCAAACCTGTACTAAAAGCACTAGCATTTGAAACTGTGAACAATAGATACCCACCTGAAGAATGGTTACATATCTACACAGATGGATCTAACTTGGACAACAACTCAGGAGCAGGAATTAAGTGTGCACTGTTCTCATTCTATCAACCAGCAGGATACCACACAACAAATTTTGATGCAGAAGTAACTGCTATTCATATTTCACTCCAACACCTTCTATACAGAATAGATAAAGGACAACAACTCAGGAGCAGGAATTAAGTGTGCACTGTTCTCATTCTATCAACCAGCAGGATACCACACAACAAATTTTGATGCAGAAGTAACTGCTATTCATATTTCACTCCACTGCTGTCATACTTTCTGATTCTAAAGCAGCATTATGTGCATTAAGTTCATATAAAATGAGGTCAATCCAAACAAAGAATGTCACAAAATGATCAAACAACTTAAAAAACTATAGAAAAGAATTATATTACAGTGGATACCTGCACATTGTGGAATTGCTGGAAATGAATCAGATGATTTTCTTGCCAAAAAAGGTGTAAATTTAATTCAGAACAAAAGTAAAAACTTACCCTTTACATCCATAAAAAGATTAGTCAAAAGAAAATATAAAAACAAACAAAACCAATCAATATCTAACAAAGCCAAAGACAAAAAATTGAACATTTTAATTAAAAGTCCAGAAATTATTTCCGAAATCCCACGTAAAGCTGTAGTAGCAAATTTAAGATTACTTATGGAACATGATTATTTGGCCAAACACTTACACAGAATAGGAATTTATACAAATCAAAATTGTCCTCTGTGCAACAAAGAAGAGGAAATGACTGAAGAACATCTTTTAACCTGTGAAGCCCTACCTGCTGGACCCACTACATGGAAATATTGGAGAGCAAGAGAGCTAATGGCTTCATTGCCAAAGCCTAGCATTTGAAAACAACAACAACAACAACAACAACAACAACAACAACAACAACAACAACAACAACAACAACAACAACAACAACAACAACAACAACAACAACAACAACAACAACAACAACAACAACAACAACAACAACAACAACAACAACAACAACAACAACAACAACAACAACAACAACAACAACAACAACAACAACAACAACAACAACAACAACAACAACAACAACAACAACAACAACAACAACAACAACAACAACAACAACATGTAACTAGTCACATTACATCACTGTAACAAAAAAGTATTCCGTATTTGGGCATTGAGTTGCATAATAATCTGCCAAGCTACATGAAGACAATAAAAGATATGTTGATGATATTTTTGCCATTGTTCCACACAAATTCATACAAGATTCCTTAAAACTATTGAACATACAGAATAGAGCAATAAAGTTCACAATAAAGATGGAAAAAGTTGGCTCCTTACCTTTCTTAGTTTTGAAGATAATCCATGAATTAAATAACATATCTTTTGGCAACTACAGGAAGCCAACACAAACAGAATTGATAGCTACATCAAGAATGATAGCTACAACCCTACACCCCACAAACATGCAGTTTTGGACAGCTTAGCATATAGACTAGTCAACATCCCATTGAAAAAGAATGAATACAACAAAGAATATAACCACATGATTAGCATAGCTGCAATTAATGGATACAGTAAACAATTAATAGATAAGAAAAGTTGGAAATTCAAGAAATAGAAACACATATTGGATACCACAAAATTAACAGAATCAAAAACCAAGACACAGTTCAGGAAATCACATATCATCCCAGGATGCATCATAAATTCAACAAGATATTCAAGAAGTACAACATCACCCTAGCCCCAATAAATAAATTCAGTTTAAAAACCTTATTATGCAACAACCTGAAAGACCCAGTAACTGAAAACAAGAAATCAGGTGTATACAAAATCAACTGCTCAGACTGCAATAAGTTCTACATAGGAAAACCAAATGAATTTTACATATTAGGTTACAGGAACATATGAGATGCATGAAATAAAAACAAATAGAAAAATCAGCAATAGCTCACCATTTCTGGTCTACCAATCATGAAATTGTACCAAATATAAAACTATTAAAATCAGCCAGTAATGCAGCCGAACTCGATGTTTGGGAAAAATTGCTAATTATAAAAAACAAACAGTAGGTATACTTTAAATTTTGAATTGCTGCCTGAAAACTCTCTGTGGAAGTTCATCTCACAGACAACAGATGCCGCCACAGACAACCAGCTCACTTCAAGAAACCACGGATCCAGCCAGTCGGATAACTGCTGACGATGGGGACAAAACGTTCTCCGAAACATGTCCAAGTAAGGATAATTTAAGTGGTTTGTTTTTGAATTACCGACTCATTACTTTCAAACAAATAAATCATTTTAAATCATTTCTGAAGGCAATCCAATTAACCACTGCTTTTATTCCATTGAAGATTACCTGAAATGCAAGTAAAATTAAAATGTATATATTGATGAAAATAGCTATTATTTTTAGTCTAATGTTTGCATATAAGTTTGAATTATGAGCTCTGAATAGTGCAAATATTTATTTAATTATTGATGTATTTATTTAATTTAGTGATATCAAAGTGATATCCATCACTTACAACACTGCAATACTACATACAATGTTTACATTGATTTTTTGAATTCTTATAATTTACTTGCTATACTATTACATCATACTCTTTCCAGCTACAATAATAATACTTTTTTATATTATTTCTGAGATCACTGCTTGTATCTGTACATTTACTTTTCTTACTAGCAATATGGCTGTGTGCTTATCGTTATCCCATTCTTAATATTAGTATGTACAATGAACAGTTACTATATATGCATTACAAGGGCTGTTCAATAAAGAATGATCATAATATTTTTACGGTCATACTTTTTTTGCAATAAAATTCAATCTTATTATATTTTGTTAGCTTAATGTGAAACGAACACGCCGTAGTAGTTTTATTGTTGGTACTCCTGGTTCCCGCCTGTGAGAACTAGGCAAGTTCAGACATGTTCAATATCGCCTACCGCTGCAGTGAAGGTAACATGCAGTTAAAGTTGATGTTAGAGGAGGAAGATCCGGAGTTTCTTTCAATCGTAATCACTGCTGATGAAACTTCTCTACATTATTTTGATCCTGAGAGCAAACAGCAAAGCTCAGTGTGGAAGTCACCTTCATCACCAACCAGCAAAAGGCAAAAGTTGTTGCTTCTGCTGGGAAATTTATGGTCATCTCATTCTTTGATATTCATGGAATGGTTTATCAGCATGTTGTACCTGCAGACACATATCAGTAACTGGAAAATACTACAGGGATATACTGAAAACATTGCAAGTCCATATCAGGCGCAAAAGACCACATTTCTGTGAAGCAGGCTGGATGCTGCACCAAGATAATGCGCAGCCGCACATTGCCAATGTTGTTGCTGAATATCTTGCAAAAATCAACGTAAAGGGCATCCCTCACCCTCCCTATAGTCCATATTTAGCCCCATATGACTTTTTTTCTATTCCCTAACTTGAAGAAACGCCTTCTTGGGAGGCATTATCTATCATCAGAAGCAGTGGTGAAGGCTGCAGAGGCGATTTTGAAGGATCTCTCAAAAATTGTTTCCAGCGTGTCTTTGAAGACTGGCATAAACGCTGGGACAAGTGCATCACATTCAGGGGAGACTATTTTGAGAAGAACCATCAAAACTATGAGGATGAGTAAAGGTACATTGTCCAAAAACACTGTGATCATTCTTTATTGAACAGCCCCCGTAGTTTTACCTTCTAATTTATGACCTACTATGTCCCAGCACCAATTTATTGCTATTCTTATAATCATGAATATTTGCAATATTTAAAATTTACTCATTCATACTTCTGTATCTACTTTGATAATAGTTATATTATTCTATTTACATTGTGTTGAAGTCGATTGCTTCTAAAAAGTTTTTCAATAGTTTACAATGTTTTTCAACGAGTTTATCTGGTTCAACTGGCCACTTCCCAGGATTCACTGCTAGCTTTTTTCTGCTGTAATTTTCTGCAATTGTAGATTAGATGTTCAACAGTTTTGACTTCTTGAAGACGGGAACATGTAGCATCATTTATAATCCTGATATGGAGATAGATGCCCCTTAACCACTGCTGTATAGTGATCTTCTGTTTCATTCTCTGATGAACTGATGGGAAGAAGATCTTGCAGAAAGCCTCTTTGGTTATACTCATCTATTCCTCCTGTCATTTCCTTAGTCCCTGTTTCTTGATTTTTTCCAATAATAGCAGTTCCTGGTTTTTTAGTGTGTATGATTTCTCTATATTCCTCTTCAGCATCTTGTTTATATTTTGACTTGTCCAATATTGTACTTTGTACAAGTCAATTTTACTGATCAATAAATCATCAGAAAAATATCTTAAATATGAGGAACTTTAATAAAAACTTCTGGGAGTTATTTTTCAGAAAACCAACATTTGGAAACATTTTTAAAGTAAAGGGTAGTTCTGTGTGGAGGGATTTTCTTTGAAATCTTTGTGTTGCATCTTTATAAGACTTCTTCTTCTTCAGTTCATGGCATGGGCAGAGTGCCCGTTCAGTCTCACAGTAATTGCTCCTTCCATCTCTTTTTAGTTCTACCAACATCTCTCTTTCCTTGTGGCTGATATTGGAATGCAATCTTAGGCAGTCTTGTTTCGCATCCATTCCTTTTGATATTTTTCAATTTTGCTACTTATCGAGTCTACGTTGAGTTCCTTTCTTATGTCTTCATTCCTTATTCTATCCAACCTTGTGCATCCCTTTGTTTTCCTTAAAAAGTTCATCTCTGCCATCTGAATTTGACTTTTCATTTACTTTGTGAGTACCCATGCCTCACTTCCATAAAGCAGTGCAGGGACTGCCATTGCTTTGTACAACTTTAATCTTGTATCTCTTCTTGTTTTATTTCTCAATGTTCTATGCACTGTTCCACAAATCATTTGGAATGTTCCGAGCTTTTTGCTCACATCTCTGTCTGCTTTCATCATATAATTAGGATTACATCCTAAATAGCTGAATTCTTTTAGTTGGTCTAGTGGTTTGTTGTCTAAAATTATTTTTGATCTTATATGTTGTTTTCCCCAAAAGGCCATTATCTCAGATTTTTCCGTTGATATTTTAAGATCATACTTGGTTCAAGCGGTTTAGTGCATATTGTAATTTATCCTCCATTTCTTGTATTAAAACCACGTCATCTGCATATAGTAAAATATTTAAAACTTTGTTCTTATATATTTTTATTCCTGATTTAATAATACTTTTCCAATTTTGGATGATGTCATTTACATATATATTAAAAAGAGTAGGTGATGCACTGCACCCTTGTCTTATGCCTCTATTAATTAAAATTGGTTCGGTTTTATGAACTCCTGTGTTTATTATTATTTTGGAGTTGCTATACATATTTTGATTACTTTAATTAATTTTTGTGGATATCCACTATTTTCCATAATTTTCCATAGCTTTTTCCTATTAACAGTGTCTTTAAAAGACACTGGACTTAAATAGTAACCTCTCTATAACCAACTGTTTTTATTCACAGACGCACAAATTTTTCCAATTGTTTCCCTGCGGAGTCTCAAGAAGCATATCACTGTAATCTTGATATGAAAGTTTTGGATAGAATACAATATATCTTCTACTTAAAAGAAAGTAGTAGAGCACAAGTAAAAATCTCGTAATTAGGAAAGCAGTACACTTGTTAAAGCAATGTAAGTAACCACAAAACGTTTAATGCTGGAGTTACCTTCTATTCCTCCTTTGCCCACAGGGGGAAAGTGGTCTGCTTCCCACGGACTGCGCTGTTTTCCTGTAATTACATGTGACTCATTGGAAGGGTGGCCTCACTCCAGACAATGGGGGATCCGTGTTTGTCTTTTGTCTCCACTTGCTCGCAATTGTTGGCGCCTAAGGGCTGAATTACAGCGTCTGGGACACTTTCAGCTACGCAGCGCACCTCAGGTATTTTCCTGGAGAGTTTGTTTTAAACGCGTAACAAAAAGTTGCATTATAATCCACGAAAGATGTTATGGCCCAACAGGGAAATAACAATCTAAAATTATTTTTAACTTCTCTGCCTAGAGAGAAAGTAATGTATTCAAACCAAAACTGCGATGTCAAAAAGTCGGTGTAAACGCGTTAGAGGTACTAACGCAACTTAATAAAAGGATTCACTCTCTAGTTAATGCCGGAATTACATGGACTTAACGCGACGTAAATAGGACGACCTTTTTTTTTCTTTCTTTCTTTCTTTCTTTTTTTGTGTAATTTACGTTCTCCAACGTTAAGTCATATCGGACGATATATGAAATTGATGAAATGATTGATGCTCAAATGAATCCGGGGTCCAAGGAGCTTAGAGTTACCCGACATTTGTCTGTCAGGATAAGGGAAACCCTCGGAGAAAACACCTTATTCAGGTAACTCATCCTTACCGAGATTCGAACTCGGGACCCCTTGAAAGTGAGGCACACATGCTACCACCACGCTACAGAGGCGGGCTGGAACGATTAAGGTTGACTTAATCGATTTAACTTAAGAGTTTGGCAAACGCAAACTTTTTCTTCACGTTACGTCAAGTTTCGTGCCATAGCGTAATAAATTTCATTTCTCTATATATTTGCATCAACACTCTTCCTCTTAAATCAATTAGAAAGAGCCCGCCTCGGTAGCGTGGTGATAGCATGCCTGCCTCACGTTCAAGAAGTCCTGAGTTCTAAACTTGGTCAGGGTGAGTTACCTGGATGAGGTATTTTCCGGGGTTTTCCCTTATCCTGAAAGACGAATGTCGGGTAACTCTAAGCTCTATGGACCCCGGGTTCATTTGAGCATCATTTCACCCATTCCATTCACCGTCCGATATGACTTTTGGAGGACGTAAATTACACAAAAAAAATAGAAAGAAGAATTAACATCATTTTCTTAAGATAAGTGAAGTTTTTGTAACAAATAGTTATATTTGTGTAACGCTTCCAGTTTCTTCCATCTTCATGCTATAGTCGCCGTTTGAAAATGATTTTGCTCCAAATATTTTTATTATCTTTATTACATTTTTTAAAGAAATTATATTCCCGTGGCCGGTCTACCTGACCCAAAGGCTTTTTCGGAGGTTTGCCGGGTCGTCAGGTGGATGCTGGATAGGTTAAACACACATCCCAAATTTCCTGTCCATCCAGTTCATGTCCATTATCAGTTCACACCATCTCTCATCTGGTGTCTCTTTCAAGGTAGAAGTGTCGGCGGGAGTCTCTCTGCTGCCTGGCAGGATGATGTCCTGATAAACAGTTCCTCCTTTGGTAGGACGTTTTCGGTCTCCGGACCGATCTGGGGGAATGCCGATTGCGTTGCCCTACCGGGGGAGTTTCTAACTGGCAAATAGCAGGGATCCTGCCCTCTGCACTGCCGTGGCTCCTGGTGTTGACCACCCTCTGTCTCCTCTCACCTCATCCTTCCTCCCGGGGATGCCCCACTTGGTGGTATAGGTACAATAGATGAAAACTGGTCGCAGGGATTCAGCGAACCGTAATCCAATCCAATCTAAGGAAACTATATCTACTAATTAAAAATGGTTTTAGAAAAAGACGATCCTGTACAGATCCTACCTTTACAGTTAAGCAGATAATAGAAAAAAGAAGAGAATTTAATCTGGAAACACATATAGCTTTAATTTATTATGAAAAAGCTTTTGATCATGTAAATAGGAAAAAATTGTGGGAAATCATGACTCGAAGAGGCTACCCAAATCATCTCATTAAAGTTCTAAAATCCATATTTAAGGATACAACAATCAGCATACATATTGGAAATGGAATGTATAGTAAATGGATACATACAAATCAAGGTGTAAGACAGGGTTGCAGTTTGTCTCCTATCTTATTCATAATTTATATAGATGATCTGATTAGAGAGTGGATGTTTAAGGTTAACGGAGGCATTTATCTTGCACCAAATTTTATTCTTAACACGATGCTATTTGCGGATGACCAAATAATTATAAGTAAAACTTAAGACGAGCTGCAAAGAGCAGTATATATTTTACAGAAGTTATGTAAGAATTATAATGTCAAAATTTCCACAAATAAAACAAAAACAATGGCGTTTCGAGGTAAAGACACTGTTAGAACCGAAATAGTAATTGATGATATTATCTTAGAGCAAGTTTCGGGTTTTAAATATTTGGGAACATATGTCAGTTATAAATATGAAAATTATTTTAAAAATAAATTACCAATGTTTCAACAAGTACGCGGCATAATAAATAGAAGCCTAAAAACTAAAACCAGAAAAGAAACACGGATTAAATTTTATAAAGTAATGGCTGTGCCTGCTTTTCTTTTTGGTTCTGAAACATGTACATTAGCAGACAAAAACAAGATACAGGCTGCCGAAATGAGATTTTTAAGAGCAGTAAAGGGATGTACTCTTTTAGATAAAATTGCAAATGAAAAAATAAGAGAAGATTTAGAAATAAGTTCTTTAGAAGAAAAAATAATAAATTATAGAAATGAATGGAGAGAGCATATTGAGAGAATGCCGAGAAATAGGATCCCAAGAAAAGTTATAAACTATAAACCTAGAGGAAAGAGACATCCGGGAAGACCACGAAAACGATGGTCAGACATTTTTTATTCGGAACAGGCAGCATTGCCTAGCCCTTGGAGTGAAGAAGAAGAAGAAGAAGAAGAAGAAGAAGAAGAAGAAGAAGAAGAAGAAGAAGAAGAAGAAGAAGAAGAAGAAGAAGAAGAAGAAGAAGAAGAAGAAGAAGAAGAAGAAGAAAGAAAGAAAGAAGGGCTGCTACGAATATGCATTATGTCTGCTGTGTATACCAATAGCCAATCAGAATCGTTCTTATTACGTTAGGCAATTCTTAAAGATCTAATTGAGCTACTTTTCTTACTTCACTTAAGTTCCATCACGAAAAGTTCATAAAATCCCGAACTTTTGCGAGTTTTCTCCCTCCCTGCCACCCTCTCTCCCTCTCTTTTTTCTGACCAACGTAACACAAAACCATGCCTTCTACGTGTAATGGATAGCGCTTCGTTTAATCCTCAGGACACTTTCAAGAGAAGAGTTGCCCACATTAAGGTGCTTCTTTGACCTTGACCTATTCTCTAAAGATGATGTATTTGTTTACCCTGGAAGGAGTTTTAAGGCCTTCCTTCAGTTGTATCAATGGAAAATAACAAAACATAGGACAAACATGAATGCACAAAGATCTAACCAACATGTGAAAAAAAATTGGAATTTCTTATATAAATACACACGATAAAATACTCCAAATGTTTTAATATTAAAATTTGAAGTAATGGCTATTAGCACATATAAATGAATATATCCAGGTATTTTCCATTATAACAACATCCGAATACGTTAGATTATAAATGTATACCCCACTTTCTCTCTTGAACTACGTAACGTTCTGGCTGTCCCTTTTAGCTTCCGCCAGGAAATTTTTAAGAGAATTTGAAGTTATAGCAATAGACATATCAAGAATAAAAACATTTCTTGAGCTAGTTTGTTGATTATAACTGCCAGAAAAATACGAGGGTGGGTCAAAAAGTAATGCCTCCTATTTTTTCCCCCTTAAATAAGTTATGTGAAAACTTTGAATTTGGCGCATTTCTTCAAACCTTCTTCTCCAATCCCCTGCAGTAGTAACTTCCTAAGTCAACAGGTGGCAGCACTACATCCTCTTGCAAAATGGCTGACATCGACATTCGTATCAGCCAGCGTTCTGTGATTGAATTTTTGACTGCGGAAGGTGAAACGCCAATTCGCATTCACGAAGGGCTAAAAAATGTGTACGGTGATGCAACGGTGGATGTCAGCACTGTTAGACGATGGGTTCGTCGCTGTAACGAAGCTGAAGGGCAAACACCATTGGCAGATGACAAGCGAAGCGGCAGGCCAGTGACTGCAGTGATTCCATGCAACATTCAGCGAGTCGATGACATCATTCGTGGTTATCGCCGGGTAACAACAGGTGAATTGTGTCGCATTACCTCCATCGGTAAAGGCAGTGTGATTACGATTATTCAACAACTGGGTTACTCAAAAGTTTGTTCACGTTGGGTACCAAGAAAGTTAGCCGCCCAAAACAAAGAAACAAGGAAAACAATAGTCTCCGAACACTTGCAGAGCTTCAATTTGGAGGGAGAGGTGTTTCTGGAAAAGGAATAGTTACTGGAGACGAAACGTGGGTTCATTTTCTTGAACCTGAATCAAAGAGGCAGTCATTGAACAACGTCACCGAAGAAAAAAAAAATTCAAAACTCAGCGGTCGGCAGGAAACGTTATGGCGACAGTGTTTTGGGATTTCTTTTTTTTTTTTTTTTTTTTTTTTTTTTTGTAATTTACGTCCAACGTTAAGTCATATCGGTGGAATGAAATGGGTGAAATGATGCTGAAATGAGTCCAGGGTTCATAGAGCTTAGAGCTACCCGACATTCGTCTTTAAGGATAAGGGAAAACCCCGGACAAAACCCTATCCATGCAACTCAGCCAGACCGAGATTCGAACTCGGGACCTCTTGAACGTGAGGCAGACACGCTACCATCTACGCTACCGAGGCGGGCGTCTTTTGGGATGCAGAGGGTGTGCTTATGATTGATTTTTTGGAGCAGGGATGCACAATAAATTCTGTCCAATGCGTCAGAACTCTCAAAAAGCTGAAAGCACGTCTTCGCCGAGTTCGCCCAACAAAAACTATGGCGGATGTTCTTCTTTTGCATGACAGGCAAGATCACACACCAGCCGTTACATCACTGCAGAAATTGAGAAATTGGGATGACAAGTCTTACTTCAGCCACCATACAGCCCTGACCTGGCACCATCAGACTTCCATCTGTTCGGGCCACTAAAGGAAGTGGGATTTATTTTGAAGATGAGGAGGCTGTGAAAACGTCCGTGCGTCAAGGGCTTAGGAAGCAAGATCCTGTGTTTTATCACACTGGAATACAAGCCCTAGTTAAAAGGCGGACCAAAACTGTGGGAAAGGACGGAGATTATATTGAGTATTGACAAATTAATCGTCAATGTTGTAGTTTTCAAGCTATGTAAATTGGATTCAATTTTCTTGGCAATTCAAAGAGAGAAAAAATAGGAGGCATTACTTTTTGACCCACCCTCGTGTTTAAAGAGAAGATTTCGATAATTACTTAGGAATGCAAGAACGAAGGAGTTAGTACCTACAGATATAACCTACCAAGAGGGATAGGGCGGTAACGTCTGTGGCGCTCATTCGCCAGGTGGTGAGTTCGTCCCGAACTTCTTAGCTCGTTGGTTTTATACGGGGGGATCGCAAGGTGAATGTCAGGAAGGAATTTACATTTATCTAATTTCCTGTGAAAAATATGTAAATATGGGCACAAAACCATGGCAATTCAGGGAGGTAATTACATACTAGAAATGATAGGTAATTTAATTCCATTACACCAACTTCATTAAACAAATGGACCTTTTGAATATATGTAATGATTTGGAAGAATGTTATCCCAAGATCTTAAATCTTCAGAGCTTCAAAAAGCGATTTTTCCATTTTGGCATTTTATTCAGTTAGATGGCAATTATTTTAGGGGAGTCAGTACCAAGCTTCATTTCTTAAACTAATTTCTTCTTCAATGTTAAGTGATACCGGATGATGAATGAAATGGATGAAATGATACTCAAATGAGCCCAGGGTCCATGGAGCTTAGAGTTATCTGACATTCATCCTTCAGAATAAGAGAAAACCCGGAAGAAACCTTATCCAGATAGCCCCACTAACTGATATTCGAACTCAGGATATAACCTTCTCAAGCTTCAGGTATGATTGATTATACGAGGGCTGTCCAAAAAAGAATGATCAACATTTTTTTTTTTTTTTTTTTTGACAACGTACCTTTACTCATCCTCATAATTTTGATTGCCCTTCTCAAAATAGTCTTCCCTGAACGCGATGCACTTGTCTCAGTGTTTTTGCCAGTCTTCAAAGACATGCTGGAAACTATTTTTGAGTGATCCTTCAAAATTACCTGCGCAGCCTTCACCACTGCTTCTGATGATGGATAACGCCTCCCAGAAGACCTTTCTTCAAGTTAGGGAATAGAAAAAGGTCACATGGGGCTAAATCCGAACTATAAGGAGGGTGGGGGACGCACCTTACGTTCATTTTTGCAAGATATTCAGCAACAATATTGGCAATATGCGGCCGCGCATTGTCGTGGTGCAGCATCCAGCCTGCTTCATGGAAATGTGGTCTTTTGCGCCTGATATGAACTTGCAATGTTTTCAGGACATCGCTGTAGTATTGTCCAGTTCCTGATGTGTGTGAAGGTACAACATGCTGAAAAACCATTCCATGAATATCAAACAATGAGATGACCATATCTTTCCCAGCAGAAGCAACCACTTTAGCCTTTTTGGAGGTTGGTGATGAAGGAGATTTCCACATTGAGCTTTGCTGTTTGCTCTCAGGATCAAAATGATGTAGCCTAGTTTCATCAACAGTGATTACGTTTGAAAGAAACTCCGGATCTTCCTCTAACATAAACTTTAACTGCATGTTACCTCCATTGCAGCGGTAGGTGATAGTGAACATGTCTGAACTTGCCTGGTTCTCACAGGCGGGAACAATGAAGCTACTACGGCGTGTTTGTTTCACATTAAGCTAACAGAATATAAGATTGAATTTTAGTGCGAAAAATTATGACCGTAAGAAAATTATTATAATTCTTTATTGAACAGCCCTCGTAGATTTAGTAGCGCGAGGTGGAACCGGAAAGTTCATTCGAACAGTTCTCAAAATAGAGTATTAAATTAATGACACAAGATATCCACTTTATAGTATTTGATTAAAATTTCTATCGTAAGTAACAAGGTAAGGCACGTAATACGAAATTTATTCAACTGAGTGCAAAAGGGGTTGTGTTATCTCTACATTTAGTGGCTGATTATTAAAAAGCCTCTTCGGAATACATGAAATTCTGCCGAACAGATGTGCATGCGCCTTTCCCTTTCTTGGGGCCATATTCTGGTAAATGACAGCACACTGATAACTACCTTTATCTTCGAGATAGCTTAAAATCGTTTCACACAACTTAATTAAGCTCGCAACCAGCAGTTTCAGATGCCTCCTTCATTTCGACCTGCTGATACTGGAAATTGAATTATTTTTCATTTGTTTCGGTATAACAACAGTTTCATGTGAACACTTAAAAACTGACTTTATTCTTATACTGTAAGTCATAATACCAAACTAACTACACTGTATTAGGCCTCAGTGGGTCAAACGTTTATGATTAGTGTTGGAACAAGTTTCATAGGATATGCATAGAAAAATATTACCATCTAATTGAATATAATTCATGTGTAGCATTTCTATGTTGTAATTATTTTTAACTAAATAAGTCACTCATATTTGTTCGTTACGAATGTTTAAATGTATTTATTTCGAGAATAATTCAGGTTATTTTGACTGTTGATTGAAGTCCATGTAAAATATAATTTCTTCCATTTCAAGCGTCCATTCACAATGAAAATTAAGCATTAACATAACGACATTTAACTTTCACATCAGCTTAACTCGATATGTCATTCACGTCGACAAATGAAAACTTAAGATGGCTCCAAAGGTGGCTGGCTGGCTGAGTCACGCATTCGGGAGGTATTCAGTTCGATCCCTATTTCCGGTCGTTTAGCCGAATGCTGAAAAGGCATCTTTACCAGTGCTCTCATCTCTTCCATTTTCTCTCATTTCCTCACCCTCTTTCATATTACAGGACGATTGCAGGGTTGTGTGTCGGTCGATGGCGAGTAGATGGCGCAAGAACTTGCGATTTGGAAGTTCTCAGCTCCTTTCGAGCCTCCTACTTCGTCCAGTCCTTCAGTCCTGCAGCTTCTTCGTCTCATCCGTTCCTCCCGAGAGAGTACATACAAAAGATTCTATAACTGTTCGAGATAAGTCCCCTCCATTCCGTAACAAAAACTCTTATGAATTTGACCATTTACAGTATGCCTCATTGTGCTAAGCATACAAAGGTATTTTTAGACATGGCGTATGACGTAATGTTGCACAGTAATTTATGGTCGAGTCCACTTGTTTATTTATAAGAAAAAGGCGTGTCAGGTTAATCATCAGTTATCTAACCTACTAGCTTTATAACCAAGCGGAGATCTTACCCCCACCATTGATTTGCATGACGTCCCTCGCGCACATCCATGCAAGGTCACGCGCCACGTCTAAAAATACCTCTGTATTAGACTAATAGACCGATGACATAAGGAAGGGCATTTCGGTATGACAAACTTCCTCGGGTGGATGATAAGCAATAACTGATAAGCAATAACTAACTCATAATATGAAATTAATTGAAACATTTTGGTTGGCGTAATAATAGTTCATATTGATCAACAACCAATAGCAAAAACGTACAATTACTACAGATACAAATGTTAATAAAAGCTCGCACCACAAAAAGGGCATAATAAGCACTTAAGCTGTGAAGACGTACATACGATGAAGAAATAAAAATGAAGTATAGTTTTTAACGCCCGTTTTTACTACATACGGCATCGCAGGCGGTGGCACTGATGATGTATGAGATGAAGATGGAACGAGACGGCGGGGAAAACCAGAGATCCAGGAGAAAAACCGCCCCAGCACTGTGTTGTCCATAACAAATCTCAATTTGCGGTTGCTTGGGATCGAACCGGGTCGTCTTGGTGAGAGCCGAGCTGTCTAACCACTCAGCCACGGCGTGGTCTTACATACAATGAACATAAGCAGTTATAGACATTTAATTATAGATAGTATATTTTATTCCAGTGACCGAGCGGGATGGTTCAAGTGGTTTCCTCTGTCGCCCGCATTAGGGAAGTCCGGGTTCACTTCCTGTGGCCGGCCTACCTGACCCATGGGTTTTCCAGGTCACCAGGTAGGTTTATTATATCCCCCGAATTTCCTGTCCTCCATTTCACTGCCTCGGGTACTAGCCTGCAGAGCTAGTAGAAGGTGTGCTAGATCACCAGGCGGCCCCACCGAGGTTTTCGGTAGCCTTCCCTGCGGGGTTAATGCGCGTAAGTGGCGTATCCATTTCCATCCCGTCTTGACGTTGTGCTCAGCAGGGGGCCCTTTTAGACTCAAGGTATTGCCCCATGGAAACACCCATGGAACCCCATGGAACCTCTGCACTGAACTGCCCTTATCATTTAAATTATCTCTCATTTGTGGTTTCTTTCGGGATAGCAAGAGTAGGTGGGAGTCTCGGCGTTGCATGGCAGGATGATATACTCTGAGTGAACCACCTCCTCCACGGAATATATTGGTATTTTAACTAAAATGCTAAAATTATTCTTAAATACAGTTAGTTAAGTGCAGAGGCTCTACCCAAATAGTCTAACACCCGTAGGTCCTAGAAACCTGGCCTCTTTCAACCCGGGAGCGATGGATACTCCGGGGCTCTTTCCATAGGGCAATACCTGATTTCATAAAAAGCCCCCCCCCCACGTTGATAACAACGTAAAGACGTTGGGAGATGGCAGGAGAAACTACCGAAAACCTCGGTGGGGCCACCTGGTGATCTAGCACACCTTCTACTAGCTCTGCAGGCTTGTACCCGAGACTTATTAGGCAACCTTCTACCCCCTCCGGGTGGCCGTAGGGTGGCCGGAGGTACCCAATTCCCCATGGGTGTCGGGAATACACTGCCCCCTCGAGTCTAACCCAATCCGAAAAACTCCCCATCGGGAGGGGCTCGGAAGTTCGGCCCGAGGTTCTTCTAGTAACGTCAGAGGTACCACGAGTGCTAAGGGTCCGCATCGCTGGCACCACAGCAGCTAAAGGGGACGGATCCCCTCCCGTACGGGAATTCTTAAATACTAATATAAATTCATAAAATTTAAGTTGGATGCCGGTCTCCGAACCGACTTAGAGAGATATTTCAGGACCACAGCAAGTGAGATGCCGCTACCAAACTGGTGAATGATAGGAACCCTGCCCTCTGCTCCGTCATGGCTCCTTGGGGTCGGCCGCGCTCTGTCTATTCTCGTATCATCCTTCCTCCCAGGGGTGTCACATTTATAGCATAGGTACAAAAGACGGCATGCTGGAGGTGCCTACTCACCTCCGTATATCTATCCTACCGTATCACGTCCTACTTCAGTAAGCATAGTAAACATAGTACGCATAATCAAAAAGTTTGTCATAAGCATAAAATACGCAATTAGGTAAATGCCAAAGAATGATTTGAGATAAATAGGATAAAATAAAACATAAGTGATGTGTTATAAAAGGAAAAACGTGGAAGTCTAAGAGATCTATTCTGGAAACTTCAACTAACTCACTGGGTTATTTAATAACTTTGCAGTCAGACGATACTCCTATTTTCCACATATGAGTTTTCTGAGAGCACAAAAACTGGAACTTAATTTACAGGTATTATACATATGTAGTCTCCTAATATACAAGTGGCTCAATCCACATGTTTGTTGCTGTTATTGATTTTGTTATGCCACGCTGAAGCGTCATGCGAGGGGATTCATTTGTTTTCCACATGGGTTCAACAGCAACAAACACTGACTTACGAAGCGTTGTGTTCATTTTACTTCTCTATGTCCAATCAAGTCCATATTGTCAGAAACACCGTGACTGGAAGAGTAACGTTTTCTATGATTGCTGTAATATATAAGGAATCGTAGACATGTAGATGTAATGTATACAGAAAGTTGTGTGGTCCTAACAGGTCAAACGTTTTAATTTTACTGTATTATATTAATTCTGCGTCAATTTCAACGATCATTTGTTCCATTCTATCAACATTTATGAGTAACATGCGATGTTCGTTATCTGTTCTCTCTAATTAATAGATGATCACCAGAGGCAAATAAATGATATCTAAAGTAATAATTAAATAGTTAAATTTTACTTCCCTGTGGCTGCTAATATGTACTAGACCACTTCCTAAGGCATTCATGAATAATAATTAATAATAATTTGATATTTGATCTTTATTTGTACAGTATCCATTACAAATTCAGTACAATAAAATTTAACATAGAACATGCTGTATTACAGCCCATGTACAAATACATGAAATCGCCGACCTTAAGATTTATTTTCTTTCTTTCTTTCTTTCTTTCTTTCTTTCTTTCTTTCTTTCTTTCTTTCTTTCTTTCTTTCTTTCTTTCTTTCTTTCTTTCTTTCTTTCTTTCTTTCTTTCTTTCTTTCTTTCTTTCTTTCTTTCTTTCTTTCTTTCTTTCTTTCTTTCTTTCTTTCTTTCTTTCTTTCTTTCTTTCTTTCTTTCTTTCTTTCTTTCTTTCTTTCTTTCTTTCTTTCTTTCTTTCTTTCTTTCTTTCTTTCTTTCTTTCTTTCTTTCTTTCTTTCTTTCTTTATTTATCTATTTCTTTCTTTCTTTCTTTCTTTCTTTCTTTGTAAAATACGTCCTTCAATGTTAAGTCATATCGGACGATGAATGGAATGGGTGAAATGATGCTCAAATGAGCCCAGGGTCCGTAGAGCTTAGAGCTACCTGACATTCGTCTTTCAGGATAAGGGAAAACCCCGGAAAAAGCTTATCCGAGTAACTCACCTAAAAGCTTATCCGAGATTCGAACTCGGCACCTCTTGAATGTGAGGCAGACATGCTACCACCACGCTACCGAGGCGGGCTTAAGATTTACTCGCTGACTCAGGTCCCCTGGCTATAAGCCTTTAGTTTTCCTGGTCTGCTTGATGTCATTTCTTCTTGGCCTTCGCTTCTTTTATCCTAATCCACTTTTCTCTTATCCTATATAAGAAATCTCCTATACATCTATTTTTCTTTTCTCCCATCCCCGTTAGCATGCGTACCGCCAATATCTGTTTACTCACACTGTCCCATTTCTTATCCCATATTTTTTTTTCCTGTAATTTGTTAGCTCCTTACATTCTATGGTAGTGAACAGTGCTTTCTTGATCTCCACAAAATTCACATATTCCTACCTCATTACTTCTCAACCCTTTTAAGTATAATATTCCTACCCTCATACATGCTATGCCTTCTCTTTCAGTTTTGCCACATTGATCTATATATTTTCCCCTACCCCATTCTGTCTTTAATTCCTTATAAAATTTCAATTTTTTTTCTTCTATACTTTACCATACTACTTGCCTATGTATGTCTTGTAGTCTAGTTCTCACTTCCTTCCAAAAACCGCTATAATTTGTCTCCTCTGCTCTCCATAGATCTCCTATGCCTATCTTTAATATCATTCTTTCCCATTCCGACCACCAACTATCTGTATTTTTGATGCTTTTCTGTTGCTTCATGCACAGATTCATTAACTCCCCTTTCTTCCCTTTAATACACTTATACCATAATTTCAATATTCTCTCTATTATTATTCCCCTCCTTTTTGTATTACCTAGCTCTAGTAATGCCACCTTTCTTGGTGCCGATTAATAATAATAATAATAATAATAATAATAATAATAATAATAATAATAATAATAATAATAATAATAATAATAATAATAATAATAATAATAATAATAATAATAATAATAATAATAATAATAATAATAATAATAATAATAATAATAATAATAATAATAATAATAATAATAATAATAATAATAATAATAATAATAATAATAATAATAATAATAATAATAATAATAATAATAATAATAATAATAATAATAATAATAATAATAATAATAATAATAATAATAATAATAATAATAATAATAATAATAATAATAATAATAATAATAATAATAATAATAATAATAATAATAATAATAATAATAATAATAATAATAATAATAATAATAATAATAATAATAATAATAATAATAATAATAATAATAATAATAATAATAATAATAATAATAATAATAATAATAATAATAATAATAATAATAATAATAATAATAATAATAATAATAATAATAATAATAATAATAATAATAATAATAATAATAATAATAATAATAATAATAATAATAATAATAATAATAATAATAATAATAAAATATATTAGAAAATTTTTAAGTCCATTAGTCGTAGGTGAAGAATAAGGAAGTAAAAAGTAAAAAGTAAAAATATATATGGACATTCATAGTCATATTAAACGATTAAATTCAAATAGGTTCACAAAACAAATCATGGAATTTTACGAAAATAGAAGTAGAGCACAAGCAGACACTAGAAATGGATTGATGAAGTAACAAATGATTTGAAATTGACAGGAATCACTCAAGACGAAATCCTAAACAGGGACGTCTTTAGAATAAAGGTGCGCAAGTGGCAAGTTGACCAAGAGGACAAACCGAAGAAAAAGGCTGGTGCAGCGTGGACAGACAAGAGAAAGGAACCTGTCTAAAGAGAGATGAACATCCCGTCGGTCAAGTAGTCCTGTAGAGTCCACTATTGATATCTATTCTTTACATTAAGCAAGCATCCGCGCCACCTACCCGGCATTGCAAAACCTTGAAGCATGTCTGGAAGTTTTGAAGAAAGGAAATAATGGAAGGTAAACTAAGGGGAAATATTGATAGATGATAGGGTACTCTACATAGCTTCGCTTCAGAGAAAATCACGAAAAAACAAGCTAAGAGTTAGCCGCCGATGAGAATTGATCTTGGCCTATCAAATACAAGTCACACAATGGAGCCATCTCACTCGGTAAATAATAATATATAATAGCTACATATTTATTATAAATGAATTACACTTATTTTATATTATCATTGTCGTTATGACGTACCGAAATAGCAAAAATGCTCCAACTATATCATTGTAGAATACAGCATGTTATAATGGATGATAATTGGAGAGATGTGCACTCACATGCGAAACAAGTTAGCAGGACGTAGAGCATGAATGACGTCAGATGCAGGTAGAAGCAAGCGTCGAAAACAACGTGGCGTAATATTCCGCGAACTAGTGAAGCATTGTCTTACAAGTGTTCGCAGACGCAAGGTCAAGGTGTAGTACAATGCGACTGTTTTGTTTCTTCTCGCTGTACCTGTCATCGTCAGCTGTACCTATTACCCGACAGAGCATTGAGGCGTATTGACCTTCAGGTGACCAGCGCTACGATCAGTCCTTATCGGGTCTTCTCTGGTCGATTATAAGAGTGTAATATTACTAAGTTTACGTACAGGAAGTTACGAAACACAAATATAGCGATTGGAAGCTGCGATTGTCTATATGATATGTTTTCTCACGCCTGCCGATGTATGACACGCTGCTGTCCAGAAGACATGATTACATCTGAACATAGTATACTGTGACTTTGTGGATTCATAGAATTAAACGTCTAAGCTGCTCTTTATTTCCGTAGAAACACGCTGTTTGTGCACCATTGGCAGCAAGATGACGTAACATAAACCAATTCTGCACACGTAAATAAACAGAAGAGTTCACTTTCAAATCACAACTGCACGAGTCCAGTTACGTCTGTCTACTCATCTAACCGCGGCTTCCTTTTATAAGTCCATTCGTGGTTCCAGAAGTTTGTGGAATGTTGTCTAACAATCAAGATGGCACTAGAAAGACGAGCCTTCCAGTTATCTATGTTTATCTGAATCGGCAAGTTTTTTTATCTCCGCGTTGCGCTATCTGTACCTTTGTGTGTGTTGGCCGCGCCAGCCGCAGTAATGAGTTCGCGACAATACATACACTGGACTTGCCGTGTATGTGCGACAAGCTGAGGTAAACATCTCTGTGTTGCGAATGTTTTCCGATGCGCCTTCTCGCTTTGCCATGTAGTACCTGCAGTTGTTCACAAGAGCGATGGATAACAGCAGAGTCCGTGAGCAGTGTACCTATGGGAAAACTTACACGCCTCCAGCCTTTAATGATAATTAAGAAGACACATTCTATATTTTTGTACGCTATTTGTATTGTGAACTTCAATATCGTTCAGTAACTTTATATATCAGTTTACTAAAATAAAAGTTCAGAGAATTTCCTCTGCCAATATTTACTGACAGTAAATATACACCCCAGTATCCAATTTTTCCATTAGTTGTTTCGGTATCTAAATTATAAACCCTTGTCGACGAGCAAAGCCTTTGGGTAATTAAGTATTTCTAATTGATTAGCGCAGTCCAACCTTATCTCCCATCGCAGAGTACACAAGGGACAGGGTTTGCGTTTCCAAAAAAGGGATAAATTGACATGGCAATATTATTACTGCCGTTTTAAAAGAAAATAGAGCACCACGGCATCTTCAGCGTATTACGTTAAATCTGAAGCAAGTTTATTTAAAGGTAAACACTTCTAAATGTTTGCTTCTGCTGCAATGCTAGTAAATGCCTTCTGAGTAACATCTAATATTTTAATAAAAGTATATATAATCTAATAAAAAGTTTAAATTTAGATATGCCAGCAGGAATATTTAGATAATATTGTTGTATAATATTGCAAATACAGTGGTCAAGAAATAGCACGAAATATAATTCTTTTGGCATTATTGCTTCATGTTGTTGTTTTTCTTATTTCTTTTCTTTCTCACTATTCTTTCCCACTGCTCCTTTCTCTTTTTATTTCCAAATATCATCTTTATATTTCCATTTTCATCCTTTTTCTCGCAATGCTATTTCCTTCCTAATTTTGGTATGTATCTTTAATTGTTTTTATCTCTCTGTTTTTCACCTCCTCCTCTCTGTTTTTAACCTCCTCTCTGTAAAAGTTAGATGTATTGTAATGTTCATCAGTAATAAACCTACTTTTGAGGATAACGACAAAAATTAAAATATAAGTAAAGGCCGGAGAGATGTGCGCTCACAGGCGATACAAGTTTTCTCCTCACAAACTATGACTGAAGTATGTATGGCACGGCCATCAAACGTGCAAGCAACTGCTATTAGAAGCAAACGTCGAAAACAAGACACAGGAGTGGGTGCCGACGCAACACCTGGGTCCCCAGATAGAAGGCTTATTGGAGAGGGCGGCCGACCACCTGACCGGGAACAGTTCGAGCAAGTTCGACAACTGCTGAGACAATACCAGCGCCTATTCAGCCAAGGTAACAGTGACTACGGCCGCACGGACAAAGTACTTCACTGCATCGACACCGGAGACGCCCGGCCTATTCGGCAACCACCTAGGCGCGTTCCGCTGGCGAAACAAGTGGCGGTACGGGATATACTAGGTGACATGAAATCCGGGGTAGTAACTGAAGAGTCTGACAGCCCTTGGAGTTCCCCCGTAGTCCTGGTGACGAAGAAGAACGGTGAGCTACGCTTCTGCGTGGACTACAGGAAGCTGAACGCTGTTACCCGGAAGGACTGTTTCCCTTACCCCGGATTGACGACACCCTGGACACGCTAGCTTGTGCACAGTGGTTCTCAACCCTGGACCTGAAGTCGGGTTACTGGTAGGTAGCTCTGGACCCAAGAGACAAGGAAAAGACTGCATTCTCAATAGGCCAAGAGCTTTGGCAGTTCAAAGTTATGCCATTTGGCCTGTGCAATGCACCAGCCATATTTCAACGCCTCATGAAATCAGTAATGAGAGGATTGACATATGACACATGCCTGCTATACTTGGACGACATCATCATCGTCGGCAAGATGTTCGAAGACCATCTTGACAACCTGAGCAAGGTGTTAGAGAGACTGCAGGCAACCAACTTGAAGCTGAACGCGAAGAAGTGCCAGCTCTTCCGTAAAGAAGTTAACTACTTCGGCCAAATAGTCTCACCAACCGGAGTGGCCACAGACCCGGAGAAAACCCAAGCTGTGAGAGATTGTCCTCGGCCAAAGAATAACCGTTAGTTGCGCAGTTTCCTGGGGCTGTGCAGTTATTACCGCCGTTTCATAAAGGGGTTCTCCAACATCGCCAAACCCCTTACCCGCTTGGCAGAGGAACAACGACCCTATGTGTGGACGGAGGACGCTGAACACGCTTTCCAGCACCTGAAGACACTGTGCAATGCTCCTTTTTTGGGATTTCCACAACCAGGCGGCACTTTCACTGTGGACACCGACGCCAGCGATCATTGCATTGGAGGCGTCCTATCGCAAGTTAAGGACGGCCACGAGCAAGACGTTATCTAAGGCAGAGAAGAACTACTGCGTTGAGAATTACTGGCGAGAATTACTGGCGGTAGTAAAGACTTTGGAGCACTTCTACAAGTACCTGTACGGTCAGCCATTCCACCTCAGGACTGACCATTCCGCCCTAACCTGACTATTGAGCTTTAAGAACCTGGCAGGCCACACAGCACGTTGGGTCCAGAGGCTGCAGGAATACGACTTCACCTCTGAACATCGTAGAGGGAAGAGCCACGGTAACACAGACGCCATGTCTCGAGGACCCTGCCCAGAGGAGTGCGGCCAATGCACAAGAGTGGAAGAAAAGGAGCGTGCCGCAGCAGTCCGAGTAGTCACGGCAGTACCTGCGGATGGCTGGGATAGCGCAGGCCTGATGAGGGAGCAGCTGGCGGACGCAGACTTGGGGCTACTCTTGAGAGAAGTGGAGGCAGGGACAAGACCAACCTGGGAGGACATCGCACCGAGGAGCGCCACCTACATTGGGCCCAATGGGATTCATTGAAGACAAGAGAGGGCGTGCTGCTCCGGGTATGGGAAGATGCAGAGAGAACAGTTGGTACTCTCCCGAAGCAAGGTCCCGGAAGTCCTGGAGGAAGTGCACGCTGGTACTTCAGGAGGACACCTGGAAGCAAACCGAACGATCGACAATCTCCGATAGCGCCACTACTGGCCGAGGCTCCGAGCAGACGCTGAGAGATGGTGCCGTCAATGTCACGTGTGCGCGGCGAGTCGCGGCCCACAGACTAGGAGCCGGGGTCGCATACAGCAGTACAACGTCGGGGCGCCATTCGAAAGGATCGCCGTCGACATAGCTGGACCATTCCCCGTGTCCGTCTGAGGCAACAAGTACCTGATGGTGGTCATGGACTACTTCACCAAGTGGCCGGAGGTGTTTGCCATTCCGAAACAGGAGGCGAAGACAATCACGGATTGCCTTGTGGAGCAAGTGTTCTGCCAATTTGGGGTGCATTTAGAACTCCACAGCGACCAGGGCACCAATTTTGAATCCAACCTGATGAAGGAGGCACTAGAAAGACTTGAGGTGAACAACACCCACATAACAACCCTACATCCCCAGACGAACGGCATGGTGAAGAGATACATCAAAACCTTAGAAGAGCACCTGAAGAAGGTCGGGGCCAGCCATCAGCGAGACTGGGACGCCAAGGTACCACTGATCTTGTTGGCCCATCGCTCGTCAACACACGACACCACTGGAATGACGCTAGCCAGCTTAATGTTCGGCCGAGAGTTAAGCCTCCTCCGAGATCTGGCTTTTGGGAGCCCCCTGGGCGCAAAACAGCCAGCAACCGAGTATGTGGAGAGCCTGGTGAACCATCTCCGCGACATACATGAGATGGCTCGTCAGAACATCCAGAAGGCCAGCGACCGCATGAAGACCCGATACGACAGGCAAGCCAACAGCCAAGGGTTCCAGCAAGGTGACCTGGTCTGGTTGTATCGCCCTACTCGGACCAAGGGATACTGCCCAAAGCTCCAGCAGCCGTGGCAAGGACCGTACCGGGTGTTAAAGAGGATTAACGACGTTGTCTACCGCATGCAGAAGGTGCCCCGGGGGAAGATGTTGGTGGTACACCTGGATCGTCTGGTCCGCTACGATGGTGCTGTTTGGGACGACGAGCCTTGAGGAGGGAGCAGTGTAGCGGCAACGGGCATTAACGTTTCGGCGCAAATAGATAACAGACGGCGGATAATGTTTCAGGGTAATAAAGAGCTTGCATAAGCAGTTAACGATAGCGCGGCTAGTGTTCACAAAGAGCCGGCAAATAAAGATAGATGAGGTAAAGGACTTGCCGGCACAGATAGGATTTCACGTTTGGAAGGTTCTAGTGATATCTTGATTGACAGAGAAAAGTTGGTTTCTTATTTGTACTCGAAACCTCTGGAATTTATGAATGAGATATATAAGCGATTGTGGCACGCCAGCGGACAGTTTTAAAACAGGGAGGCGAGCAGTAAACAGCTGTAAAGTGTTGTTGTTGTTGTAACGAGGGCTGTTTGTTATTGCCATCGACCTTGGAAGATTGCATTGTATATGTGATGTAATCTTGTTACCTGAGAAGTGATCAGTGTATTTCTCCGGAAATAATGAATCTTTAGATTTCGGCAAATTGGACTTTTAATTCTACGAAACCACAAAGTCACAATATTTAACGTTTTTACTTCAGCATGTACCAAGAATTCGTACATGAAAATGTTTTAAAAATGGCTCTAAGGATATAGTTTAACATATACACCTTTAAATGCATTACAATTAAAATGAATTTAAGACATTTCTATACAAATGAAGAGCAGATATATCTTCAATTTTCTGGTTATACTATCTGAAGTCCTGTTAATTTTGAAGGCTTTTGCGTAAACTGGTAAATAAACAGCAAAAACTATTAAATCTAATATACCATAAATCATTATCCATCTTTCCTCACTTAATTTAAATATTGGAACTAAATTAAAATCAAAACTTATATTATGTTTTAATAAAGATTAGTGGATTTAATCAATGATTTCAAACGAATGGACAAAATCTTCTTGTACAAAAATGTAAAACTCGTTAAAGCATGCAGGGCGGTTTGTTGTAATTAACATTTCAGAGAGAGAGAGAGAGAGAGAGAGAGAGAGAGAGAGAGAGAGAGAGAGAGAGAGAGAGAGAGAGAGAGAGAGAGAGAGAGAGAGAAAATGAAGTGAAGAACCAAAGTAGGTTACAGGCTGTAAGAAGAGACACCACCCAGACACGCGGAGGTTACTCATTGCTGGAGCTGCATAGAGGAAACGAAGAACGACCTATATTTTGTGAGCAAAAACAAGAGTTTCAAATTCAAAATTTGAACCTGGTAGCATGTGTGATGCCGAAAAACCTGGCTGTGCCAAATTTCTAACTCATCTTTCGGTAAAAATTCGTGCAGAAAAATGAAGATTCGTCTAAGATGCTGTGTATATTAATTACGTAATAACGAATATATCCAAACGGTTAATACTATAAAAGTGATATTTTATATAAACTTTGTACTTTAATTTTCTTACCCACCTCTGTAGGGTAGATGGCAGTGTGTCTACCTCACATTCAAGAAGTTCCGAGTGCAATTCTCGGCCAGGTTGACTTAACTGGATAAGGTATTTCAGAGCTGTTCCCTTGTACTGAATGATGAATGTCGGATAATCTAAGTTCTATGGACCCTTGACTTATTTGAGAATCATTTCATTCATTTCGTTCATCGTCCTGTATTTCTTAAACTTGGAGGAAGTTAACTGAAAGATGAATTTTAGTTAATTGATGACAATTAATCATTTCTTCACACTATCCATATATAGGCTAAGGTTTTTGATGGAGTCAACATGAAAAATTTCCCAGTGGTCTATTGGGGAGATATACGAGTGATGCCATTGAAATGATGGGTAGCGTAGGGTATGAGCAAAGAGGGATACTCTCAGGGTCCGCGTGGATATGTATAAGAGTAAAGATGGTTCTAATGACACTGGAATGCCCGTTCAAACTGGTTTAATGACTGCTCCTTTTTATCCTCACATCAAACTCGAAGTTGCCAACCGAGGTTATTGTGACTTTGTGGGTTCGTGAAATTAAAAGTCCAATTGCACAAACTCAAAATGTTCTTTATCTCCAACGAATTACAGTTGAAACACTTTCCAATTACACAGAATTACGTGTCGCACACAATTACAATTCACCAGTTCGTCTGTCATAGGTCCACTCTGCACTCGCAGTTACGCACAACTCCTCCGATGCACGTACACAGTCTTCCGGTCCGTTCCCTCACTGGGCACTCCACACGGCTGCTTACCAAGAACCGAACTGCCTCGTCAACTACAGGCCTTATATAGGGAAGATCGCCGTTTCTGGAAGGTTCGCGGTGCGCACAATTATCCCGAGGTTTCGAGACGTCTGGTGGGAGGGGAAAAAGACGGTACAGGGCTTGCGCTGCTCTCCTAATCATCCCTTCAGTTAGTGACACGAGACAAATGGGTAGGCGTGGTCTGAATGCTTCCCATCTGGCCCCACTGCCGGCCGGTTCTATAGGGAGTTCCGACGTTCGGGTGACATTGTCAATATTTCACTGTTCAGAGTAGCCGTGTGTAGAATGCTTAGTACGCGATAATACGTAATTCTTTATTCACGTATGAACCGACAGATCTTCCCTCCGGTTCTGATCTGCCTTCGACCAAGACAGAACTAGAGGACCGTTCTTAATCGGCCGCCGGCCACGGATTGTCCGTCCTCATTGTACACAGCTGCGTGTGTCTGTGTCCCTTTCACCTCTAGAAACCCTCTCGATTCACCCCAAACTCCTTTGTGACTATTTTGTCCATTGTGATTATTAGTCTCGGTCATGCCAATATTAAGGGTCCCAAGAACACCTTTTCAAACGGAGTCAAGTGTCATTCATTTAGGCTTTTTGCTACGAAAACGTCTTTCACCCGTGTCTTTTATTACACAACTCAACCAACTGCCCCTGCACGTGTTGTAACAAAGATCCAACATTCTTTGAAATCCATTACTATTCTTTACTCTCTGCACCCCTTAATTTCGGTATCACGAGTCAAATGGAGAATTTAATGCCATGACGGCAAGTTGGCCATGGTAGCTCAATGGGTTAGAGCGACCGGACGGAAAACGGAAGATCCGTGGTTCGAATCCCGGCTTGGCATTGATCTTTTCATGTTGACTCTATCTATGAAAGATGAATGTCGGCTAATCTAAGTTCTGTAGACCCTTAGCTTATTTGAGCATCATTTCATTCATCGTCCTGTATTACTTAAACTTGGAGGAAGTTAATTGAAAAAGAAAACATTAGTTTACTCTACTTGAGGTAGTTTTGTCTATTTGTTATGGCCTTATTTAAAAATTATTAAAAATTCATACAGAACGAAAACTGACATTTTAGGTTATTCAATGAATTTTTAAAATATATATACTCTTATTATTTATTTTTTGTTTGACACATTGAAGAATATTTTTAATTCATGCGTCCATTTTTAAGAACATGAAAACTTCCTTTCTACGCAGAATTACATTTTCTAAAAGTGGTGTGACAGTTTAAACATTGCCGAGTCATAGAGTTTTGTTTTTTCGGAAATGTTTACGAACAATAATATTTACAGACAAAAACAAAACAAAATAAAGTTATATATATATGCTAAATGAACTATTATTATTATTATTATTATTATTATTATTATTATTATTATTATTATTATTATTATTATTATTATTATTATTATTATTATTATTATTATTATTATTATTATTATTATTATTATTATTATTATTATTATTATTATTATTATTATTATTATTATTATTATTATTATTATTATTATTATTATTATTATTATTATTATTATTATTATTATTATTATTATTATTATTATTATTATTATTATTATTATTATTATTATTATTATTATTATTATTATTATTATTATTATTATTATTATTATTATTATTATTATTATTATTATTATTATTATTATTATTATTATTATTATTATTATTATTATTATTATTATTATTATTATTATTATTATTATTATTATTATTATTATTATTATTATTATTATTATTATTATTATTATTATTATTATTATTATTATTATAATTATTATTATTATTATTATTATTATTATTATTATTATTATTATTATTATTATTATTATTATTATTTATTATTATTAATTATTATTATTATTATTATTATTATTATTATTATTATTATTATTATTATTATTATTATTATTATTATTATTATTATTATTATTATTATTATTATTATTATTATTATTATTATTATTATTATTATTATTATTATTATTATTATTATTATTATTATTATTATTATTATTATTATTATTATTATTATTATTATTATTATTATTATTATTATTATTATTATTATTATTATTATTATTATTATTATTATTATTATTATTATTATTATTATTATTATTATTATTATTATTATTATTATTATTATTATTATTACGGATAACGTTAGATTTACCTCAAGATCTGTAAACAGAAGAATTCTACATAATGTTAACGTTCTTCATTTGTTTCATTGTTTATAACACAAAAGGGCGATGAATTATACATTCGATTAACATTTATTGATACGTTAAACACTTACGTAGACATTAATGCGTATCGCTGTGTTAATCCATTAAACGATGAGAAGCAGACTATCAAAAGAATGAGGGAAAAGCCAAAGACTCATTGTAACGCAAGGAATACAAACTTTTCAATTAATCAAAAGGAGGAGGTGCTCATTGCGCAAGCGTCCATTGCACCCGACCTCGCCCCGCCAGAGACACTTCCCCAGTTCACTCAGTCCAGTCAACCCGGCGACTCAGTAAAGGTGGGTGTAGCTTGGAGAGGTATCCTTCTGCAAAAACAACCCTCAGGACTACGGTGAGTACCACCACTCATGCTTCTATTTGTAATGCCACAGTTTTACAGCTATCCTTGCAAATGGTTTCGTCCTCCGTGTAAGGAGTATCAAACAGAGGAAATAAACAGCATGAAACAGTTCCTATTTGTCTTTGGCTTGACAAGTTTGTCAAAATTACTCACAAATTTAACTAAAAACCCTTGTTTTGTTCTTCATCTGACAGTTTCTATGCTCTGTTAAGGCTAATTAAAGATTGGTACTAAGTTCTAACTTGTATGACGATAATCAAATGCACACATATGTCGAAAAAGTGAAGCCGCTGAATTTAAATCAGTTTTCTAAGCGTCACACTTGAAAATGTATTTGAGAAAATCAGGAGGGTGTTAGGATACATTATGGGCCCATTTGAATAATAAAATAAACTATTTTAAGGATAATCACTCCTACTAAAGGAATCTATACATTTGTTTGCTACAAAAAGTCCTTGAGCGTAGAGGTTAGAACATCAGACAAGGTTATACTTTAATTTTTCTCGTACTTTTATAGCTTCGGCATGTTTATTGTAAAAAAAAAAAAATATTTTTTAATTTATTTTTTATTAGTTGTGTTTTAAAGATCCCTTGTTTTCCTACTATAAACTAACACCTAAATAGTCCACAAAGAGACAAATTCCATATTGATACTGCTTAGCTTTAAGCTTGAGTGTATTGAATTAAATTAGACATTCTAGTGCTGTAAATGTGCATAAATGTATGCGATACAAGTGTCAGAATGTGATACTTTAGGCTTGAGAAAAGACGCCGGCACTCTCCCCCAGTCGTTTTCTTTTACTCTTCGCCATCTTGAAAGGTGACAGAAGATACATATGTGCATACCAAAAGGAATGCCAGGAGCGCCAACTTGAATGCAAATTTTAAAAGCCTTTAAGTTATATTCCCTTATAATGTATTTTCGTAACATAATTTTTTATATTTGAAAACATAACTTTAACAATACTAAATGAACGAACTGGACAATGCAACTCTTTAAATATCAACGACATTGATTTATAAAATGTTTTGGCATTTTATACAATAATTGCTCAGCAATAAAGAATATTGAGTTTTATTATTATAAGAGGAATAGCTGAATAATAATGGCGAAATTTATGTGAAAATCTTTACTGCAATTACTTGGAAATAAATGAGTTTGAAAGTGAAAACGGAGCTATGCAAAGCAATTTCTGTAAAGTTTAATTTGTTGCTCTCTTGGGTACGTACGTACTGAGTTATCTCTCTGCAATACCTACTGCCTGTTGATTTATATCTTCGCAAACGATTTGAAACACAATGCTGCAGGCGTATCGCTCTCTGCACTTTCATTTGTCTATTTGCTTCGAAAGGGCGACGCTAAATGAAGGTTCAGTTGGCGCCAGCGATAGAGGAACGCCCTTATAGTCAAGTTTCCTCATATAACTGGGTGTTTTCCGCGTTAATTTATAATTTTCTCTAACAAGGTAATGGTTACCAATGGTAGCTAATCAACACGGTGTATGAAGTTCTAAAGCGAAGCTCATTTGCGGTTGTATAAGCCGAGTTAGGGCTTGATAATTCCCAGAAATCTCTACGGTCTCCTTTTGCGGTGATCTATAAAACAAACACACAAACAAATGCCGCATAAACGGATTGTCAGGCTAGTGGAGTATACAGCATTCAGAGCTGTTGTAAAGGTTTGGAAAAGCAGTTACAATTATACGAAAATATATTTATATGCAAATATGTGATAGAAGAATACGATAAAATGCAGCAGTGAACCTTTTGTATATCGTAATATTCACATTTAATACATTCTATCCCAGAAACGTCTTTCATTTGAAGAATTAAAGGTTGTGCGGGGTGAATTCGTTAAGATAGAGAATTAATAATTCGCACACCCAATTCAGCGTTACCTTCAAGCAGCAATATGTAGAAATATGGGTGTATTAACTAATTACCACAAAATGCGTTAAATAAAATAGAAAGTTGGGTTGAGATTTAGTATTCTAGATGCAGATTTTAAATCCTAGAGTACTCGGGTGTCGCCATTTGAGTATCTCTTAAATCAACGTCTTAACCATGTTGTAGATTAAATTTCATTGGAGCTTCTTCCATATTCAGAGGGCATGTGTTTTTTTATTTCCATAAAGAGAGAAAAGCTTAAGAAATTAACGCAGGCTTATAAGTATGGCATAGGACTCCGTAGCTACTCTCAGAATCAAGTGCATTTGACCAGGTACATTTTACTCTAGAGATTAGCTATTTCAAAATTTTGTTTTCCTTTCTTTCGCTCTTTACTTTTTGCTCCGAATATGTGATTGTGTGACTGAACAGCACAGTTACAGAAGTAAGGTGAACACAAATTTGATATCTAAGTTTTCTAGGGTGCAAAACGATTTATGCGATCATTTTTTTTCTTTATTTTGATATTCCAAATAATAGTCTTAGATATTTTGATTTCTTTAACTTCCCTAGTGTTACCTCTATCATGGTGTTAGGGAATTCGCTACTCTATTCCTTCGGGTTAATGAACAGAAACTCCGGATGAAATAGTGAACCTAGGATGGGTGATCAGCCCAATGCCTGGTATGTGAGAGAGTAGTAGATGACAGAATGAGGGCGAATAAATGAAAGAATAGATGATAATGAAGCAATTGGTGGAAAAATGGTGGACCACCTTGGTGAGAGTCAAGTGGTCTAACCGCTCCTCCACGGCGCGATCTCCGAGATTTTTACACTAAAATAAATTGTGATGCGGGAAATAAAACATCCTCCATCGATGTTAAATATCTCGAAGATCTCACCAGCATCCGCATCAATCCCAAGCTTACTCTGCAGAACTATGAGAGGTAACCATCAGGGTTTGCGTAGGTATTGTAAGAAACGATACAGAGTTAAAGTTTGTTAATCAAATTTTATTGCTTTAAAACTTGATGTTAAAATGTTCAAGAAATGCCGATGACATATATAATACTAATTCACTTTTTATGAAACAAGTATATTCATAAATTGTATTATAGTTAATTGATGGAAATTAATCATTTCTTCACATTAGCCGTATATAGGCTAAGGTTTTTGATAGAGTAAACATGAAAAATTCAATGTCATGGCCGGGATTTGAACCACGGATCTCCTGGTTTCCGTCCAGTCGCTCTTAACCTTTGAGGCGAGAACCCCTAGTGGTCTACCGGGGAAATATACGAGTCAACTGGAGAATTGAATGTCAGGACGGCACGTTGGCCTTGGTAGCTCAAATGTTAAGAGCGACTGGACGGAAACCAGGATATCCGTGGTTCAAATCCCGGCAATGGCATTGAATTTTTCATGTTGACTCTATCCATCATAAATTGTGTATTTCTGAAGAAGTTTAAGAAACGGAAAGCTACATAGAACCGTTTTCGTTTCCAGCCAGACGCGGAATGAGTTGGAGAGACGGGGTCAACGGTGCAATACTTAATTCAAAATCTGTCCTTTAGTCAAGCTGTGCTTTCAAATCAATAATCATTTATTTATTATCTTTTTACTTCATATTTCTTATTTTAACTGTTGTTTACTATTTATATTGTCATTATTATTTCTCTCTCTAATTCTCTTATTAATTATAATATTTAAATATCTCTTTTAATCTGCTTTTGCAATTTTCTATTAATTATTTAATGTAGCGCTCTGCCAATGACATGAAATAAAATCTTACTACCAACACCCAACTAATTTCAGTATCAATTGTTATACACATTGTAACATAAATTATATAGATATCCTTTTTTACTTTTTCAGTCACTATGGTATTATACTTCATCCAAAAATATATCGATATTTCGCCGGATATACGTGTGTTGGAACTTCCTGAGTCTAAAAATATAATAGCAAATAAATAAAGAAAGAAAGATAGAAAAAAGGAAATTAAACAGTGATCTGTGTATTACTGTCTGTAAACAATAACCACTCAGAACTAAGTCAGTTACATACCAAATTTGGTATTTACTTTCAGGACCTATCAATGATGAGACACAAAGCGCTTCAAGAAATCCCTCCTCATGTAAAATTTCTCGAAAATGTTAAATTTCTCAAAAACCATTCTAACAATTTTTATTTGAACATCATAAACAAATGAAGTATATCTTGAATTTCTGGGAATGTCTTTAGTAGTCCTTTTCATTCTGGATGACTTCTGCAGAACTCGTTAGTGATAGGATAAAGCCTCTCTAGCGTGCCTGCTTCACGTTCAAGAAGTCCCGAATTCGAATTTCGGTTAAGGTGAGTAATCTGGATACGGTATTTTCACGGAATTTTCCCTCAGCCTGAAAGATGAGTGACGGTAACGCTAAGCTCTATGAATTCTGGACTTATTTGAGCAGCATTTCATCCATTTATTCATCATCATGATATGACGATTATTTTGTTGCAAAATAAATAAAATAAAATGTAAATGTCGTTAAAACTCAGTTTGTTAATAAATGAACCACTTCGGAGACATTTATTGTTATTTGTTGAGTTTTTCAGTGCTTATACTTTTAGTAAATGGAAAAGCTATTTGGTTTTAGACGTTCTGGACATGCAAAGAGAATGGAATATTAACCCATCACATAGCAGCGTGTTCTTAGAGATCTGACTACCATCTAAGCCTACTGCATTTCCCTATTACCATTGTACCTAAATAGAAATACGTAATAAGCCAATTTATGCAAATTTGCATCTCGATTATCATGTAATAGAACAATAAATAAGAGTTTGTTCAATAATTGAGTCGTTTAGCCCCGTAGTTCAGTCGGTAGAGCACCTACCTGCCGTGTGAGGGGTCTCGGGTTCGATTCCCAGCTGGGAATCTCCAAGATGATTTCCTATCTTTCCCAGAGTCAGGAAGTATGAATGAGAGTGTGTAAAAAATCCAAAGTACCAGCAAACTAACCCAACGTCTACGACATATCACGATATGTTCCAGGGGTGAACAACAGAACCATTTCAGTTAAAGGTGGGGTATGAATAGGAAAAAAAAAAATAGTTGAGCCATGTGTATCTCTCTCACCTCGCTTTAAACTAATAGGGCAGTTGTGTGTTAGGAGATATTTTGTAGTTCGGTATGTGGTGGACGGTTAGCATTCTAGTCTTACCTCTATACCACACCATCTTATTTCGTAAAATTCCAAAAGGTCTTAGTGCTGGACAACTGTACGTATGAGTTTACTTTAAAATATATCAACCGTGCGAGTATACGTGTTTGTATCTCTTCCAAGGATGCAACAAGTGACAATTTTCAATACGATTCTTGCACTCCAAATAACCCATTTCATGCAAAATGTTGAAAAAATATATTTTCTCAAAGATTCTCTAGAAATTTTGATTAAATACCAATACATTTAAGATATTTCCATGACATATGAAGCATAGTTATATTTTAAATTTTATGAAACAGCCTCTGAAGTACCTACTCTTTATTTAAAATGACTTTTGCGTAGCTCATAAATTAGAAAGTGATAAAAGCTTCTGCAGACAAACCATTTTCGTGTTTCCTCGTGCTCTCAAGTTTTAAATGTTAAAAATGACATTTGATTTGTGATTGTTTATGTATTTATGTTATACCTAAAACGCTTGCGGTTGCCAATGATCAAACGCGTGTTTTGTACTTGTCTTTTAATTTATTACCGCTGACACTAATAGATTGTTTTATGTTCTCTATTAACAATATTGATGATTGTAATTGACTTTTTGTATCCTTTTGTAGTTTTATAAATTATTTATTATTAAAGTATTATACTTTCAATACGAGTTTAATAATAAGTCTTTCTACACTGGTGAAATATTCGTAATGTCACTCGAGGATCTTATATATCCAGATTCACCTGACTGACCTATCTGACCCATGGGATTTCTACGGGAGGGTTTCCACGGTTGCCAGGCTAATGCTGTGTATATCAATTACATCCCTGGAATTTACTGTCCCTCCACTTCATCTCCATTGTCATTTCATATCATCTCTCATCTGGCGGTTTCTTTCAGGGTAGAAGTCTCGGCGTTGCATGGCAGGATGAAATACTACTGATAAAACTTTCTCTTACGGTAGAACGATCTCAGATCTCCGAACCCGGTATGGTGCGGCTGTTTCCGGACCACAGCAGGGTGGGATGCCGGTTGTTGTGCCCTGCTAGGGAGTTTCCAATTATAAAGTGTAGACCCCCTACCCTGGGCACTGTCATTGCTCCTTGGGACAGCCGCCGTCTGCCTCTTCCCGCCTCCTCCTTCCTCCCGGGGATGCTCCACTTGGGGACTTACGTACCATAGACCAATTTTGGACCTCCGTGCCGAATCCTCTCCGTAGCGTAGTCCAGCCCAGTCCAGGTATAGAATTATGTAAACTGTACTTATAATGGAGGAAGTATTGCATTCCACCTAAAGATACAGTGTCATGATTTCAAAGGAAATACGCATTTTTAGGTCCTGAACGCTCCACCCTAAAGCTTTCTTAAAAATTTGAATCAGAAAGGGGAAGTCCATTAAATACCAAATGTTTTATTTAAGTTCCACTTCTTTCAAAAATGGCATACAACACTTTTATAGAACCACCTTCCACCCTAAACTACCTTTTATGTGGAACATTTCTGAAAACTTTAAGTGCCACATTTTTCAGATAGTTTCATGTCAAAACAAATGCAGTTATTTACTACTCCAAAAAAGCTTCTGAAAACCACTTCGTTCTAGTTGACGTTAGTATAACTGGTTAACCAAAAAAGAAAAAAGTTTACCACAAAAAGTCTTAATAAAGCACGCAATTTACATCAATCAGCTAGATTTGTATTCCTAACCATTTTCGATATATTCATTTGCATCACCTAGCGACCGGTATTAAAATATATTTTTATTATTATTAATTTTATTGATCGATCAGCAGTACAATGCTTTATAGATCAGAGTGAAAAGAAGGTAACAGTACAATACATAAAAGAACAATAACACTCAGGGGTAGGCTAACAGGCCGCCCCCTAACTACATCAAGTTAGAACTCCAATAATACTCTATGAGAAATTTTGTCAATATTGAAGATGTAAGACAGACATCAAGCACTAGAATCACTCGAATCAGATGTATCACTTAGAAGCAGGTCCTGTGGTAGTCTCCTCTTCAAGCGTGAGGGCTGGCGCGTTCGGACGCCGATGTTATAATGCACAGCTCCTGAAAATTCTTGCAGCGTGGAAAAGAAACGACGAGCGATCCTGCGAATATAGTCGTGAAGAGATAACAGTCCTAGTTCGTGATGGAGCTGCTGATTACGGATGAACCATGGAGCGTTGGTAGCGGTGCGCATGAAGCGATTCTGTATAACCTGAAGACGACGCAGATGACATGTGTGTGCGGCCCCCCGCACTTGGCAGGCATATGTAATAAGCGGACGAACGAGTGATTTGTAGAGTAGCAATGAGGACTGTAGGCCGAGGCTGGAACGGCGTGCAACAGAGGTGAGAGTTTTGAAAGTCGCCCGGAGGCCAGTGATATAAGACGATCGATATGAGCACGCCAGGTCACTAAAATATTTGACTAAATATTTCACCACATATCTAATGTACTCTAATTCTCATTGCACGGGCATAGCAATCTGTAATAAAATCATATTTACAAAAGACCATCTAACTGCGTGATGTAGGTAGAAAAAACACTTCTAGAGCTTCCCTAGATTTACCACTATCGTGGTGTTGGGGGATTCTTATTCTTTTATCCTTTATGCCTGTAGGCGTCGAGTTGATGAACAGAAACTCTAGGTGAGATAAAGAACCCAGGATGGGTGATCAGCCGAGAGTGAGAGAAGTAGATGAAGGTGAAGTGGATGGAAGGAAAGATGATAAAGGAACAACTGATGGAATGATGGCGTGGGAAACCGGAGATCTGACGAAACCCCGCTGTTTTGTCCACCACAAATCTTATATGAGTGGCCCCGTAGCTCAGTCGGTAGAGCACCTGCCTGCCGTGCAGGAGAGGGGGGAATTTTCTCCGATCAGGGTAATTCCTCGTCTTCCCCACAGTCTAGAAGTATGAATGAGAGTGCGAATGTGTGCGAGATCTAATGATTAAATCCCAACGAATACGAGTTAACACCTTTTTTTTTTTATTTATCCAGATTTATGAACCCTATTTTACACAGTGGTATATTAGGGTTAAAGTTGATACATAAAAATACACAATTTTAACAAAAATATTTTAAATACTAGAAGGAAGAAAATACGTTATAATCTGATGCATATTAATTTAAACTATTTCAGACGTTTAAACACTGAGTTTATAAACATCATGAAGTACTTATACTGTTGTGGCTTCATTAGCAAAGATGTGAGCGGAGCAGAAAATTCAGTTCCTAGAGAGTCTAGCTTGAATATTAATTCTTGTCTTTCTCTCCAGAAAATGGGACAACAGAAAAGGAGATGAACCACAGTTTTAAGTGAAAACGTGATAAGTATTCACCAAATTTACCATGTCCACTTAAAAATTGTGTCAAAACAAAATTTGGTACAAGAGTTTAACATTTTCCTCTGTCATATACACTAGGGAAAAATAATGTTTTTGTTAAACTTCCATTTGGAGTTGTTAGCCATTGTTGGTTCCATTCTTCAAGAATATGTTGATGTATTATTCTCCTTACAGTAGAAATAGGACATAAAGAGTATGTCACAGGAGGATTGGATTCTGCAGCCTTCTTAGCCAAGCAATCAGCTCTCTCGTTACCTAAAATTCCACTGTGTCCTTTAACCCATCCCATGCAAATATGTCCTGGATGGTTTTGAAGCAAGGTTCTGATTTCATGTGCTAATGAATTTAAGTTGTGTTTATCATTAATAGCGAGTAGAGCTGATTGTGAATCACTAAGAATACAGACACTGTTCCCATTAACAGTACACCATTTTATAGCTTCTTTAATTGCTAAGAGCTCCGACTGGAATACAGAACATTCAGGTGACAATTTAAACATGGAGTGAGTTAGTTCCGTTTGATTTTCATAAACAACAAAAGCACATCCTACTGCAGATACATTATCTTCAAATTGGTAACGCGAACCGTCTGTATATATGTAATAATCACGAAGATTACATATTTCCTTTAAACAGGTTACAAAACTTGATGGCCGTCCTGCTGTGGTAGGATGCTCCGGGATTTGTAGTTTTAAGTGAGACAGATAAGACGCACATTCACGTTCATGTCTTAAATTCGTAATAGTTGCTGTTGATAAACCAGTGAGAGCCAAAGGTTCGATGTTAGCTATAATCTGAGCTGCATCAGTGGAGATTGTACGATATCCTCGAATTATGCGAAGGAGGAATCCCCTTTGAATTTGTGCAAGCTTTTTAACTGCCCAGAATGTGAATGTTGTAACGGTATGTTTTAGTTAGAACTTTTTATATGAATATTGGTTTCTGATATGACTTAGTAGGCCATGTAATGACAATATTAAAAACAAATATATGTGTAATTTTGTGATTGCCCGTAGTAATAATTGTATTACGTAATGTGGTGACGTAGCATTAAATCGGCCAATCACAGAAGTAATAGAGGAGTAACGATAGTTACGGAAAATCAATAATCTTGAGATAGATATATATGTTCTTGTTTCATGACGATGAAAAATGTTGCGGTGAATATAATTGTAAAGTTAATAACCTTCAAAAAGAGTTATTCGGTATTCGTAATAGTGACTAGTGGACGCCAGATTATAAAATTTTATCTCTGTCACTGTGATTAATATGGATGGTTACAAATATGTCGCCCGAACGTGTGGCTGATTAAGTTGGAGAACCAACGTTTTTCCTATCTGCTGCGAGTGGTGGTTTAACGCCACAACGTGAATGTTATATCAAATATCTTTATTTTAATATTTTTAAAGTTCAATAATTGATCACAATATATTTTAATGTCTGAGAAATAGGGAATGGGTCCTCGATACTCGCATGGTATCGACATCGAACGATGGTGATTTGCAATTTTTATTTTATCTTACAATCACAAAATATCATTGCAGCAGGTAGAACAATCCCGAGAAATTGCCAGGAATGTGTTTCCTGTTGCTGAACATTATGCAAGAAAATAACTATGTCAGATTCAATACCAGTTATCAGTTGTCAAGAAGAAATCACTAAATATCAACGACCATTTGCCACACTTCCTCGTTTTAGTGCACTAGGTTACAGGAAAACGAGTTCAAAATTTCCAAAACTAAAAAGAAAGGGTAGCCGCTAAATATTCCATTTGCAAATTTTCTCTTAAAAACATTTAGCACAGCAGGACTCATATATAACAGAAAAAGAAGTAGACTTAACTCAGAAAGGGTGAGAATGCTAACATTTTTGAACAAAGACTTGCATAAGTGGATTGTTCCTTTTTTGTAATTTACGTCCTCCAACGTTAAGTCATCGGACGATGAATGGAATTGGTGAAATGACGCTCAAATGAGCCCAGGGTTCATAGAGCTTAGAGTTACGCTACATTCGTCTTTCAGGATAAGGTAAAATCACCCTGCCCGAGATTCGAACTCGGGACCTCTTGAACCATGCTACCGAGGCGGGCGTGTGGATTGTTTGTTTCGAAAACGCATTTTGCTTTCAAATGTCTAATATAGAATTTAAAGTAAAGTAGACAGATGCCCGATTTCACCAACACATGTTAAAATCGATGTTAACAAATGCAACATAACAAATGTCACAGCGCTAAAAAAAGCTGTTAAATTTCTTGCATTTCACCAACCTGTTTTCTGAAAATGTTAACAAACAGGTGTTAACGCTAAGAGGCTTGTAAATATTACAGCTATAGAAGGATATGGATGAGTCGCACTATTTTCTGAACATGCTGCGAGCCGCTTTTGTCTTCATTTTCGTCTGCATGCATCTGAAAAAATGGCGCGCAAACAAAATCGTAAACAAAAGTCGTGAGACAAATTTCTCATCGATGGAGAAAGAATTGTTAGTTGAATTGGTGATGAAATATAAGGATATTGTTGAAAATAAGAGGACGGGTGCGGTGAATGTAAAAGAGAAAATGTCAGTGGGAAAAAATTGGACAGGAATTTAATTCAAATGCATGTTTCACAAGTGGAAGCATGAAACAACTTCGTCAGTATTACGGAAATTTAAAACAAGGTGCGAAGCGCAGGTAATGAGTGACTTGAACGTTTCAAGACGGGAGGTGGACAGTGAATTATAAAATCGCAAATTATTAATACTTGAAACAAAGGCGAGATCGGCATATTTCTTTCGATGCATGTTCTAACCTCTGTTGTGTTTCCGCAGTAAGCTTCATAGGAACTTGTTTTGACAGTCCATACCTCCGTAGAAAATTTTCTTCTCATAGCTCCTCAAAATAATTACTCCTCATAGGCCATGCTCTATTACGAATGCCATTTAGACGGTCTTAAATATAGCAAATCGACATCAACAGCTGAGTTTACGCCCGCCATCTTGACTATTTAAATTGTCAAGGACTTAACAACAGAAATTTGGCTTGTTAGTTTAACAAGATATTCAACAGGAGTATTAAGCTAACACTTGTTGGTAAAATGCATATTTTGTATAACTATTGTTAAACTCGTGTTAAGTCTTGGTGAAATCGGGCATGATACTTTTAAATCTTTTCTAATTAAATATGTACACCTAATTAATTTAATTGACATTAAACTGTTCTTCCAACATTCTATTTGTAAAGAAACTAGAAGAAGACATGAGGTATGAGTATTCGTGAAAAATATCGTGTATCGGTATCGAGTATCGAGAAAAATGGTATCGACCCATCCCAACTGAAAACAAATGAAGCACGCGATATAAGACAAAGCAACAGCAAAACAACTGAGCAACACTTGAAGCATTTTAATGATTTTACAGTGATATGAAAGCTATATAAAGAAAACTGCAAATGTTTAACTCTAGTTAACGGCGGAAGCGAATGGGAACAAGATAAAAGAGACTAAATTGATGCGCATTAATGCACACAAAGAAGGCGACAGAATTTCACGCAGCTTGTTAACACATCTACAGTGCCCCTAATCTCCTTGTGACCTTGAGAGCGTTTCAGTTCTGCGGAGTGGTGTGTTGTGACAAGTGAAGACTACCCACCGTGCTTTGAAACGAGAGACGCCTACACCCTACATCTACTCGACGCTCTTTGTTCTCGGAAATGGTTATGACAGGGTCTAAACAGTTATAAGAGCTCTTGCCATTTTTTCCTTTTCAAAGGGTAATATTTTTCTTGTCTGTTTCTCGATTAACGACCTTAGAATAGAGTACACTGACTCTTCATAAAATCTCGTTATGTTCCATTATTACGGTTCATTTAGTAAGGGTGTTCTTGTAGAGCAACATTTGTTTTCTTTATTTTTCTTCCTTTGCCTCTTATAGTAAGTACGATTCCTTCAAGCAGAAATTTGCCTCCATCGTTTGTTCTATATTTGAACATGCTATGCATAGAAGATGCAGAACTCGCGTATACCATTTCCTCCCTCATTAAATTGCTCAGACTTTTGGCGGTTGGATATTCACCCTTGTCATGTAAGTTTTAAATTGCTCCGCAAAACACTTTTGAAAATCGTCTAAGTTGGTGATATTGTCATGCTGCTCAGAAGGCTACTCTGGTTTTATCTTCGTTAATAGAAACCTTTCAGATAACGTATTGATTATCCTTGTAAGAGTGAGGGGGGTACTGGTGCGTTTCTCGGACCATTGCTAAGCACCAATGACTGCATCACTTAAGCCAATGGACTGCGCCGGAATCACACATGACTGATAGATGTTATGTCCACGTGCAGTGATCAGTGCGTTATCTCAGAGGTTTCTATTAACAAAGGTAAGTTCTAAATCTGCTGATGGAGTAAGTTATGCATACGTCTGTCCTTCTACTAATGCCCTGGCTCGATACCGCCTACCTATGTAGGCTTCCAACTACACTGCGGAGGTTCTGGCCATTCGTGACGCTTTGCAACATGGGATTTCTCAGGGCTTCCCCAAACTGCTGGTCTTAACCGATGCGCAGAGTGTGCTGCAGAGACTCTCATCTCCTCTCTGGACGAGAGATATGCACTGTTATCTTTACGAGATACTGACGTTGGTGAACAACGCTACCATAGCCGGGCATCAAATTCACTTCCTTTGGATCAGAGGGCATGTCGGAATTCGATACAATGAAGTCGCCGATCGCCTGGCAAAAGAGGGACTCACCCACGGCACCTTTCAAGGTATCCAACTGCACTACACGGATTTCTTCCCGGTCCTTCAACGTGACGCCTATTGTCGCTGGAATGACGCCTGGATTCGTTCGCAGTCCATCAAAGGCAAACACTACGCCGCCGTTCAGACGCAGCTATCCACGACCACTTGGTTCTCCAGCTTCAGGATTGCACGTCGACATCTCACCTCCATAATTGGAATGCACTTGGACATGGATGTTACCCTGCGCATCTACACCGACTACGTCTCATCGATTCCCCCGTATGTCCTGATGATCCAGGTGAAACCGCTGACCTCAATCATCTCCTGTTCAGTTGTTCTCGCTACCGAGCCCACCGTTCTTCCTTCTTCCGCCGCCTACTTCAACAGTCTGTTCCTTTTCCCGCTAGCGTCAACACCATATTACAGTTATGCCACAAACCTGTATACCAAGCTCTTCTACAATTTCTTAAAGAAAGTGATCTACAGATCTAGTCTCCTCCCATCCTCTTAATTTTCCTTTCATTATTTTTCTTATCTTTCCCTTCGATGGCCAATGGGATTTTACCGAAGGCAAAAAAAAAAAAAAAAAAAAAAAAAGATAAAGCCAGGGTAACGATTAGAGCAGCACGACAATACTCAGGGGCGTCGCGTGGGTGATTCTATATCTGGCCGGTTGCTTCAGACAATCTGGGGAGTGTCAGTCGCATATCCTGAGCGTTTTCAGGTTAATGTTATACAAGTTGTTGCATAACATAAAGCAAACATAAATATATAAATAAAATCTTAGTGACATGCCTTATCTAAAATGTATGTACAATTTCTCCAATTTAAGTGTCTATTTGTATTCAATGCGCCAATTCTTCTCCAAGAAAACAGCAATAACAGAGTTTTCAAATGTTGCTTCCTGTTGATTTTTAAGTTTACTAAACAGCCCCTTTTCTCCTGATAACAAGGACAGAGATGAAATTCTATTTTGAGTCGGAGTGTTTCTTAGATAAGTATGTTCCCTTTGGCGGAGGTGCTGGCGGACGACCAGAAAGCGGTAGCCAAAGACTTTAAGACCTTTTTCACTTTCAGTTTTAGAATTTAGTCTTCAAAGTTTTATCCGTTTTAACTGTTTTATGGTTTTAACTTTCTTTTAGGTTTTGAGGTACAAGAATGTGGTTGTTTTATTCCTGATGAAAGTATTTTAGTTTCTTTTATCCAGTATTTAGCATGATTGGTTCTTTCAGGGTGCTGATGGCCGCGTTGTTAAGCGCCCTCAACCACAATCATCATCATCATCATCATCATCATCATCATCATCATCATCATCATCATCATCATCATCATCATCATCATCATCATCATCATCATCATCATCATGTATTCTATGGAGCGCTGAAAAAGGTCGTCCTGATGATCCACTGGTGGCATGGACTGATGAAAATTAAATGTGGGATCGTGTGATTTAGTTTTTAAGGGTTTAAGATCGGGAGTTGGCTTTCCTGTTGAAATTACTTGACAGTTTTACCAAAAGAACGCGAACTCGAGGACTGACTTAAAATGTTTCGATCAGTCACGCCCAGCTTGGTAGCGTAGATGGTAGCGTGTCTGCCTCACGTTCAAGAGGTCCCGAGTTCGAATCTGAGGTCAGGGCAAGGTTTTACTCTCGGTTTTCCCTTAACCTTAAAAAAGACAAATGCTGAGTAGCTCTAAGCTCCATGAACCCTAGACTCATTTATGCATCATTTCACCCATTTCATTCATCATCCGATATGACAACGTTGGAAGACGTAAATTACAACAAAAAAGGCCGTTTTACCCGCAAATTGTGATGCCATCCTTTTTACTGTACCTACTTTTAACATTAAATATTTCATCCTATTATTGTTCTACGCGAAGAATTAATAGTAAAACGGAAGGTTTGCCGTTTCACTGCACTGGCAACAATCGTGCTATAAACAATAACTAAAGCCTGGGTTGCCTCACAAGGTCACTGACATCCCACACGAATCCGTGCGCTTCAGTTTTGCCAGTGAGCGCCACTAGCAACGTAACGGTTTATTAAAGAACTGAAGGGAGTGAGACGACAGGTCTCGGGGGATCTATCAATGACCAGTCCCGCTGGGTCGCTCACAAATTAACGCAATTGAAATTTGGAAGTGAAATCACTTGGATTTCCCATCATTCTTTTATAAAAAATGTAAAATTTGGATACACTCTCTTCAATTTATCAGCCGTTGCCGGCGGCAACAGGGGCAACAATAACGCCACGCCCCTGATTGTACGTTTCTTCAGAGCTCCATGTTTTCCAGAAGATCTAAAAATAGGAACTTATCTTTAAGTGAACTGCTTGCCTTCTTTAACAACCTTTGTCACAGATTGAGCAGTTACTCAAGAAGCTTGTGACATTAATTCTCGACCATGAGCGAAATTTGTACGTTCGTAAGTTTATTTAATTGACAACCGTTTGAAAATGTACATTTAAAAATAAAATTTATAGCCTACCTGTGTAAATTCCTACTAGTTGTTCGCAGTTACTACTAGGCACATTTGCACTATGCTTTTTGACTTTGAAAAGCACATTTGCACTCTTGAAGGAGCGCCACTTCACTAAGTGCAAGATACAAAGTGCACGTGTCTGGTTTTCCTCACAAATCCTCAGTGGCTCTTCTCTTCCTGGACAGACGTCTTACGTTCCCTATCTGTGAAACCAGATATGCTATAAACATGAAGTTTGGACACTTACCCTCAGCAAAAATAACTCTGTGACTTGGGAAAAAAACTCTGTAATTAATATCGTTTGAGACTTAATTAGCCGAAGGTAGTAACCAAATATTCGGTAATATTAAAGATAAATCATTTTTAGAAATAATGTCTGAACAGAACTGAAAACTGAGAATTCGGATCAATAGAGGTCACATTTGAGCCAGACTCGTGGAGATTTTTGAACTTCTCCATACTACAATACATTTAAAAAGAAACGTTTTCACTTCCTTTTTTTCAGCATTAGCTGCGAAAATTTTTCTTATTATTCCAATAGATAGTGATTAATAAACCTGGAAAGATGTGCGCTCCCATGCAATACAAGTTAGCTGGATACAGAATGTGAATGACGTCAGATGTAGAGCACGGCCATCAAATGTGCATACGTCGAAAACAACCTAACGTAGTACTCTGCGAACTACATTGTCTTGCAAATGTATGCAGACGCAAGGCTAAGGCATAGTATAACGTGACTGTTTTGTTTCCTCTCGCAGTGAGGAGGTTGTCATGGTCAGGCTGTACCTACCTGCAGTTGTTGACATTCTCGGGGATGACAGTACAGTCCATATGCAGTATACCTATGGAAATAGGTACACGTCTTCAACCTTTAGTGACTACAGAAATGTTCATTTCCACTTTAAGAATTCCAATCCCAAATTAACAGTGATACCATTCTCATTTTAATATTCAAAAAGAAATAATTTTATTGTTAATGTTTTTACTAATTTCCAAAGTTTGTTATTCTTATGTTTTTAATGTTGTACAGACATTTTAATAATTTCTATGTTTTTGGACAGAAATAACAATGTAATACTTGGTTATAAAATTATATATGTGATTTAAAATGAAGGAGAAATACATTTGTGAAACCCTAAAAGAACTAGGTATTAATGTTTATAATTCCCAACAATGACACATTTCTTTAAAAGTCACTTGGACTGAAATTTCAGCTAAGATAACTCTGCTAAACACTCGCATCGCTTCTGCCACTCGTCCGGCTAGAGCTCGTCAGTCTAGGAGATTTGTACGCAGCTGTGTTGTTGTCCACCTTGTCTTTAGTGGGGTGGCTGCCTCACATCGAGACCTGTCACCAGGAAAGCCATGCTCTATATTGTCGCTGCTGTGTTTACGGGCACATACGTCGAACTATACTGGCCAGGTTCGCTGTATCCGATCAGATAACGGTCAGCGCAGTCAAACACTACCGACAAAATTAGCAGCAACCCAACAGTCAAAGAACTTCAAGGGATCCAGGTGGTAGTCAAGGACCTCTACCCTAAGGTTTTAAACTGGCGGCATAACACTCGGCGCTGGAGGACCTGCTCAGTCATGGAAATCCTGAGCCATCCCGTTCTACAAATCATAGATAATTCCAAGCAATAGCAGATGCAGTCCAAGATCTTGTGACCTCAACCTGATTTTATCAATAGTAGCTTATCGTGGCCCTGGACAACAGCATGTACCAGATACAGAGAACTTCGACAAGTCTTCATTAACCAACCCCTCAACAACTCATATCATCGCATGCAGCAGAAGTTTCTAGCAGGTTTGAGCGAACTGTGACGGCATCTCGTGACTGATGCTTAGAACTTCCATGCTAATCCCCTTGGCGACAGCTAGGGTCCCGGGCTTGGATTCAGCCTAATATTCATACTTCACGGCTTCGTTTCATTGAAAGGCATCCGCCGACATAGCATTACTCATGCAGATGCTTATAAACCCTTACCTTAAACTCCTGTCCTCTATATCCCTTAATGAAGTGCAAATCCTCTCTCCCAAGCAACCTTACAGTCTTACTCTACAGTTCTCTCCTCCGTCCCTTAATAACCGTTGTGAGGTAGAGCTGCTCGTAGTAAGATTCAATCCTTACATCTCTTCAAAATCCAGACCCAGCGTTTCTCGAGTGTGTCCTTTCCTCTTAGGCAGCAGTCTTTCCTCCCCATCAGAATTAAGAGCCGTTTACCACTAGACGTTCTTCCATCATAGGCAGATTCATCTTATAAGGATTAATTCCACAAGTTTCCGCACCATTATTCTGTATTTTCATTGCTACTGGAAAATCTTACTGGGTTGTCCTCATCTTTCACTTTCTGATGACAATAATTTCATTATATTGTGATACAGAGATGCAAAATTTCACTTCAAAACGTTCATTTGTCACTAAAAATCATCAGAAAAATTCTAAGGTAAAATTAGCCTCTCTTTTACACAAATATATCACTTCTACACTTCTCTAGAGTGTTTTCTTTAGCACACGCCCTTTCAGATATACACTAAGATTAACCTTTTACACGGAGCTACACGCCAATTCTAAACACATCCGAAATCCACATATAGCCTGCTTCGCTTCCGGTTCAATAACTCGGCGGTTCCTTACCCGGAACCGCACCGTGAGCTGCTTTCTACATCTTTCGACTGCCTGCCGATTCTTCACACGGAGCTTGAAACTTCCATGCAGTACTCACTAACCGGCTGACTTGTGAACTGCTCTGCAGCGCCGACTCCTTCCTTACGGAATCGCATTCACCTCTAAGCTCTAAGCACCAAACACAATGCTCTCACTACTATTCACCATGTTACTGTACAACTTCCAGTCTTTTATGTATCTCTCGGGTGCGGTAGATCTTTCTAGAACTAGATGCCTCCCGAATTACAATCACAAAAGATATTTTGTGTAGTGATAATACGGCCGTCCTGCGCCGTGGCCTAAGGCATCATTCCTTGTTCCCTTCCACGGAATGCGACCCGGGTTCGATCCCAACCCATGGGGTGCGGATTTTAAGTCCCAGGTATAGGACGGGTGCCCACTTAGCATCGTGAGCAAATTGAGGAGCTTACGATAGGTAAGTGGCCCTGGTCATGAAAGCCAACTTTCCGGCTGGGGGTGCCGAGATGCTGACCACATCTCTTCCCCGTATCGGTTGGATGATCGCCCACCTCTACTTGCGTATAGGGCGTGAGGTCGACAGTCGGGTTGGCAGGCCCTGGTCCGATATGGACTTTATTGCCGCGGGTTTAACCTTTTAATAATACGACCCGCTCAACTTCTTTAAGCGAATGTTTATTACTTACGGCAGATATGCGCGACAATACTGTCCTAACGTTTCCTTTCAAAAGAGAAAAGTCATTAATTTTATTTGTTAAATACCACATATGTAGCTGGAAAATCCACCCTGTACTCGAAATATCTGATAAGCTACATTCGTATGACTTTAACTCTCCATTCTTCTGTTAGCTGTGTTAAAACTTATTGTCCTATTTACTTCTCGTTAATGGATATAAACATCTGCTAAACCCATTTTACTGCATATCTAATTGCAGGTACAAGGAATACAGAAGATTTAAGTGAAAGTTAAGTTTATGGTTTGAAAGTCTACACTTTGCATGACTTTGGGAAGGAGCAGGGGTGAGTGTGTATGTGTAGAAGAATAGTCTTGCAAGGGCACTATCACTATGCTCATAGCTTATTCGCTTGGGAGTTTGATGGCATCATCTCTGCTGTATGTGAGGCCCGTGTACCAAACATGGTGTCAGGAGTATAGCTGGATGTACCCAAAACGTCCAGAATACGTAGGAAGTAATAATAACACAGCGTTGTGCACGATAGATTGTTCACCCCTGATCAGCAGCGATCTACACATAGCATACGTAAGCCCGCCTCGGTAGCGTAGATTGTAGCATGTCTGCCTCACGTTCAAGAGGTCCCGAGTTCGAATCTCGGTCAGGGTGAATTATCTAATAAGGTTTTTCCGGGGGTTTCCCTTATCCTGAAAGACGAATGTCGGATAACTCTAAGCTCCATGGACCCTGGACTCATTTGAGCATCATTTCACTCAATTCATTCACCCTCCGATATAACTTAACGTTGGGGCGGACGTAAATTAAAAAAATAGCATACTAAGGAGCGCCCTCCCCCAAAGGCGATATAGAGCTGACGAGGGATGTCCAGCAGCTACTTGCAAATGGTCGCATGCTGCACTTCTTAGGTTTCAGTTTTGGGCATTGAGGTTCTCTATTCCGCAGCAGGCATTATACCATCAAATTTTCAGAAGCGTAGCAATGTAAACACAGTGATAGTTCCCTTGTTAGTACGTAAGGAATATGAATTATTTGAAAATGGAAACCAGTGACAAATAATATTACTTGAATGACGAATAAATGCAGTTTAGGGAGCTCACTGGTGTAGCATGCTCAGTTTAGAGAGGTCAGAGAAGGCGAGGTAATATAGTGCAGTGCAGTCTATCAAAATATCAGCACAGCCTACCTAAGACGACGCATTTTTATCTTGTGAAATCGATATTTCGTGCCTTTAAGTATCCTCCGTCTAGCTTCAAAAGCGATCTTTTCTTTAACAGCTTTTATAAGTTTACGTAATGCAGGAATTTCTCCTCTCTGTTCGTAAAACTCGATAAAAGGCGCATAACAAATTTTTCAAACTCGTCGAGTTCGAACCTTTCTGAATGCGGGTGATGTTTACCAGGTGCTGAAAGTTTTTGTCCCATACGCTTTGAATTTTGAACGTTTTTCACAATGTTATGAGGAGTTCATTCACCTTTTCCCACTGCCGTTGACCATTTTTATATTATGACTTACTTAATAATTAGGCCCTTACGTCCCTCTCCTTTACACAACTGTAAACACATTGTAAATTCATTTTCTACTTTGTGAGCGTATGGCCTCGCGCGGCATTGCACATAGGCGGTCTGAAAAGTATCCGACGTAATAAAGATACAGATAATATAATAATACATACATTTTTTCAGAATTTTTTTTCAACATAGTCTCTTGGTAACTCTACACACTTTTCCCAGAGAGGCTCCCATCTCTGTGGCCCGTCCAAATAGTACTCGGCGTTTTTCTCTGCAAAATAATTGTTCTTGAAAGTCATTGCCTCTTAATGTGACGAAAATCTGTCCTCCGAGCGCAGTTTTCAGATGAGGGAACAAAAAGAAGTCACTCGGAGCTAGATCTGGTGAGTAAGGCGGATGGTCAAGCGGTTCAAACCGTAATTCGTGGATGTTTGCCATTGCATTTGCATTGTGTGAAACGATGCGTTGTCTTGGTGAAACAATATTCTATTTTTCTGTAAATGTGGCCGTTTTTCTGCAAGTTCTACCTTTAGCTTGTCAAGTAATGGTGCGTAGTGTGTTCCTGTGATGGTATTTCCTTTTTGAAGATAATCGATTGAAACATCACTATCCCAAAAAACAGTCGCCATCACTTTCCCAGCCGAAAAAAAAAACAGTTTTTGCTTCTTTTGGAGGAGGTTGCCCCTTTGCAGTCCACTGTTTGGACTGTTTTTATTTCGGGCGTATAATGGTGTATCCACATCTACAGTTATTAATCAGCGCCAAAACTCGGATTTACTGTGCCTAAACTGTGCCAACAGAGGGTTGAAAGTATCGTTCGAACACGTTTTTGATCTAACGTGAGCAAACGCGGTGCCCAACGCGCGGACAGTTTCTAATGTCTAAATGTTGATTTAATATGTGACAAACACGTTCTTTTGACATGTCCATAGCCTCTGCTATCTTTATCACTTTAATTCAGTGGTCATCTAGCACCATTTGGTGAACTTTGCCGATGTTTTCGTCGGTAGTTGAGAGTTTTTGGACGTCCCGAACGTTCGTTTCCCAAGCGCTTATGGCCACGTTTAAATTCAGCTACCCAAAATGTCACTGTGGTAAATGGTGGTGCAGAGACTCCAAACACAGAATCCAACTCATATTTGATTTGGGTAGGCGTATTGCGTTTCAAAAACAAATATTTAATGACAGCTCGATACAGACACTTGATTTTGTCCGTTTTGAAAAAAACACTCACATCAACTCACTCAAACGACTGTTACATAACACCTGACCGTCCAAAATGGCTGGAACTTTGGTGAATAGCTGTCAACAGATGAACAACGAAATTTACTAGCTTCTATTTACTAGGTCGGAAACTTTTCAGACCACCCGTAGTTTGATTTGATTTCTACAGACCTCTGTACTGTTTGCCCCCCACAAGAAGGCAAGGCAGAGGAATGTGTAACGTTATCACCTTTGCTGTGCTTACACTCGCCTTTCGTATATGTTAAGGATGCTAGGTTCATGTAAAATACAGTGTTGTCACATAACTCACTCAGTTACTGCAAAGAGCATTAGATATGGCAGCATGGGTGACTCATATGTACTCTCATACACTCATTTCGTAGTAAACAGATCACTACCAAAGCAGATAAACAATTGAAATCCCTGTCCCTCTTGATGCCCATCTTGCTTTCTTGTGATGGGCAGACAGTAAGAGACTCAAATGCTGCATTTCATTGCTGCCGAACGGTACAGGGAATGGTGACGTCATACCGCTCATCTGTTTTATGCAAGCTTGGACTGTTCTGCACTCTGCATTCGTTCTTCAGATGGTTGTACCCCTAAAATGGTAACAGAAACAAACATTATTCGACATAAATTTGTGTTTGAGAGATCTGTGCTTTTTGTTTAATAAACAAAGTTATAACGTATTGAGATATATTGGTCCTTAGCACCAGCTAATGACGTCATTAGCTCAGCGCGCCTCTTGTCTCAGAGGGTAAATGCAGAATGAAATTCCGACTGCATGCGTTTTCTACTTCGTAAGCGGATTGATGTACGGCGGCGGTCAGATCTTTTTCTCTAGGGTATCTTGTGCGTTCTTTGCACATGGGACAGAAGTGACCATCGATAAAAGAATTTGCATGGTTGAATACTATCCGAACTGGAAACGATACGAGGTAGAGGCTATCCATACGATTTTGGCCATACTGTGGAGCATTTTCTCTTCTCTTGTCCATCATTTCATCAATTACGTGGAGAAAACATTATAAAAATATTAAAAGCGACATCCGATCGATATGTAGTTTTCATTACAGTGCCGTTATTTTACTTTTAGTTCCAGCAGGATGGTGCTATCGCCCGTACAACATTTTCTATCACTAAATTATTTTGTTTATTAACAAGACTGTTAGTAACTGCTAAGAACATATCAGTGCCATCGGTGTCCCAGGATTTCACCCCTTAGGAATTCTTTTAAATGGCAGTTTCGACTGAAAGCAGAAGAACCTCGGGAGAATCAGTCTTTCAAATAATTCGGCATTCCATTAATTAATATAATAATAAGTGTGTATGTCAAAAGCAGAACTAAAAACGAAAAATCGGTGATAAAATAAACTTTGTCTTTAATGTTAAAATCTTTTGATGATGAGAGATAAAGATTTTCAAGAAAATCCCCTCGTTACAAACTAACCTTTAATGAAAAATGTTAGAAAATTTTGAATTTATCGAATACAGATGTAACAATATTGAATAAAATACTGCAAGTTTGAGATATTTTCATGATAAATTAAATGGACATTTTGCAAATCCAAGGAATAGCTACCAAAGTCCTCTTCCCCATGAATTAATTTGTCTTAGCTGTTGATGTGTGAGAGATAGAACGTATCTTACTACAATAAAAAATAAGGATATCTTTTATGAACATAATAAATACAAATCATTTTGTTGTCAAGTTAACCATTTCTGAAATATTATTTTATATTAGCTTTAATTTTTAATTATTTGTGCTTTTATGATATAGGAAGTACTTAATTTCTTGGCCTTGCGCGGAGAATATAATATTTAAGCCATTACATAGTGAGGGACCCTTAAGAGATGTGATCAGTGCCATCGTAGCTGCAAGAAAATATGCAGCAAGGCACTTGGTGTAAATGTTTATGTCGATTAACAATAAATATGCAGATGAATTAGTGTTTTAAGAATATTAATTGTCCTTTCACACTAGTTGTGTGTAAGACAAGGTTTGGAAGGGTAGTCAGACTGAAAAATGCATTGCCATAACCGGGATTTTAACCAAGGATCTCCTGGTCTCCGTGCTGTTCCTTTAACCACTGAGCTACCATGCCAGCATGATCTTAAATTTTTCAATCGAATCGCATTTTTCTCGCCGTAAACCACTAGGGGTTCTCATATACATATTATGACTCGAGTTTGTTTATTTTTTTAATTTACGTTCTCCAACGTTGTCATATCGGACGTTGAATGAAATGGGGTGAAATGATGCTCAGATGAGTCCGGGGTCCATGACGCTCAGAGTTACCCGACATTCGTCTTTCAAGATAAGGGAAAACCCCGGAAAAACCTTATTCAGGTAACTCACCCTGACCGTTATGAGTCGAGGGTGTCTTACTATGCTGTAAGTTGTTGTTATTGTTGAGTCCAGAGATTCTACTCCCATTAGTCCTGGACCCGTAGGACCAAGACCCGGGCCTCTGTCGACCATGCAGTATCCGAGCTGTCCCAAAGGGTGCCCGGCGTCCTTCGTGGGGCTTTCCATAGGACAAGACCTGGGTTACTAAAAAGCCCCCCCCCCCACATCTGGTCCAAGGACACAAAACGGGATGGAAGTGGATACGCCACTTACGCGCGCCAATACCAAAATTTGAAGGCTACCAATATGACCTCGTTGGTGCCGCCTGGCGATCTAGCACACCTTCTACTAGCTCTGCACGCTAGTACCCGAGAATATTAATAGCTCCCCTCAACCCCATCTGGAGACGTACCCGATCACCCACGGGTATCGGGAACCACTGCCCTCTCGAGACCAACCCAATCGGAAAAACTCCCAGAGGGAGGGGCTCGAATGTTCGTCCCGAGGTTCCTCTAGTAACGTCAGAGGTACCACGAGTGCTAAGGGTCCGCAGTGTCCGCACCACGGCAGCTGAAGGGGACGGATCCCCTCCCCTACGGGAACGATGCTGTAAGTACCTTAAGTGGTGGTGGTGGTGGTGGTGGTGGTGGTGAACGCCCTCCTACGTTAAGTTATATAGCACGATGAGTGCAATGGATGAAATAATGATCAAATGAGACAGGAGTCCGTGAAGCTTAGTCAGCCGATATTCATCTCTGAAGATATGGGAAACCCCCGGGAAAAACCAGGCCCCTGGTCCGATATCAGGTTTCGGCACCAAATATTGCCTGTAGGATTACTCAGTATATAAACGAGAGGATTTTGCTAGTGTATCCTTTATTTCTCTCATGCACCAAGAGACCAATCAGCAATAACAAAACACTACACTAATATTTGAATCCCTCTAAGGGAACGAAAGACTGCTCTTAGTATTTAAGGGCTAGGGCTAGCAGATGGCGTGGGCGTCTGCAATCTCCCACAACCTTATCTAGATGACTCACCCTGAGCGAGATTCGATCTTGGAAATTCTTGAATTGAGGCAGAAACGCTAGCAATATGATACAGAGGCGGGCATTACAGTAGTTTTCTTATGTATACGAGAACTCCTATGCCCGATTTCACCAACAGGTGTTAAGACTTAACACGAGTTTAGCAATAGTTAAGACAAAAATTGCATTTCACCAACAAGTGTTAGCTTAAAACATGTGTTAAATCTCTTGTTAAACTAACAAGCCATATTTCTGTTGTTAAGTCCTTAACAATTGCAAATAGTCAAGATGGCGGGCGTGAATGCAGCTGTTGATGTCGATTTGCTATATTTAAGACCGTCTAAATGGCATTTGTATTAGAGTACGGCCTGTGAGGAGAAATGATTTCGAGGAGATATCAGAACAAAACTTTCTACAGAGAGATGAAGGTTACTGCGGAAGTACAAGAGAGGTTAGAACATGCATAGAAAGGAATATGCCGTTCTCGCCTTTGCTTGAAGTAAATTTGCGACTTTATAATTCACTGAATTATGTGGATAATACATTGTCCACCTCCCGTCTTGAAACGTTCAAGTCACTCGTCACTTGTGATTCTTCGCTCCTCGTTTTAAATTTACGTAATACTGACGTTAGAAAATGCATCGAAAGGAACATGCCGATCTCGCCTTTGCTTCAAGTATTAATAATTTGCGATTTTATAATTCACTGAGGGATAGAGAAACAAGAATCCCCTAACACCACAGTAGTGGTACAACTAGGGAAGTTAAAGAAGAAGAAGATAATTCACTGATTAAAGTGGATAATATACTGTCCACGTCCCGTTCTTGAAACGTTCGACACTCGTCTTTCTTCGCTCCTCGTTTTAAATTTACGTAATACTGAGTTAGAACATACATCGAAAGGAATGTGGCGATCTCGCCTTTGCTTCATGTATTAATAATTTGCGATTTTATAATTCACTGCTTTAAGTGGATAATATACTGTCCACCTCCCGTTTTGAAACGTTCAAGTCACTCGTCCTTCTTCGCACCTCGTTTTAAATTTACGTAATACTGACGAAGTCTTTTGGTTCTTGTAGTAGTGACACATGCATTTGAATGAAATTCGTTTCCAGTTTTTTCCCACCTGACATCTTTCTCCTTTACATTCACCGCATCTGACCTCTTATTTTCCTCGATTTCCTTACACTTCGTCACCAATTCAACTAATAATTCTTTCTCCATCGATGAGAAATTTGTCTCACGGCTTTTGTTTACGATTTTTTTCTCCCGCCATTTTTTCAGCTGTGTACAAACGAAAATGAAAACAAAAGCGCATCGCAGTACGTTTAAAAAATAATACGACCCATCCATAGCCTTCTATAACTAATATTTGCAAGTCTCTCGGCGTTAACATGTTTAATATTTTCAGAAAACAGGTTGATGAAATACAAGAAAGTTAACAGTAGTTTTAGCGATGTGACACTTGTTATCTTAATGTCGATTTTAATATCTTTCGGTGAAATCAGGCACTAGTGTTTTACCGGAAGAAATGTGAGGTGGCTGGAGGATTTAATGCCGTACTGCCAAGTTTCCATTGTAATTCAGAAGTCAGAGCGACCAAAGGGAGACCGGGAGATCCGTGGTTCAAATCCCGGCACTTAAATTGAAATAATGAGTCTGACTCTGCGTTTCCAAACTTTGTATGAATAGTGCTTGCAAGGGTAGAGATGTTATAGTGGGACATATGTGATTTTTTTGTTTAATTCCCGTTGTGTTTTGGAATTTCAAACAAACCCACATTTGGGTATTATTTGCCATAATGTTGATTATTATTTCTTTCTAGCCTGGGGAAACAACACTCACTACACACAAATGGTGTGTAGGTACTTGTCAAACGCAGCTAGAGCTTTGTTCATATTGCTTATCAAACAAACCGAACTGTTGGCATTGGTGCTTTAAAGCCAGAGGAGGTTGTCATTAATTATCCCAGTTGCTTCATGTTGTGGCTATAAGTACATCACAATGTGCCGGAAGCATTAGTGCTGTTAGCCACTCATTGGTGCGCAGTATTTATGTTTTCCTTGCATTTGATTTGCATATGCCTCTATGGTTCGTTTGAACTGCGTTTTCTGTCAACCGCGACGTCAGCTTCCGTAACCGTGGTGTGAATAGCGTTAGAATATGGAAATGACGTGCAGTACGTTTCACCAAACTCGGGTTCATTCAGTAACATATCACAGGTCAAAGGGCGCAAAACAAAAGTATTCAGTACAACCAGTTTATTAACGAGGCATTTACGGAGCTTTCCGTTTTGAGCTCCATGCACCGTTTCATTTCAAAAGTGTCGAGTCTAATTAAACGTTTGTTTCATGTTAGTTTAAATGAAACAAAAACACATCGAGATGTATACTGAGAAGTTCAAAGTCAACATTACTGGCATTCAGAGGTTCAATTCATCCGCTCCATTCACCTCATTTGAAAATTTTGAATGACGTTTATACTTTTATTGACAGGATGTATAGCCTCCCATCTTTTTATTTTTATTTTTATTATCACATGTAAATCTCCAATTATTTTAATTTTGATAACTAATATACAAGACAGTAGAATTTATTTGTAATATTTTTACTAGTCATCTACAGCTAGTGGGTAGTATATATTACATTAAAAATTTGGCATAAAGATTTCATCATTGCCCCCAAAATCCAAAAATGTCTTTTTTAGAAAAGGATCTGTATATTTGTGTGCCTTTATCTATCAGTATAACAACATAATAAAAAATTTAAAGTTGCTTATACAAAAATTTTATATTTCATTTCAACATATCGCTAGGACTCCAACGTAAGTTATATGGGACGATGAACAAAATGCTTGGACGATGCTCAAATCAGCCAAAGGTCCATAGAGCTAAGACTTTCAGAAATTATTTTTTTTAGGATAACGGAAACCGTGCAGAAAAACCTATCCAGGTAACTCACCCTGACCGAGTTTCGAGCTCGTGATCCCTTGAATATGAGACAGACACGCTACCACCACACCACAGAGATGGACTTCAAAGAATTCGATAGGACCTCTTCCTTTCAGTAACACCTTTTCACTCCAGACTCTTTGGTACAAAATTTTGTCAATTTTTATTATCTTAAAAGTAGCTGTTACAGATTTTCAGTAACATATCAATATTTAAGATATTAAGATATTTCCACGGCAATGAATGAATTTTGTGGGAGTGGTAAAGTCTCTTCTTAATTTGAATTACTTTCTTTGTGATTTTTGAACCCTAAGATAATCAGAAGTTATGTTCTAGACTGCCCCCGTAGCTCAGTCGGTAGAGTATCTGCCTGCCGTGCTAGGGGTCCCGGGTTCGATACCCGGCGGTTTGGTGTGGGGATTTTACTACGACTAAGATAATTCCTCATTTTTCCCAGAGTCTGGAAGTATGAATAAGAGTGTGAATGTGGGCGTGATCTAATTATTAAAATAAAAACCCAATAACTTTGGTATGTTCCAAAGGAGAACGGCCGCCGATATGGCCATTGTAGTTAAAAGCGACGAATAAATAGAACAAAAAAAAGTTTGGTGCTAGCTAAGGCTCGAATTTGACTCTGTTTTGTGCCTTAAGCATTACGAAATATTCTGTGATTTTTAAATATTTTGTATTTCTCTCAATTGTAAATCGATATTCTTTCTTTTCACGTGGTTCTCTATTTTCGGTTCATATACTTATATAAATAGAATGGCATTTGTCATCAAGGAGCAATGGGCTTTGAAAAAGTTTGACGATGCTATGGTTTTCTTTTCCTAAAATGAAATGTATATAAATAAGTAATATGCATAAAGAATAAGTGAGTAGAAAACAAAAAATTTTGTAAGAATAGTTTGTCGAAGAGTGGGCAGAAGTAATACGTTTGCGGAACCTCCAGTTTTTATAAAAGAAGTGTGTCTGAATGAACAGTAAGTACATCTTGGAAAAGGAAAAATGATTAACTGTGAAACAGTACTTAAATTCGGGACCTTCTAGGGATGAGACATGCTGATTCTGACAAAATACAAATAAAAACTATTGTGTTCGATTTAAACATTTTGGTCAAAACACCACATGTTTAAAATATTTTCAAGAATTTATATAACTTGAATTTTGTGGGTATAGCTTGGGATGCCCTTTTTATTCAGACTTACTTTTGTAAGTCTGTATTTTAAAGTGCATAATTTATGCGAATATTTGTTGTCGTTGTTGCAGTAACCATTTTAAACGCATTCTGATTAATTAGCTTTAATTTTCAAATTCTTATACGTTTTCACGTGTTAAGTTGCTGTTTATTTTTTCCCTTAGTGTTGCTTTAGTCTACTATATGCTCGCTATGCCTAAAACGAAATACATAAGTATGGAATGGTAAACAAGAAATAGTAATTCCCGTAAAAGCTCATAGGGTCCATAGAACTTAGCGCTATCCGAAATTCATCTTTCAAGATAAGGAAAAATTCAGGAGAAAGCCTTATCCAGATAAATTACCCTAACCGGTATTCGAACTCGGGACCTCGTCACCATGTATGCTAAAGAGCCGGGCGCATTCAATAAAAGGTCTTATGAATATATGTCAGAATTTTTGTCGGCTATACGTTTGGATTATCATATTCTTTGCAACGTAGCATGCATTGTAGAATTGTGCCACTTCAGGTTATTCGCTTTAAATGAGTAAAAAAATTTAATAAAATAAATAAAGGAAAATAATGCATATGTTGACAAACATTAAATTACTAGTATATCATTCATTGAAGGCCGGGGCTTGAAATTGCAGAGGCATAATAAGAATAACCAATAATGAAATTTCTAAAATGCAAATTTCGGTTCGATAGGTTTCAATTTATAACAGGACAGTTGGGATTTAATATTAGTACACATAACAAATTTCAAGCATATTTTTAAATGGCTTCCGACATGTTATTACGTCACTGTTTTCATTGATTTCAGGATGAATTCAAGTATTAAAAATATATTATACTTAAATCGTTTAATACTTTAATATTTCATTAATTTCATTTATCGTTTGGAAGAATTTTAAAATAAGATAATGCTGAAAGCTATTCCACGAAGGGTTTAAAAATTATAATGCTAAAATAGCTTTGTTTCTGACTAGATATTATGTATAAGCATTTACTGCATATTATGTGACCCCCTTTTTGTTTACTATTCCTCAGCAGCTAATTTAGTATTTGAAGATACCTGACAATGAGGTCTCTCTTATTTTTTATTAGACCTTTAGAGTGACTAAGGCATTTAGGTAGAAGTGGGGGCTGTTCAATAAAGAATGATCATAATTTTTATGGTCATAATTTTTCGCACTAATATTCCATCTTATTATATTCTGTTAGCTTAATGCGAAGCAAACACGCCGTAGTAGTTTCCTTGTTGGTACTACTGGTTCCTGCCTGTGAGAACCAGGTAAGTTCAGACATGTTCAGTATCGCTTACCGCTGCAATGGAGGTAACACGCGAGGAACAATATGCGGCTTTGAAATCCTGCTTTCGTCTCAACAAATCTTCAGTTGAGGCCTATACAATGTTACAGGAGACTTAGTGAGAGTCTGTTGATCCCTACAGCACAGCTCGAAGGTGGTTTAAAGTTTTAAAGAGGGGATACAATCAATTTCAAAGGAAGGTGGACCCGGCGCTCCAGTTACTGCTCTAACGGACGAAAATATCAACACTGCTGCTGCCATTGTGAGAGAGGGTCGACGAATTACCTTGATCACCTTCTGAAATACTGAACATTTCATTGGGTACCACCCACACGTCGGTGACAGAAACATTACACATGAGACGTGTTTGTGCTCGATGGTTTCCAAGACTGTTGATTCCCGAACAAAAGGACATTCCCTTGCAGGTCTGCATGCAGTTAAAGTTGGTGTTAGAGGCAGATCCGTAGTTTCTTTCAAACGTCATCACTGCTGATGAAACTTGACTACATCATTTTGATCCTGAGAACAAGCAGCAAAGCTCATTGTGGAAATCTCCTTTATCACCAACCCCCAAAAAGCAAAAGTGGTTGCTTCTGCTGGGAAACTTATGGTTATTTTATTCTTTGATATTCTTGGAATGGTTTATCAGCTTGTTGTACCTGCACACACATCAGTAACTGGACAATACTACAGGGATGCCCTGGAAACATTGCAAGTCCATGTCAGGCGCAGAAGACCACATTTCCGTGAAGCAGGCTGGATGCTGCACCACGACAATGCACGGCCGCATATTGCCAGTGTTATTGTGGAATATGTTGCAAAAATCAACGTGAAGTGCATCCCTCACCCTCCCTATGGTCCGGATTTTGCTCCATGTGACGTTTTTCTATTCCCTAACTTGAAGAAACGCCTTCGTGGGAGGCACTATCCGTTATCAAAAGCAATGGTGAAGGCTGCGGAGGCGATTTTGAAGGATCCCTTAAAAATGCTTTCCAGCAAGTCTTTGAAGACTGGCACAAACGCTGGGACAAGTGCGCTGCATTCAGGGGAGACCATTTTGAGAAGGATCATCAAAATTGAGGATGAGTAAAAGTACGTTGTCAAAAAATGTGATTATTCTTTATTGAACAACCCTGTAGTATGCGTTTAAATGTTGTCCAGCTATAAAAAATACATAAAGCTTAAGTAGCTAGTATTTAAAACATTGAAGTCTATATTTATGACAAACAAGGATTTTTAGCTTCAGGTGGGTATACAAACACCATTACCTTAGATACGAAACCAATTAGTTTGTCAAATGATGCATATTATTGTTTATCTGGGCAAAATTATTTATGTAGCTGGTTCTTGTTGTACATTAAAATAATTCTCATGATAATAATGATGATAATAATAGTAATAAACTTTTGTTAGGTGAAATATTCACATGAAATTGGATTAACATTTATTCCTCCATTTATTTTATTGATATAACACAACACCACGTCGTGTTACAATAGGTGTGACGATGTGCTTTCACACAAGCATGAAATTACATTACTGAGGTATTAAAATATAACATTTCCGGAGCGTTTATGTAACGTGGTGGAATTTCCTCCTTCCGGCTATCCCTACTCATATGAACTCGTGCAGCTGTCCACAGGAGTCAAGCTATAAGTATCAGATTTCTCACAGTAGTTCTAATTCGCCTGTTGAAGTCGCTAGCATTGCGTTAGTTGCCTGTGGTCAACTCAACTATGTAATATGAACGTGGGTACTTCATTAAATACTAGCATAGCTTTAAATGTCTGGCTGGCTGCAGTTTACGTTACCTGTAACACCTTACCGGGATGTTTCTGTGGTAACGTGAAGCTCGAATTCTGCAAGTTCGGGGTCCTATTCCTTCCGCATCGTTCTATTTGTTCTTGGTTTTTCGGGTCGATAGGCGAATGTTTTGTGTTTCGCCTTCTATCACGACTTTTCTGTTGCTATTTTCTTTCATCCATTTCGGGATCAGAAAACGGCGGTTGGTATGTTGTGACAGGATGGTGTAGTTAGGGCTTTGAAGTACTGTACGCCCACAGGAAGGCTAGAGGGGTATGAGGGGCAGAGGAGCTTGAACTGTTTATCTGCTCCTGTAACATTCTGTTTACTACGAAATGAGTGTACATGGGAGTGTATATGGGACACCTATGCTGCCAGTTCTACTATTTGTTGCAGTAACTGTAGTGATGGGTATTATGTATGGGTGAGTTATGTGACATTTGTGTATTTTAAACGATTCTTACATCCTTGTCATACTCGGAAGGAGAGGATGTACATCGTGCGGACTAAAGCAAATAAGATGGGTAGCGCCGAGTATAGCAAAAAGAGGCACTGTCAGCGTATGCATGGATATGTATTAGTAAGGATAGTTCTAATGACACTGGAATGCCCGTTTCAAACTGATTCAATGACTACTTCTTTTTATCATCACATCAAACTCGAAGTTGCCGTCCAAGGTCATCAATATTTCACTGTTCAGAGTGACCGTATGTAGAATCCTTAGTACGCGATAAAACTTAATTCTTGCCTTCGCCCAATACAGGAGCAGATGGCAGTCTTAGTCGGCCACCAGCCGTGGACTGCGTTCCCACACAGCTGCGTGTGTCTGAGACTTTCACTTCTTGAAGCCCTTTATTCACCCTAAAACTCCTTTGTCACTATTTTGTCCATTGTGATTATTAGTCTCGGTCATGCCATTATTTAGGGTCCGAATAATGCCTATTCAAACGGACTCAAGTGCTACCCACTGAGAATTATGTTTCTCCCGTGGGAGAACCACCTGCCCCTGCCCGTATTGCAACAAAGATACATGATTTCATTTGAAATCCTTTACGATTCTTTACTTACTGCAATCCTTTAATTTCGGTATCAGAACAACAAAAGTGATTACGCTATACATTCCTCGAGCTTGCCTTCTCGTCCTGGGCAAACAGTATTTCTCTCTTACGCTTGAAGAGAATGCTGGGCCTCTGTCCTTCCTGGAAATTCTCATTTAAATCCAGGAACCCCAAAGCTAGCCAGCGTGAGGTATGGTCCCATGTTGGAATCCTCACCCTGGTTTGGCCGCCCTTCGGACAATCCTCTTCGTCCTTTCCTCCTAGATTTCACATTGGAAGTATAAGCCTATGTGGAGCGCTGTGAAAAATTACTGAAAAACGTCTGCCGTCTGCCTACTATTATCTCTTTAGCTGGACCTTATTGCCCAAACATAAGTCAGTTATTGCCTTTGAAAAACAAAAGGGAAGCACAAAGGAACTAAGGATAAATAAAGGGGGTTGATGTAACTACTATAATATTTGCAGAAAATAACATTCAGAAAATGGTTAAAATTTGACGCTAAAGTTAGAAATAGAATATGTCAGTTAAAGAAGAATAAAGCATTATCATATATGTCACTAGTGGCTTTGAATTTATCTAGGGAAGTTTAAAACCACGAGTTGCATTTGTATAGACTATTTCACGAATAAAACAGACTTAGCAATTATTTGATTCCCTAAATCACATAGGTCTACATTAGCACATGAATGAAACTTAACCTCACAAGTCACGGCATAAAGGAATAAGTCCTTACAGGCCGTGCACAAGTTAACACTGGTTATAGCGACTTTGGTCTTAAGGTCGTCAGGTGGCATTGATTGCTTATAATAAAATAATAAAGCGACATAACCTCTACTTTGAAACAAAAACAATCTTCATTTATTTTAAACTACCATAAAGTTGCAATTATTTATGTAGAATATTCGTTTTGTACGAGAACAAACTTGATTTATTTATTTAAATTTATAAAATTAGAAATTATTAAAGTTGAACGTTATACGCAATAGTAAAGGAATATGTGATAGTATTGCAGAGCGATTTAAAGATCAGCGATTGGTTGGTATTGGACGAATCCTAGTACTTGATTGGTCTGTACTAGGATAGTGACGTATGATGAAATATTCACGGTAAATAAAATTTTAAATAACAATAGAAATTTGAAACAAGCGAGTGGTATTACATGCCAAAATGACCAGTTTGCGGAGGTGTGAGCTAATACATGCCTACATATTTCACCATATCTGCTTTAAAGCCTTATACCCGGATGCATCAAGACAAAACTTTAAATCGTTTTTGTCTCCTCCAGTCATGCATGATGCTCAAGAAGTTTACCGTAGCATGCAGTAAAACTACACCAGGAATGACATCAACTATTCTAGTACTGACGTGGTTATTCTTGTCATTTGACTTTCTCAAGTAGTACAGCAGGCTTTATTTGTATGTCAGATGTTTCTTCACAGCTCATGCACTTCTCGAAACTCCATTTAGCACACCATAAATACTGACGCCATTGGTAAACTTGGAATTAAAAATTATGGATAAGCAATGTTATATAAAGCATTAGGATATTAATAGACATAGTCAATAAACATTCTGCAGCTGTTTCACAAAGTAATACAAAGGGAAATAAAGAAGTCAATAACTACGCACAGAACATGTTAACAAATCCAGCTTCTCCTATTAGAGGCTGCCATAAGTAAAGCATGCCAAACAGCTTACAAATAAACAGCTGAAGGCGAAAACAAATACCATAAACAGTCAGAAAATTTGTAATATGTAAAATATTATCAGTAGATAATCATAATTATCATAATTAAAATGAGAAAATATATATGGAAATAAATAATTGTGCGATTAATAAAAACTGAGTTTTCGGTATAACTGGAGACCCCTTAATAATTCAGAGGATTACTTTCCTAGTAGACGAAACATGTGCCTGAACATATGGGAATCTTAGGCAACGAAATTGCATATAAATTTGCCAAGAGAGGACTCGCTCTATAATTTTATTTACCAGACCAAAACTAAGGGATAAATATAGAATAATATAAACTAACTTAAAATGTTTCAGTTGTAGGAGAAGATTGAATCGCCACCAACTTTATAAAATAAAATAAATAAAAATCAGTACTATTGCGCAGCAGTAAATATTTCATAATACCGATACATCAGCAAGTAGTATATCAGCACAAATTAGTTTTACAGCAGTGGCGATTTCTACCAAATTTTCACTTTTTGTGCTGCTGTTTTGTTGCTGAACTACCATATGATTGTATGTGTATAGATTATACGATCTTATCCTATGCAGATCTTTCAGTAAAGCTTCTCGGATCTAGTAAACCTTTTAAATGTAATACATGTGCACGCGAGCATCCGGTAGCTCATCAATAGAACATCCGTACTGTTTTTTTCAGAATATCAGCCTAGAACGTACACATCGATTGAAAATGGAGCAGGAGTAGCGTGACTAGTTCACATTAAAAGTTCCCAAATTCGAATCCCGGCGAGTCCTTTAATGAAGTTTATTTACGAATACTTTCCCTACCTGAGTAAATAAATGTCCAGAAAATACCTTAATTATAAGAAAATTAAAAACTCCGTGGTTTTTTTGATCGCCCTTAAGGTTTTAGCCATGCCTACTCGGAAAATAAAATGCACACAGTGTACACAAAGTTTTAACGAGCTACAAGGACTGTTCAATAAAGAAAGTTCAGAATTTCTTTTTTGCAACATACCTTCACTCATCCTCATAATTTTAGTGGTCCTTCTCAAAATAGTCTCCTCTCAATGCGATGCACTTTTCCCAGCGTTTCTGCCAGTCTTCGTAGACATGCTGGAAACAATTTTTTGAGAGATCCTTCAAAATCGCCTCCGCAGCCTTTACCACTGCTTCTGATGATGGATAATGCCTCACATGAAGGCGTTTCTTCAAGTTAGGGAATAAAAGATGTCACATGGGGCTAAACTCGGACTATAGGGAGGGTGAGGGATGCCCTTCACGTTGATTTTTGCAAGATATTCAGCAACAACATTGGCAATATGCGGCCGCGCATTATCGTGGTGCAGCATCCGGCCTGTGGCACTGTGGCACCCAGTGATATGTTCAGTATTTTAGAAAGTGATCTTAAGGTAATTTGTCGATCCTCTCTCACAATGGAAGCAGCAGTGTTGATGTTTTTACGTAAGAGCGGTAACTGAGCACCGGCTTCACCTTCCTTTGAAATTGATTGTCTCCTCTCTTTAAACATTTTAAACCACCTTCGAGCTGTGCTGTATGGAAGGACAGACTCTCCATAGGCCTCCTGTAACATTGTATAGGCCTCAATTGAAGATCTGTTCAGATGAAAGCAAAATTTCAAAGCCGCGTGTTACCTCCATTGCAGCGGTAGGCGATACTGAACAGGTTTGAACTTGCCTAGTTCTCACAGGCGGGAACCAGGAGTACCAACAGTGAAACTACTACGGCGTGTTTGTTTCACATTAAGCTAGCAGAATATAATAAGATTGAGTTTTAGTTCGAAAATTATGACCGTAAAAAATTGTGATAAATCTTATTGAACAGCCCTTTTATATCAAATTGTTGATATATATTTTTTGTACTTATATTTATTCAACTTTTAAGTTGATAATACGTAAAGCTCTTTGGGCCCTTAGATTAATCGTCTGACTCTCAAAATTTTAATCAGAGTTTATCAGGTTTCAGACACCTTAATGAAGGAATAGAGTGATCGAAATTATACTGAAATGACCCCCTTGTACAATCAGTGCTATGTCATAAGGATGAAAGAAAATCCGGGAAAATAGTTTGCAGCAAATCATCCCACCGAGATTCAAACTCGGGCTTTGGAAAGGCAGACTCACTAACTCCATACCATGGAATTGCAGATTACATCGGATGATGCATCATTCGATGTAATTTGAAGCTATGAAACGGTTTTAATTAGTACTGGTCCAACCTAATGAGAGTGGATCAGTGAAATTTACTAAAAAAATTTAAAATTGTCAGTTTACTGCAATTATTTAATTGACGTCCGTTTAACCAGTTAGGTCATATCGTACGATGACTGAAATTAATGGATAGTATGATGATCAAATACGGGTTCATAGAAGTTAGTATTATCAGGCATTCATCTTTCAGGGTAAGAACTTCTCAAGATAACTCAGCATGACCGAGATTCGAACTCGGGAACCTTTGAACGTCAGGCAGACACGCTCCACCTACGCTACAGGGTGGGGTTAGAAGATTTTTATTATACTTAAAACTTGTATTTTCATGCTACAGAACTAGCTTTGTTATATTAAAAACTGTATATTTAATTGGATAAACACTGCATTCAATTTTTTAGCCAGGTATGCTAAGTTAGTTTTCTTCTTAGCATTTTTTACATTCTAAAAGCTCCGTGAATCACATCTTCTAATTTATTAAGAGCTTCAAGAGCTACGGATTTAAAAATCATAGTTCCCGTATTAAAAATATTAAGTAATTCAGCTGAAAGTACTTAATTTCCATAACTCAGATGAAAAGTGTAGAAAAATTCCATTTCAACTTACTGAAATTTGTTCAGTTTATTTTCGGGCAGCAAGTCAGGTGATAAGACGATTAGAAACAGACGTTTTGGGAGTGTACATCTCTCCCATCATCAGGGCATTTATTATATGTTATAACCAGTGATTCATTTGTGGTTATAACATTTAATAAGTATCTTGATGAGGGGAGAGATGCACACTTCCAAAACGTCGATTTTTATCGTCTTTTCACCTGACTTGCTGCCCTAGAAGCAATTCAGCATATTCGTCGCCAGGAAAGCTTCAGGTCTTATTTCACTGAAATATATTTACTGAAATAAATTCCCCACAAAATTTCATAATTATGTAAATTTGTTCAATCGAATAAACATTTGATTCTTTAGTACTGTTTGCCCAGGACAAGAAGGCAAGCTAGAGGAATTTGTGGCGTGATCAGTTTTGCTGTCCGCACGGTGTATATGCTCCCCTACCGAGTATGAAAAGAATGGAAGACTCGTTTAAAATAAACAAGTGTTGACATATAACTCACCCATACTTAATACTTATCGCTGCATTTACTCCAACAAACATTATATCTGGAAGCTGGGTGAGTCATATGCACACTCATACACTCATTTCCAAGTAAACAGATTCGCTACCGGGGCAGATAAACACTTCAAACTCCTCTGCTCTTAATTCCCTTCTAGCCTTCTTGTTGTGGGCATACAGTAGACTTGACTGATCTCCTCTTGAAGAACATCACACAACGAACAAATGAAATAAAAATAAAATAAGACTTAAGAGAATACAGAACGGCTAAACGCATGAATAGTAAAGAGGTCCAAATCATGGATTTGAAAATTGACATTTTCAAATCTGGGAGCATTTGGTTGAAGCACACTTCCCTTGATTTCCCGTGGCGAGATGGTTTAGGGACGGATATGGTAACAGAAGTGGCAAAATTGCAGAGCTAATTCGTCATTAGCACAGTGATTTCTATTATTTGCTGTGTGAGCATCGGAAAAAGCCCTAAAGCCTTCCGTCCCTTAAATATTTGCAAAACCAATGTACCATTTCAAAAGCGTAACCGTCAGAATCACGTTCCACAAATACTATTGGACCAGCCATTCTATTTACACTTGTAATAACCATTTATTTGCGGTCGCTAATTTGTTAACATTATGCGCATGTCGAATGCAAACAAAGCCTTTACAGGAAACGAGAAGAAGCTACCTTCAGGGAAATATTGCTTTCGAATGCTTTTCCCAGAGCTTTCAAGATATACGTTTTATTTATCTTGAGGATATTTTAAAGTTATTGTTAAATACTTTTAGGAAAAGCGAAAAGAATAACAGAATTGCCTAATAAAGTATAGTTTTGGGTAGGATATTTTCTTGACTTTGAGGTATTCCTGGAAGACCATTTAAAAAAATTACATCTTCCAACGTGAGTCATATCGGACGACGAATGAAATGGGAGAATTGTTATCTTTTGTGATTCAATGTCTGCAATATAAGTGATAACATCCTTCACCTATAAAATCCTCCATTTTCTCAATTACCGATGCTGGAACTGAAATAGCTTTTCAGTGGATACCATCCTATACGGGAATTCATGGGAATGAAATGGAAGACTTATTAACCAAAAAAAAACAAAAAACAAAGATCTCCATAACGATTTGCCCAAAATTATCCTACATCTCAATTAAAAGAGTCAATAACAATAGATTCAAGAAGAAGTTTTATGACCACTTGACGACTAAAAGGAAAATGAAAAACATGGATTATACTATAAGGACAAATATCCTGTATATAAATATCCTAAATATCTACGATGAGAAACGGTGGCAACATTCCGGAAAATTACTGGCCATGACTGTCTTGCTAAACACCTACACAGAATTGGAATCTTCCCCTCACCGAAGTGTGTTGTATGCAAATGAGGAAACACCGTCATGAACTGGGAGCATTTAAGAATCTGCGAAAGACTGTAATATTGTGACGGGATGTCAGATGGACTATTGTATTGGGAAGTTAGGAGAATAATGACTGTCTGAGCATTGAATAAATATATAATAAACTAATGAAATGAAGGAAATGACGCTGAAATGAGCGTATGGTTCATAGAGCTTAGAGTTAACCGACATTCATCCTTCAGAATACCGGAAACCACCGGTAAAAAAACTTTATCCAGATAACTCACCTTGACCGAGATTCAAACTCGGTATCTCTTGAACGCGAGGTAGATATGCTAACACCTACGCTGCAGAAATGGGCTTGGAAGACTTTAACTTAAATATTAAGTTCTGGTGTAACATGGAACTTTCAAAAACTTGTGTTTGGATTCAAAAAGGCTCAAAAGTTGAGTTTCCGCCAATTCTTGGTATCCCTCTAGTTGCTTTTAATACACAAGAGGGGGTATAGGTATATTAAATAGGCTTCGTTTGGGCTACTAGCCAATTAAAAACTGAAATGCACTTGAAATATTCTTTTTACAAAAATTTCAAATACAAATAGCTGGATACAGGAGCCGTAAAGGTCTTCGATATTTGGCTAGGCAACTTGAAATCTCTAGCGGTCCAAATCAAAACAAGCGGTCCAACCGCTCGGCCACGACGCCATCCCACATTATTTATTATGTACTATATATATATTTTTTTTTTTTCCTATTTCAGTTATAATATCGGCAATAAACAGTTTTTATTAACACGGCAATAATTTTACACGTAATCACTTTTATGGATTATTTTCGCAGCTACCCATTGCTCTTCTACTCTCACGCAAAAAGTATTAGTAGCAAGAAAACATGACCCTCCCATCGATTACCCAAAGAAATAAGCACATTCTAAAATAAAGTTCATCATCTGGAAAGTTTGCATCCCATTAAGGAAAACCTTATCTTTCAGCACATGCGTGTCTCGGGAAGTTAGTTGCCCTTTGTCTCGACTTGGTTCTCCAGTGTGCACGCCTCATTAAGCAACGTACTTTCCTTGCCTTGCACTAAATTCAAGCGACGTCCGCGGAAAATTAATTAGTTAAGCGATAATTCCTGACGTTGCACTTGCTCTGTGTTAAATGGCCAACACACACTTCACTATCGCCATGATCCGGTTCTGCAAGCTCCATACAGCTACAATAGAACTGCCCTTTCAGCCAAAACCGCTAACCTGTCGAGACAGTTTCTAGCTAACTATAAGTTTAACAACTTAGTAGTAAAATCCTTTGGTCTACGGATTCAGTCAGGGGGGATAAATCTCGCCCACTCTACTTGATTGTACCTTTAGCTATTGTGTTATCCGATGAGGTTTCTAAAGAGGAAGTGGGTGGTCAGCGACACGTCATTGAAGTGAACAGAATAATTTTATAATGTAGAACATTTGAAAAGCCATTGTTTGCATGTAATACCTAAAGAACTCTAGTCCTTTTTCCAGCTCAATAGGAATTACGAAGGCTGTTCACTAAAGAATGATCACCTTTATTTGGCAACCTATCTTTACTTATCCTCATAATTTTGATGGATCTTTTCAGAATAGTCTCCCCTGAATACGATGCACTTGTCCCAGCGTTTCTCCCAGTCTTCAAAGAATGCTGGAAACCATTTTTGAGGGATCCTTCAAAATCGCCTCCGCAGCCATCACCACTGCTTCTGATGATAGATAATGCCTCCTACGAAGGCGTTTCTTCAAGTTAGGGTATAGAAAAAAGTCACATGGGGCTAAATGCGGTCTATAGGGAGGGTGAGAGATGCACTTCACGTTGATTTTTGCAAGATATTCAGCAACAACATTGGCAATATGCGGCCACACATTATCGTGGTGCAGCATCCAGCCTGCTTCACGTAGTCTTTTGCGCCTGATACGGACTTGCAATGTTTTCAGGACATCGCTGTAGTATTGTCCAGTTACTGATGTGTGTGCAGGTAGAACATGCTGATAAACCATTTCAAGAATATCAAAGAATGAGATTACAATAACTTTCCCAGCAGAAGCAACCACTTCTGCTTATTTGGGGGTTGGTGATGAAGAATATTTCCACAATGAGCTGTGCTGTTTGCTCTCAGTATCAAAATGATGTAGCCAAGTTTCATCAGTAGTGATTACGTTTGAAACAAACTCCGGATCCTCCTCTAACATCAACTTTAACTTCATGTTACCTCCATTACAGCGGTAGGTGTTACTGAACATGTCTGGACTTGCCTGGTTCTCAAAGGCGGGAACCAGGAGTACCAACAATGAAACTATTAGGCTTGTTTGTTTCACATTGAGCTTACAGAATATAATAAGATTCAATTTTATTGCGAAAAATTATGACCGACCGTGAAATATTATGATCATTCTTTATTCAACTGGTTTCGTATATTAAACACAGAAGCGAGATTATGATGAGGTTCAAAGAAATGGGAAAATTTGGAATGGAGATTAATGTATGAGCACAATTAGTTTACACATTTATTTATGTGAATATACAGTATTGCCTACCCCGGAGGAAGACAGGTAGTGGTGGTGTGACGTCAGCTCCGTGAGCTCTAAACGCCAAATATGCTCCCGAACTAAATACAGGTTAGCGTGTGACGTCACCGCGCTGATTTCTGCTGCCCAAGAGGAAGGAAACTGATGTGTTGGGGTACTGACAGCGTAGGAGAGACAGGCAACATATCGGGTATTAATAATATGCACAACTTACTTCGTGGGTGTTGTAATATTAATGCTGAATGCTTTTACACAATTGGTCACGGTTTATAAACAATTATATTTTAGCTCTGTGCTATGGGAAAATATATAAAACTTCAACTCGTTGTTTATCTGAAGGTCGGGCATAAAGTAAATAAAATAAAATATAAAAGTAACTTTCTCTGCAAATCAGAATGAATGAATGAATGTGTGTAGTGTTTAACGCCCGCTTTTACTACATACGGCACCGCAGGCGGTGACACTGATGATACATGAGATGAAGATGGAGCATCGGTGGAATGAGATGGCGGGGGAAACCGGAGGTCCCGGAGAAAACCCGCCCCAGCGCCATGTTGTCCACCACAAATCTCACTTTGCGGTCGCCTAGGATCGAACCCGGGCCGCCTTGGTGAGAGCCAAGTGGTCTAACCACTGAGCCACAGGGCGGCCTCTCTGCAAATTAGAGGAGACCCATTCAGAACAAAATTAGGTGGCATTTTATGAGACATTCTGTTTCATTTTCTCTTTAACTAGTTTATCAATGTCAGGACCTAATGTCTGGGAAATTTGTAGTCGAAGGCTTCATGTTTGGGGTTTGGACTTAGCTAATTTTATAACAAAAAAAAAAAGTTTTCGGGCACATATGTCGAACCACATATACACAATGTCCATACGGCAAGTGAACACAACCTCGGAAATCTGGTTTGGGGGACATTCTTGTAAAAATCAACCTAGTCTTTCTTGTGTGTATATTTGTCCTTCTATAAACCGTTGGAGTGTAAATTTAACAGCTGCATTAGGCACGTGACAGCTACATTCTTGTCATCGAGTGTGCATCTGACAAGTCTCAGATTCTGTATTCAAGCGCCATTTATACAGGCAACTTGGTGCTACACGGTTCCTGACTGACGTACCAGACGCACTGCAGGCCTCGCTCCCGGCTGAAATACGTCACAACTCTGGAAGCTGTCTTCCTCTGGTTTACCCACTATATGAAGACAAGCGGGACCTAAAGAGGGCGAGGGGATTGAACTTTATATCTGCTCTGGTAGTGGATATGTTTACTACCAAATGAATGTTTGAGAGTGCATACGAGTCACCCATGCTGCCAGATCTAATGCTCATTTCAGTTACTGCAGTGTTAGATATCATGCATGGGTGAGTTATATGACAATACTGTATTTTGGATGAGCCTATCATCCTTATCGTATCCGGTGGGAAGCACAAACATTATGAGGACAGCAAAAGTTATTATGTTACACATTCCTTCTTGTGCTGCGTGGACAGTACAGAGCATGACATTATTGAATGTCACAAACATTTACATTTCTTGAAGTTCACATCCGATAGACAAACTCTACATCGACACACACATTCCTGAAGCCTGATAGGCTCGACCTAACATTTCTACAGGAATCCTGAAGATTTGCTCTCGTCATGCTTTAAGTTGTTTGGTGTTAGTAGGTCGAGTGCAGTAAACATCGCTCATAAGAATGGCCCCACAAGAAAAAATCACATGCTGTCAGGTCTGATGATCACAGGGGCTATGTAATGTTACACAGTTGCTGCTGTGTGAGCAGCATTCTATATATCATTCGGTGTCACCAAATGGCTAGCGTTGCCACAACACGTTTCAAAATATCATATCCATCTACACTCAGAAGTTTTGTTGCAATTTACTTCTTGTGTCTAGTTGTGACTCTACTGTTGTATGGTTCCAACAGTAGTGTGAGAAAGTGAGTGAGAATAAGGTAAAATAAAACGTGGGTTAGGTGAAATTATGAGAAAGGAGGTTCTCAGAAGCAGAGTAGAAGAGGCAATTAGAGATGGGGTAATACGTGACCCTCCCAAAGGTTTTCTCTGAGTTCCATTCTAGAATTAAATTTTAGTGTAGAACAACGAAATGCTCGAGGTTCTAGGGTCTTATATGATACAGTGTATAACTATAGCCAGAGAACTCCATAAAATGCCTGTATTTCGAGTTAAAAAGGAATTGTTACTTTTGCACGCCCTTACCAGCGTCCTACTACTTATTGGGCGTGAAAGACAAGCTTTAGGTTCTTTTACATGCTCAAGGAAGCCATGCTGAGGATTTGTAATCCCAAAAAGTAGCTATCATCCTGCATCAGGTTTGAATCCGCGAACCCGCGATGTACTGGCATGTTATTCCTGGACAACGGAGGTATTTCGAATGAGATGTATCATCCAGTGGAAAGTGCTGGACTGATCAGAGGTATTTCCGTAATAATTAATGAGATTTTATTTAAAGAAAAATAGATATGAATTAATGTGTACTTTTGTTATCAATACCCGCATAATTATTCTACTTTGCACAAAGGATCTGTTTTCAACCAGTCTCTTTTTCTGTAGTTGAGAGGGGGGAAAGGTGAGGGTTTCTCTTCAGTTGAATGAACGATAGGTTTCCGCAAGCGGCCGCGGTTTCGTTACTGCTTCGCGAGAATTATATTACATTTTACTGGTGATGAATTACAAATAGGCTGCACTCTCAGTCAGAAAATCATAACCCCGACAAGTATGAAAACAGAGAGACAAACTTTAGCTCACATTTTAGAGGATCTTTGTTCTATGAAATTGTAAAAAATATATACTAATTCATATATATAAAATAGTTTACTGAATTTTTTGTTTGAAACAAATTTTCTGTAAATAATAAATTTTTGTATAAATATTCCACTTTAAGAAAATATTGATGATAGCTAGCTTACATTGCTGTGTTAATGGCGTGATTACACCGTCGCCTGGAAGCTCGCCAGAGCAAGGGATCTTCGAGAGATCGCGTCAAGTTTGGCTTTTAAGGAACTTTTAAAATTAGAGATATACGGAGGCTGTTTAATAAAGAATGATAATAGTTTTTTACGGTCATATTTTTTCGCACTAAAATTCAATCTTAGATACTATATTCTGTTAGCTTAATGCGAAAAAACAGGCCGTAGTAGTTTCATTGTTGTTACTCCTGGTTCCCGCCTGTGAGAACCAGGCAACTTCAGACATGTTCAGTATCGCCTACCGCTACAATGGAGGTAACACGCGAGGAACAATATGCGGCTTTGAAATTCTGCTTTCGTCTAAACAAATCTTCTGTTGAGCCCTTTACTATGTTACAGGAGGCCAATGGAGAGACTGCTCTTCCCTACAGCACCTCTCGAAAGTGCTTTAAAATGTTTAAAGAGGGGAGACAATCAATTTCAAAGGAAGATGGACCCGCTGCTCCAGTTACTGCTCTTACGGAAGAAAACATCAATACTGCTACTGCCATTGTGAGAGAGATTCGACGAATTACCTTAAGATCACTTTCTGAAATACAGAACATTTCATTGAGTGCCACCCACACGTTGGTGACAGAAACATTACACATGAGACGTGTTTGTGCCGGATGGGTTTCAAGACTGTTGATTCCCGAACAAAAGGACATTCGCGTGCAGGTCTGCATGCAGTTAAAGTTGATGTTAGAGGAAGATCCGGAGATTCTTTCAAACGTAATCACTGCTGATGAAACTGGGCTACATCATTTTGATCCTGAGAGCAAACAGCAAAGCTCAGTGTGGAAATCTCCTTCATCACAAGGCAAAGGTTGTTGCTTCTGCTGGGAAAGTTATGGTCATCTCATTCCTTGATATTCATGTAATGGCTTATCAGCATGTTGCACCTGCGCACACATCAGTAACTGGACAACAGTGTCCAGAAAACATTGCAAGTCCATATCAGGCGCAAGAGTCCACATTTTCGTGAAGCAGGCTGGATGCTGCACGACGATAATGCTTAGCCGCATATTGCCAATGTAGTTGCTGAATATCTTGCAAAAAATCAACGTGAAGTGCATCCCTCACCCTTCCTTTAGTCCGGATTTAGCCCTATGTTACTTTTTTCTATTCCTTAACTTGATGGGAGAACTTATCCATCGTCAGAAGCAGTGGTGAAGGCTGCTCAGATGATTTTGAAGGAGCTCTCAAAAATGTGAGAAACGCTGGGACAAATGCATCGCATTCAGGGGAGACTATGTTAAGACGGGGCGTCAAAAAAGAAAATTATGATCTTTCTTTATTGAACAGCCTTTGTAATTCCTAATGAGTTGGAAAAAGGACTAGAGTTTTTTTAGGTATTACATGCAAACGATGGCTTATCAATTTTTCTACACGATAAAATTATTCTGTTCACTTCAATGACATGTCGCTGACCACCCATTTCCTCTTTAGAAACCTCATCGGATAACACAATAGCTAAAGGTACAGTCAATTAGAGTGGGCGAGATTTATCCCTCTGACTGAATCTGTAGACCAAAGGATTTTACTACTAAGTTGTTAAACTTATAGTTAGCTAGAAACTGTCTCGACAAGTTAGCGGTTTTGGCTGAAAGGGCAGTTCTATTGTAGCTGTATGGAGCTTGCAGAACCGGATCATGGCGATAGTGAAGTGTGTGTTGGCCATTTAACACAGAACAAGTGCAACGTCAGGAATTAACTAATTAATTTTTGAATGGAATGTGATATCAAAGAAAATAGATGTGTTGATAAATTTAAACCAAAGAATGGCACTCGTATAATGAAGGAGATATTATCTTCGTAGTTTTTGTAGTAATAAGGGATGAATTTTGAAGGTTTAACATTGCCATAAGAGGGTTTTTAATCTCTCATCCAATGGAAGTTTCAAAATTGGAACTTCTAAGTTCACCTTTCGCGAATGACGTACCTAGAAGGTTAATAAAGGCATTTCGAAACTCCAGTTAGGGAGAAACGGCTTCATAATCCTAAGTTCCGCCTTGTCGCTGAACTGTAATTGCGCAACGTTTCAGCTTTGTAGGTCAATGGGGAAGGTTCTTGAGAGTGCAGACTGACACACATTACAGAGCTACATGCAGCGTATCTTGTCATTTTTAGTCTAGCATCTGCTTTAGCTCTTAAGTAAAAGTTAGGTTGTTACGTTGTTGGTTCCTCTGGGAACATCTCGAATAAGCTAACCTTGTAACTACATATCTGTAAGAGCTGATGGTAGGTCTGGGCTTATCTTCTGATACTAAATTTTAAATATCTAGTGAATTGGCTCCACTTTAACAGGTATTCGGAGGACCTGGATTCCATTCCGGTTGAATGCCCATATTAAACTAGGTTTTTTTAGGGCTTTTTCTGGTTAGTAAGTGTAAATTAGGGTTATTACCTATCTGCCATGATTTATTTTCCTCCCATTCAGTTTGCTTTTCAGCTTTCAGGTATGATGTTAGGTTTCGTGGTATGTGGTGGTTCTGGACAGGTGGCGTAAATGCTTGCTCCAAAGGAAGAGTATTCCCTTTTAACTCTAGAGGGAGTCTAATGAAATTAGAGTACATGCTTATTTACAGACGCCATATAGGTGAGAATCGTGCAGTATCGGCCGGCATGCATTCTACTATTGCCAAACCTACAACCCCTGAACTTTAACACAACTTTATAAAATGTGAATATTTAGTTGGCGTGTTAGCTTTTCTTTGTGCATTATTAACTTCTAAGGATTAATTATCAGGGGCATCTATGCTTCACTTACTACTATTATTTTAGTTTATTATTTATTTAATTAACACATAATTTCTGAATTGCAGATCACATAATTTTGCACAGTAGTTTCTTTAATGTACCGTGAACCTACGACAATGAACCATTGGCTTTACTTTCCTTCCAAGAAAGCGATACTAAGGATATTTTACTCCCGGGAAGAATATATCGGGTTTGAAACTATGACCTTAGGAACCAGCGGCTAGTAGTTATCCCTAGACTGTGGAGGATAACTCAGTAAGATGGGTCTTTGAACTAGAAGCTCTTAAGGACTGCTGTGCGTCTTTGAACCTTGAACCCTAGCCTCCTGTACTTCACATCATCCCTTCCTCCTAGAAGTGGTGGCCGCAATAAATCTCGCGTATGTTTTCGAGGGTACGGCGTTCTTCCCCCCCCCCCCTTAGTATTATAGCGTACCTGACCACCCAAAATTGACCTAAAAGTCCAAAAAGAAAACATTTTCAGAAAAAAAACGTTCTGATACTAACACATTCCCCATATTAACTACCATTTGTGCTGCATACTTCTGTAATTTTTTATTTTCTCATTTTGATTAATATATTTAAGGTATTTGTATTCCAAAGAAAATGTGAAAGTTTGAATTTTCCACGAATATACATTCTTAACGAACTTACGAACTTAGCTCTAACTGGCTTTTGTATAATTTTGTACTAAATAATGAACGACGTAGTATAGACAAACACTTAGGAGCGAGTAGTACAATGGCACTCAGCGGACATTGGCACTCATGCAATTTTCTTGAGACACAATGATTCTAACAGATATTGCATCCCACTGACATACTTATAGCAGACAGTCGGGTTAACCCACGAAAGGAGTATCGTGGCCCTGGAGCAGTGTATGCGGGTTTGTTGAAAAGAAGCGTGTTTTGTGTGAATTTCTTAGTGCTGATACATCATCATTACAAGGTAACACTAAATAGATTTCTAAAATTGTTTTATAATGTACACAAGTTGAGAGTTAAGTTGTATTTATGGCTACCAATTGATAATTCAGTCGATATTGTGGTGTTGTGCTTGAAGCGTGTTTCTCATGAAAAATCCAACATGTCTTTGGCGGGTAATGGCACTCAATCGTTAGCAACTGGCATTGTCCCACACATATTTCAATGTTAGAATTATTTTATCCAACGGATCACTTAAAGTGGTATGGGATTTGTTACTTTCAATTAATATTATACAATAATATAAATAAATTGTGCATAGCAGCTCATGGGATTCAGTGCACTGGTATCTGGTCTCCCAACCCAGATCGGTTCAGTGATGATTTTATTGTTGCAGATAACTTACAATTATCGATAGACCAACAGCCAGAGAATAACAGGCACTTTCTGTTGCGGACGAAGATCATGAAGCGTCACCTAATGGACCCACTCATCAAGAAACGCCTGTATTGGACAAGACCTTAGCATAAACCAGTTCTACCGTCACTGAACCAAGAATATCAGAGTACTCTATCAAATGCCTTGTTTCATTTTGCAGAATTAGGTCTATCCGTTCCTCACCAACCACTTCTATTTCCAGAGACCCAGAGACGCCCAAAAGTTCTACCAAAATTTCCGTCGCAGATATTTCCTCCATTCCAGGTCCCTCAAATGTTTTCAAGATGACCACCAAATAAAATGAGGTCTCAAATTCCAACAGCCTCTCCAATGAGGAACAACCGCAGGAAGCAACTCTAAACGGTAGCACAAAAACACTGGAACCAAAAAGAATAGCACCAAAAATGTCGAAAAGAACAACCCCAGGAAACGAAAAACAGGAAGGAAAATCAATTCGCCTGATAGCTCTGGTGACGAAGATTCTGTCTACTAATTAAATATGTGACGATGACGAACCTGAAGATTTGGAACCTGTGTCAAGATATACCTGTTTTATTTTGGAGAACTTGGACAAAATAACGAACTTTGGTTCCGTTGTGTCTCCTGCTCGGAATGGACACATGAGGAATGCAGTGGAGCTAATAACTATAAGTGCAATTGTGAAAGGGTAGAGCCAGACTGAAAAATTCAATGCCATAACCACCGATCTTCTGGTTTCCGTCCAGTCGCTCTAACCATTTGAGCTACTATGGCCAACGTGCCGACATGACATTAAATTCTCCAACTGACTCGTGTTTCTCCCGGTAAAACACTTAGGAATTCTCATAAAATCATGAGACAACTACCTTAATGGCGACTTACTTAGCTTTAAGTACTTTAAGGCCCGGGCTTTATAGTTCGGACCACTATTAGGTACAATTAATGGAAATTAATTGTTCTTTCACACTAGCCGTGTGTAGGACGCACTATGATAGGGTAGAGCCAGACTGAAATATAAGAGCAATTATTGCATAAATAAATATTAAATTGGTTTATTCAGTTTCGAGCGCCATTAACCGCACATGTCTTGATTTGTATTCGATTTTATAGCCTATTCATGTAAATTGCAATTTATTGTTTTAAACATGCTTTCTGTAATTACACTTAAGGTTTCTAAACAATTTTTCTTAAGTGAGCGTCATTACCCTACACTCCCCTACTACGCAAAACGGTAAATCTTTTAAACAAAAATGTTACTAATTTTTGGGCATTAACGATTTAAAAATATTTCTGTGAGCCCTTTTCTTGGATTCATTGTGTCTTTAACATGTATTTGAGGTGAAATCTTACTATCAATTTTCTGGGTGGAATACAGTACTCTCCTCTGCTTACTATAAATACGTAGTAGAGAAGGTTGTAAGATTTTGTAAAAACAATTTTGAGAAGCTGTATAAAATGACTAGAAAAAGACATGCATTAACTTGTCTTGTAGCAGAGTACTGTCCCAAATGTAACTCAATTGGAGTGGTTGCAGAAAGGGAAGAGATATGCCACTCTTGAGAAGCGGAGAGGAATCGTGGCAACTTCATTCTGCCGCAGCCAGCAATTCATACAATTTACGGTTTGACTCTCACTGCAGTCCATTTAAATGTGCATCCGCAATGTAATGTTCATATGTGCAGTTTGTAAACTGAATGGGGCCTTTCATAATTTTCAGAGTTGTTTAGCTGTACCAAATGTTTATTACAGCACCAGACGCTGATCTGTTTATTGCTGGATAGGAACGTGGTAGCATGCAGATAGCAGTCTGCCTCACATTCAAGAGGTCCCGTGTTTGAATCTCGGTTAGTGTTAGTTACCCAGATAAGAATTTTTTTCCGGAGTTTTCACTAATCCGAAAATAAGAATATCGAATAACTGTTAGCTCTAATCTCGGGGTCATTTAAGTAAAAGGATGATTTTGCGAAATATATTTGGAGTGATAAAGGAGATGGATGGATGGAGAATGCGGACTAACTTGGAGTTACAGTGCCTATTTGGACAACCAAATTTAGTAGTGAAAATTAAACAAGGAAGAATAATTTGGATTGGCCATTTGCAGAGAATGCCGGAAACCAGTGTAGTTAAGAAGATATTCATAGGAAAGCTGGATGGCAGAAGGAGAAGAGGGAGACCCAGGAAAACATGGGTAGATGATGTAGAAGACGACCTGAGAAAGTTGGGGGTTAAAGGCTGGAGAAGAAAAGCAGAGGAAGAGGGTGGTTAGGAAGGCATGTAGTGCCATCATCATCATTATCATCATCATCATCATGATCAGCATGATCATCTTCCTCAACATCATTTAAGTAACCTTTTACCCATTAATTCATCTAACTGGTTAGAAAACGCTATAGAATGTGAATAATAGGTTTATTGATTTTTCACCAGTTTTTTTTCTGAAATACATTTTAATTAGCAATTCTCTACGGCTTAGTTATAGAAAGGAGATGGAAGTATCGAATTTCCCCCAAATATTTGATATAACTACCCGAGATATCGTTCAAAATGCAGACTTTCAGACTCCCTGAATCGAAATGAAGCAGTTCAAAAACAAGCTCTTTGTGTGCTTGTGTGTGTGCGTGCGTGCGTGCGTGTGTGTGTGTATTTCTTCAATGAAAAAACTTTATATTTAAGTGCTTTCCAGGGACGGAACACAAAAGATTTCGGAGAAAATCTTCGACCACAGCCTCAGCCTTAAGGACATTTTCTGATACCTTTGTTTTTCTCAAATAAAATCCATCGATTGTGATTAAACTAAGATACCTTAATCTACATACATTAAAATATTTATATGATCAATAATATATGTATCTTGAATTTAATGCAAAGAGCCTGTAAAATCTGATTCATTTTGAAAGAATTTTGTATTATTGGTAAGCCATAAGAGATAGATTAAATTCTTCTAACAGAAATTGTGTATCTCGTAAAACGAAAGGATTTATGTAACAACATTTCATGGCGTTAACCATTTCTGAAATGTTCTTGTTATTGGTTTGGATTTTCAGACACGCGCTTGTTTCAAGGGGAACCCAGAGCACGTTGCTATGGCAACTCTGTTGGTGGCAACTGCAGGGAAACCGGAAGGTGCTGGTTTAAATCCGAGCTATGACACCTTATTTTTCAGTCTTATTTTTACATTTCGAACTTTTTCATATTCTTGGTTTGCGTGATAGAACAATTCATTGCGTAGAAATTTCGCCGGGAATATATATGGCAAATATGTTCAACTTCTATGAAGTTTATACGCTGTTTTTTTTTATTTGGTTTATTTTTGTCGCTTTAACTTACAGGTCATATCGCGACATCTTAACATTGAAGTACATTATATTAGCATTCATTTCAGATGTGTTTACAGAGTTCTTTAATGTTACAAAATTACAAAATTGTTTTACAATATATATGTGGTTTCCAAGTGCTTCTGTGATTTTACTGGGAACATTGGATTCTATTCGCTGCAGTTGATATTTCTTGCATTCTTTTATGATGTGTTTGATGGTGATGATCACGTTACAAGTGTTACATACAGGAAGTAGGGTTCTGTTGAGTAAGTACCTATGAGTAAGTTTCGTGTGTCCAATACGAAGACGGCTAATGAGGAATTTTTGTCGGCGTTTAAGCTTTGTTACTGGATTTGGTTCTCTGTAAGATGATTTAAGTTCTTGGAGTTTGGTGGTAGAAGTCTCTAACCAGGTGGATTGCCAGTTGAGGTGTATTGTTCTCCTGAGGTATGTGATTACGTCGGTATATAGAGAACTAATGTCTTGTCATTTGTATTGGTATCTGCAGCGTCAGATTGTTCGTTTCCGGGAATGCCTTGATGCGATGGGATCCAGATTAAGGAAACACTTTTTAATTCCGATAGAATTTGCGTGTACAGATTTTGGATTTCTTGTATTATTGGGTTTTTACTGTCTTGGTTTTGTAGGGCCGTTATGGAAGATTGAGAATCAGTGAGAATTAGATACTGAGTATCACTTTCGTTGTTTTTAATATCTTCAAATGATCCTTTGATAGCATAGAGTTCAGAGAAGAATGTATAAAATTTAGGTAAGGTATGAGTGGGATCGACTGCTATACAAACACATCCAATTTAATTTTTGAACCATTGTAAATTTGAGTGTATCCTGGGTATTTGGCGCATATCTCCTTGAAGTGTTGTTGATATACAGATCTGGGTGTTGAGCTTTTAGGATACTTTCTTAATTCATTGTTGACTGGCGCAGTTCTGATCTTCAATGGTGGTATATCGGTTAGTGTTATTTTAGGTGATATTTTCGGGAGGGAAATATTGTTTCCGTTGAGGTACTGTTTCACCCTTAGGGAAAAGGGCATTGGGTGGCTTGAAGATAGTAACTATTGTTCCTGATGACATGTTGAAAATATATAGCTATAGGTGCTTGAATTTGGAGTTGCGGCTGTCTTTAGAGCATAGGTTATACTAGTCGGCCAAGATAGGAATGCACTTGAAGGAGGGCAGCACTGTTTTGTTTACTACATGAAGCTTTTGGAACCGCGCGGAGCGAAGGGAAGCGAGTGGAAGGCGATACTGGCAATGTACAGTCACACAAATGAATCAGTACTCACCTGCTGATTTCTTCACGTTAATTCTCGGAGGTAGCACGTCCGGGAAATTTTGTTTCAGGCCCTTCATCTGCTGCATCCGAGTCACTATTCCCTTCATCAGCTGTATCACTGTCACTGCGTTCTTTTCCTTCAATATCCATATTCTTGAAATAACATTCATCACGACTGCAGTCTTCATCATCGCTGCTCTCTAGACCCACGTTTATAATTATCTTCAATTGCTTCCTCCATTAACCCATCTCGGCGCTTAAAATCTTCCTCAATTCTTTTCACGTGTTTGCATGCTTGTATCCAATCATTTTGTGTAATTTGAGCTATGCCGCTTGTTGTCATAGCTTTCAGATTACTCAAAGTAGTCGATGATAAGTTCTTTGTTGCAGTCTTTTGTTTAATTAAATTCCAGATAAGCTCTATAGGGCTAAGGTCACAGTGGTATGGAGGAAGGCATAAAACTGTAAAACCTCTTTGTTCCATTATTGTATCTAGCCAATAAACGGGCTTTTCTTTATTGATTTTCACTATCTCTAGAAGTTCACTTTTTGTCAGTTGCGGATCATATTCCATTTTCTTTTCTGTTAGCCAATGAATAATCTGCGCCTTTTGAGATAAAGTGTTAGGGGATTTATTTTCCTGTATGGTATGGTAGGGTGCATTATTGACCACAACAATGCTTTCAGGTGGAATATTTGGTATTAATTTCTCTTCTACCCACTTTTTATAATTTTGACTATTCATTTCATGGTGGTATTCTGCTGATTTGGATTTTGAATCGTAAGTCAATTCAGTTCCCTCAATAAATCCCATGGATCCTGCTGCATGTCCAACAATTGCTCTTTGACCAGCACTAGTATTAGTCAAAACACCTGGTACTTCCACATGTTGCCAGTACTTCTTGACGGTATAGTGAGTGTGAACCCAAGTCTCGTCTATATAAACTACTGGTTTACGTGGTCCTTTTCATTTAAACTAATAGCTCTTAAGTACTCTGCACGTTTTGCAACAATTTGTGGTTTCTCCATTAGCACAGATCATTTGTGTTTGCATTTATTAAACTGAAATCCCATTTCTTTTAACATTTTTCTGAATTATTTTTGCCACCTGCAAGTTTATTTCTTCTTTAGCGAAGTTCAGTAGTTTTCTCAAAGTAGGAATTCCCTTTTTCTATTCACAATACTCCAAAAATTTCCTATGCACAACGCACTTATCAAAATCATCAAGAGATATGATTTTGCGTGATTTTCGATTTTTCCTCGGAGTTGTAACCTTAACCCCAGTCGCTGAAGCATTTTGGAAATCTTTTATTATGTTCATGATGGCTCTCCTAGACTTTCCCACTATTTTTGCTGCCCTAAGTGTTGCTTTTTCAAGGGGTAGGAGTAACTTTTTCTCACGTTTTTCTTGTCTACTGAAGTATATACGCGCGCGCGTGTGTGTGTGTCTAGTGTGTGTGTCTTTCATCAGAATAGGATACTTTTCTTGTTGTTTTTAACTTTGTAGGTGTCTCCATGATTAAACTCTTTACCAGCACAAGCCACACTTTTATTACGAGCACTGCAACTGCCACTACACTAAACTGCACAGAAGTAGGTTCGAAGAAGCACCGTTTTGAACTGCACTACATTTGCACGTCACACTGGAAGCGTCTCGGTATTGTTGATGTTTGCGTTATCGGAACTGTACCTGCGGTACTCCGCCCAATTGTGACGTATCTGTTTAGTAACTCTTCTCGCCGAGTGCATTAATATCGTGGCCGACTAGTACTTAGTTGTTTCCTTCGATTTTGTAGTGGGCGTACATTGGCCTCTATTTCTAAGTTAGTGGTAGGGCTAGTTCTGTAAGCTCCCAATTATTCGTAAAGCAGAATTTTGAACTTACTGCTGTTGGCTTTGAATTATAGACAATAGCTCCGTAATCCAATTTTGTGCTTATGATTGACTTATAGGTGCACATTAGTACATGTTGATGTGCCCCCCAGTGGTTTGCTGACAATATTTTAAGAATGTTATTTCGACGTAAGCAGTCATCTTTCAGAGCCTTAAGATGGGGTAAGAGGCCAACCCTAAACTGTTTAGTTTAGACGATATTCAACTACACGCTGCTTTCGCTGATTAAATTTAGGTTTCACAGTAAACCTAAACAGTTCCCTAAACAGTAATCCCTTCTAGCAAAGAGAAACTATAAAACATATCTACGAGGCATGTTTTTTAATTCAGTACCGTTTTGGAATTAAAAAAAGACGTGCATAGTTATCGCAATAATTTTATCTTTACATGAAAGCCTGTACCTTAATCTACTTTTCTACATAATTTCCGTGAATATTGAAGCACTTGTCATAACGTGGCACCAGTTTTTGAATAACCCTCCTCATAAAATTCTGCCGCCTGACGTGTTAACCAATGTATTGAAACTATTTTGACTTCTCTACTAATGCCAGATTTTTCTAAAAGATATTAACTTCGGCATTAATACATGTAACGTAACAATTGTCATAGCGTTAACAAAACTGTTACAATTCTTGCATTTCACGAACTTGTTTTCTGAAAATGTTAACAAACATGTGTTAACGGCGAGAGACGTGTAAATATTACAGATATAGAAGGCCGTGGGTGAATCATATTTTATGAGCGTACTGTGATGCGCTTTCGTTTATATTTTCATTTACACAGCAGAAAAAATTGTGGGAGGACAAAATCGAAGAGAGCCGTGGTACAAATTTCTCGTCAATCGCTAGAGATAGTTGAATTAGTAACTAATATTGTGGAAAATAAGAGGGCGGCTGCAGAAAATGTGAAAGAGAAAGAGGTGAAGTGGAAAAAATTTGAAAGGAGTCTAATTCGAATGCAAATGTCACAACCAGAAGAACGAAGCAACTTGTCAATATTACGTGAACTTAAGACGAGGTGCGAAGAAGGACAGAAGTGACAAAATAATTAGACGTTTCAAGACAGGCGGTGGACGGTGTATTATCCACAGAATTCAGTGAATTATAAAATTGCTAAGTTATTAATGCTTCAAGCAAAGACGATATCGGTACGTTCTAAACTCTTTTACTTCCTCAGTAACCTTCATGACTATTTGTTTCGACAATCTATACCTCCGTATAGACTACTTCTAGCTCCTAAATATCATTTCTCCTCAGGCCGTTCTCTATTAAAATGCCATTCAGACGGTCTAAACATAGAAAATCTACATCAACGGCACCATTTGACCATTCTACAACCGTTAACAATTTAACAACAGAAATATGTCTTGTTAGTTTAACAAGAGTGTAAACACGGGTGTTAAGCTAACACACAGACGAAACCGCCTGAGTCATGCCACTCGGTGTGTATAGTGTTAATGTGAGCTTGTTAACGGTCCGTTAGTTAAGAAAACTGAGAGGTTCAAATATCACATGCATGAAAGATGTCACCCGAACGTCGGAACTCCCTATAGAACTGGCCAGCAGGAGAGCCAGACCTGAAGTATTCAGGGCCACACCCACCTATTAATCTCAGTCACTAACGGAGGGGAGGATTAGGGAAGTGCCACTTGTCGCTGGCCGCCATCTTTCCCCTTCCACTGCCGTCTGGAACCTTCGCGGTGATTCACTGAAACCAGAGACTTCTAGAAAACAGTGATATTCCTATAGAAAGGGCTGCAATGAGTGAGGACAGTTAGTTCTTGGCGAGCTGTGAGGAGCGCCCAGTGACAGGACGGACTGCGTACGTGCGTCGGAGGAGTTTACGTAATTGCGAGTGCAAGTGGAACTGAACGGACGAACTGGTGAATCGTAATTGCATGCATTACGTAATTCTGTGTAATTGGAAAGTGTTCAACTGTAAGTCGGTGGAAATAAAGAAATTTGAGTGGTGCAATTGGACTTTTCATTTCACGAACCCACCAAGTCACAATAATGTACAAAAATAATATGCAGTTAACCTGTTTAAAATAATTTTGAAAATGTTTACCATTTTCAAGACAGGTTTACTCGTTTTATTTTCAAACACATCAATTAATGTCTCCTTTGTTATACATGTTAAGTAACCTTCTATCGTCGTTTTCAGTTCATTAATTATTTTGGATTGTCCTTGTAGACCGAAGCTTTAGCTGCTCCCAAAAGAAAATAATCGGGAGGGGTAAGATCAGGAGACCACGGAGGACACAGTCTTTAGTAGTTAGTCTTTCCCCAAGAAATTCCACTAACAGTTCCATAGATTTATGTGATATACGAGGAATGGCGTTATCTTGCTGAAAAAATGCACCGTTCACTTCATTGTCATTTAGCTGTGAAATAACTGTAAAAAGAATATCCCAGAATTAAACATCTGAATTCATGCTGGTGTAATACAATTTCTGTATAACTTTGTTAAATAGACTAACAGCCGTGTTAAGTCTTAACATCTGTTGGTGAAATCGGGCTTAAATGTAAAATAAGTTTTCAAACATCACTCACGAAAAGGTTAAAAAGAACTGTAAAGACAATAGAAAAAATTCGAATACTGTAACACTGTTTTTGTGCACTTCAGAAAGTAGAATTATCTTTTGCCTTAGCATTTTGTTAGAATCTTTAGAAAGTGAGACGAACATACTGAACTGTTGGTACACACTGTCTTAAATGGGCATAATCCTTGGCCATCTGTAACAGTTACCTCTATTAAGTAAAAAGAATGTGCAACTGACGCAACAATTAAGGATGCTGAATAAACCACTGATCAATTGATGATAAGGCAACTTTGATTTATCCTGATATAAATCGAAGGCGAATTGTGTAAATTGCGCAGAAAGTACTCCTAAATCTTAAAATAGTTTGACACGCGTGCTTTAAAATATATTTTTTCCCTTGAATTTTGTGTTGCTGTTCTGTTGTATTCTCTCACTTAATTCTTAGCCTTCCTCTTCCATTTTTTTTCTCTGGTCTTATTTTTATTAACTGCTCCTTTCCTTCGACTTTCTCTAGATATGCTCAGGCCACTAAAGTTTCTTTTCTGTGACTTCAATTATTTATTTAGTTTGCTTTTCTTGGATTAATTTATAATTCTATCTTTTACAATATTTGCCACATTTTAAGTACCAACTACTGCCTTAATTTTATATTCGTTTAGTAAGTCAGGCTATGTATTTTATAAATTAGACATTAATTTTGTTAAATTATATATCTAAGTGATTTATATCAATTTATTTTCCAGAAATACTTAATGTTTATTTGTTAGTAAGATCATGTTGGAGGTTTACTATGTGCAACATCTTATGTTCTACTCCACCATCACTACAACTAATAGTATTTACGAAGGGTGAGTCAAATGAAAACGTTTAATTGGTAAAAATAAATTGAAATTTCGCGCCGTTACCCTGTAAGTTAGTAAGCGTACTACAAACAGCATGCAGAATGGCCTGTAGGTGGCAGCATAGTGAAGATACACACATACCATCGCAGTATCACTATAAAGATGGCCGCCCTGCGACTTGAACCAGGGAAGAACGTTCTGTTATTTGGTTCTTGCGTAGTGTTCTTCATTGGCGAATGAAGATTCAGTACGGTGGTGCATGTTTGTCACAGCAGCAAGTCTATGAATGTAGTAGGAAGTTCGCAAATGGTGTGACTTCAGTGGAAGATGCTCCACGTCCATGTCAAGCACAACGAGTTGTGACTGCACAGAACACTGCAGCAGTTGAAGCCATGGTGAAGGAAAACCGCCGAGTGGCACTAAATGACATTGCAGCATGTTTACAGATTAGTTATGGGTCAGACCACCACATTGTGCATGATGTGCTCCAGTTTCATAAAGTGTCTGCAAGATGGGTGCCACGGCAGCTGACTCCTGAAATGATAGAACGACGTGTTGTTGCTTGTGAAGAACTTCATCGGTGCTTTGAATGGGAAGGTGATGGCTTCCTTTATATCGTTACTGGGGACGAAACCTGGGTTCACTTCCACCAACCGGAAACGAAGACAGCGAGCAAGGAATGGCGCTATCCCTCATCACCAAAACCAAAGAAGTTTCAAATAGAACCATCAGCAGGGAAGGTTATGCTGACTCTTTTGGGAAGAGTAAGGCATGCGTTTGAAGCACTACATGCCTAGAGGGATCATTGTCATCAGTGCATCATACACAGATCTCCTAAAAAATCATCTGGGGCCTGCAGTCAAATCAAAGCCACGTGGATTGCTCTCAGCAGGTGTCCTTTTGCAATATGATAATGTAAGACCCCACACTGCCCGGACAACAGTTGCAGCAATCACAGACCTGCATTTTGAGTGTCTTCCTGAAACACCATATTCACCAGACCTTGCCCCAAGTGATTTCCATATGTTTGGACCACTCAAAGACGCAATGGGAGGAAAGAAGTTCCGTTCCGATGAAGAGGTACGTCACGCGGTGCAAAAGTGAACTACCAAAAGATTTTTTTTCTAAAGGTATTTATGCACTTTGTAAGCGCTGGAGGACTTGCATTGAGCGTGGGGGAGATTGTGTTGAAAAGTGATACAGCTTTGTACCACTTCTGCACTATAAATAATACTTAAATAAATATTTAAGGTTTTCATTTAACTCACCTTCGTAAAATGATTATTCCCTCCCTTTCTAGTACCTAACGTTGGTATCTCAAATCTATAAAATTCTAATTTTTAATTCCCATGTTGATAGATATTTGGGACAGAGAAATTCTTGCTGCCTGCCTAACATTTCTGAGTGTGTTTATGTGCCGAAGATTTATTTCGATCCATTGCAGTACTCAATCCGTAAATGAACGATTTAAATATGGAGTCGACAGTGTTTTGTTATGATATCGAGGTGAACTACCATAGCTTCAGTGAAGTATGTAATAAATATCTAAGTAAAACGTGATGGAAATTTGGATACATTGAGTGCATTGCAAATTTATGTAAATACTGTTTGCAATTGGCAAACAAATGAATGCATCTATTTAGTGGTTTATCAGTAATACCTCCAGTGTTCCTAGAGAAACAATATTGAGACAAACAAGCATTCCCCGGATACTCTTGAGTTGCAGACTCAAACCTTAACAAACCTTTCCCGAGCCGAATTACATGAAGGAGTTTTCCAATTCCCAGGTGAGAGCTGAGTTCGATTTATCGACTTCGTTTCTACATAAAGCATTACCACAGCCATTCTTTTCTCAACATTCCCGTACTTCGCTACCACAACTCTCCCTGGGACATTTAATCATTAATGCATTGCTTGAAAAGCAAGAGAGAAATTAGCCATTATAAATTTTGGATTATACTGAGGCATAACTCCCGAAACAAATATGGCTTTACAAGGAGCGTGGTTCTCAGGTAAATATTAATGCTTCAATTTCATTATACATTTATGAAAGTTGGAACGGCACACTTGTTTGTGGTTGGACTTGAAAATACTCGAGAGGGATCTTAAATTTACTGCCTAAACCCATAGATACTGAGACACTACTTGCATTTCTTTGAAAAATTCAAGTACATTTCTGTAACATAACCAGATAATATTATTTAAGGTAGTGTCCAATTGAGTTTTGGCGAAAGTATGAAAACGTTTAACGTTAAGGCAAAGCTACACTGGAAATTCCAACTTCTATAATAATAAACCTGTCTTTAAGAACATTTAGCCACATAATTAGAGTACCATTTCAAGCTTTCATGCAAATTTTCGTGGTGCTACACCAAATTTTTCATTAATTATTAATTATTTTTTGTGAATATATTGTAAAAATTAAAAATGCTCTACGCTTCAAATAATTGGAGCTTTTAGGATGAAGTTTTGTTTTCGGTTAGTAAAGAGAAATTTTGTAAGACCCACATTCTTATTTTTTTGAATATTCTTGTTGCATTTGTTCTAAAATGTTCCATGCATTAGCTCTGAAAATCTTGAAAATATTAACTTTTTTATTTATTACCTAACAGCATATAATTTTCAAAACATCAGAATTAACTAAAATGTGGAATGTGAAGTTTCTTATTTACATATTGTGGAACTATCCTATAAGTTTCAACAAGTTAAATGAAAACCTTTGACGCGTGAGTCAGTTTTTATACTAACAAGTGTTAGAAAAAACGTTTCTTACAAAATTAACTTTAAAGTAATGACTGTTACTTTTAACAATTGTTAAAGGTCTCTTTAAATTTTCAAATGGTGCAAATGGTGAAAATAGCATGCCATCCATTACTACAAACCCTAAGCTACCAAAAGTGCCAGAAAAGAAAGTTCCATGATTTTCAGCATTTTCGGCGGATTTTCAGTGTAGCCTTACCCTAAAATCATGTGTTCAGTGTTCATAATCTGTTACACTAGTATACACCTACGGGACAAAATGGAATTAAAAGTCTTACATGTTAACATTTCATTAGTCAACCTGTTATTCTGAATAACTTTGATGTTTTAAAGTGCTACGAAACTTGGGTTCTCATCCAATATTAACGAAACTTTCCTACAAATTTTAAAACTTTAATTTGTAAAGCCGTATTAACAATTTGTTATGCTGTAACTAGTTTTGATTGTTTATTTTTAAAGCAAAACAAGAATATGCAAAAATATACACTGAGATATAATTTATGCTTTTTAAAATATATTTTATTTTGAAATATTATTATTGTAGGCTTTGAACATACAAACATTTTAAATAAATATATTTTTAAAATGTTATGGTATGGAAATTTGTTGTGGAATGATGAAATTTAGTTTGTTAAACTTAGTGACTAGCGGCGTACGCGTACACAGGGTTCGGCGCGGAGCGATAACAGACAGATAGCGCAGTGTGGAGATAAAGCCTGCAAAAAACAGATAAAGATATCCCGGAGATAAAAGACTTGCCGATACAGATAAAGTTAGGCGTCTGCAACGTTCGTCTTTCGGCTAGTGCCGATTTCTTGTTTGTTACAGAACAATCTAGAATTATAAATGCAGGTATATATGAGATTGCGACACGCCAGAGCAGTCGTAAGCACAGTAGAGTTGTAAACAGAGACGTAATAAGGGAGTGGTAATTAGAGCTGGTGTGCGTTTTGGAAGTGAACTCTTTGTTGTGGTCAACGACCTTGGAAGATTGTATTTGTGTGTTACGTGATTATGCTGGTGGACAAAGTGTACTTCTACGCACATAAAGAACGTTTTAAATTTCTCCAACTTGGACTTTAATTTTACGAACCCACAAAGTCACAATATCTAAAGGAAATTTAATGCTGTTCAGTGTTTTGTAAGAACAACTTCAGATTAAATATTGAACCAAATTTACCGAAAACTTCAGAAAAAATATATATTTTTTTGGTTCTATAAAAAATCTTCCATGCTTTTTTATTGTTTATTTTTTTAGTTTTATTGCTTGAATTTTAATTTTTTGGGAATGTTAGTGAATGTTATATTACGGAACATGACACAAAACTCCTGGAACATAAAAAATATGTTGCAATGTGGGGTGTAGAAAGAAGTTGGGTGATGATGGACCTCTTCGAAGTTCTCGGAGTTCGATCTAGTCGTTCCTCGACTGCTCTGTTATCTGCAGGGACTCTTCTTTTCAGGGGTGGTCGCGGAAATGGAAGGATAATGTTTTAAATAAAATATTATTTAAAATTTCTTCAACGAATCTCCAAACTCTGAAATTTATTAAGGATGAAACTTTTTTCTAACATAAATCAATCGATATCAGTATTCTCTGCTGCAATCCTTTTAACTGTTCACCAATAATCACTTCTCTTTTAAACCAAATAAAATATACTGATACATTTATTCTTACACACAAAAATTGCCTTTGCACACGACCCTCTATTTGCGGACTTATTCACACGTCCTTTCGCCATAGAAGTCAAAGGAAGAAGAACAATCACCTCCAGTCCAGGTGCTTACATAGTCCTTTTGCCGTTGCCATCACGACAAATCAACATCACTCAAATTTTATTCATTTCTTCGTAAATTTTATATAATAACTTTTCCACACCATTATTCAATATCCTAAATAATTATTTTTACTTATTTAAATTACTAAATAGATTTAAATAATCATTTAAATAGTTTCACTCCTATTGATAAATTTGTTACGCATTCACATTTTTCCCGAACTGTCAGTTTTGAATTCCTTGCTACACTGTATTTTCTACTGAATATCTCAAACTAAGTATGTTATGTCATTTAGAGTTAGGACCTTTAAAGCAAGAAAGCTTTTATCTTAAAGCGAATAAACGCAATCGTTTAATTTGAAATGAAAATATGAATGTATTTCTTTCTTAGATATAATTCTCGCCAAGTTTTGAAGTTACTTGCCTACATGAAGTTTTCCTACGCAGTCTAATGTTGCTTTTGTCGAGCTTGACGTCATTGACGTCGGGTAAATCGTATTTATTTACATACCTAACTGAGCCTGAAAATATTTGGTTTGACTAATGTGACATAATGCGAATTGATATTGTGACTTTGTGGGTTAGTAAAACTAAAAGTCCAAGTTGCAGTTATTCCAAATGTTCTTTATCTCCGTAGAAATACACTGTTCAATTCTCACGTAACAACATTACGTCACATACAACACTATCTACCAAGGTCGATGACAATAACAAACATCCTTCTGATTATATCACTTTGCAAAATCAGCTCTCGTTACAACAGTTCACAGCTGTTTACTGCTTACGACACCGACTGACTCTTGACGAGTCTTCGCCCTCTTAAATACCTCACTGATAATTTCTAGACTCTTCTAAAATAAACTAGAAACCGAATTATCTCTATCAGTCAAGAAGTACCTAGAAATTTCCATTTATCTCAGTTTGTTTCGGCAGACCTTTATCTGCATGCTATCTTTATCTGCCGGCTCTTTGTTTGCACACTACCCACCTATCAGTTCCTTCGTGTAAACAAGCCGCACGATCGTAGATAACGGGTTCGTGACAATATGACTTGGTTAATATTCGTGTTTAATGTTATTGGCTCAAAGGACGTTTTTCTGTAGTTGTACTTCCTAAAGCTTTTTATTTATTCTTGTGCATGAACAAAGTTAACTCTGATAAATGTTGCAAAAAAAGCAAAGGAATTATAAAAATTAAAAATATATATAGTTCAAAATTGTTCAGAAATCGTGATACGGAAGATGTTTGTCTTAAATAGACTTCTAACGCACTTTGTCAAAAATACTTAAAAATATATTACCCACGCGGTAGCAACCATATTTAGGGTTTGAAGCTTCACATGTTTCTACGTATGACTCATTTTATTTAACATTCCCTTAGGTTATCCATTTAGATGCTGCATTTATCATGTTTTCTTGGAGCGTTTTTGCCTTTGGGAAACATGGTCAAAAGTGATAATGCTCAATTGTTTTTACAGCGGTTTTATCTTGATTTTCATAACTGCATTAAATTCAGACATGATGAGGAGTAATCCTGGCTAAAGAAAATTGCCCAACCTCCAGCCGGGAATCAAACCCCAGGCCTTAAAACAATCTTGTCATTATTTTGTTGAACAGAAAATTATTTTTATATGTAAAACATAAATTTGAAAATAAAATTATCAGGTTCTAATAAGGGAATAAGCAATATTTCCGAGGGTTATGGGTACAATTCAGTCTAGAACTTTCTAGGTGTATGATGTTTTGAGGCTTCAGAGCTACTGTTGCTATTTGGGCCGTCTTTAAGATGTCTCAATAATTGGGACATGCTATCAGGAGATGTCACCGTTTGCCTGTCGTTCCGCTAGGCACCAGATCGATAACAGGTGGAGGGTCTGAAGGTCCCGCCCCAGGTCACACAAATAGACAAGTCGAAACGTTAGCACGAGCAAAAACGATATTTCCAATGCGGGTTCTACCGCTATATCACGCCGATTCCCTCTCTATATGGTGGAGTGGAAAACTGCTGCTTTTAATCCAGTAGATTAAATAAATTGCAATGTTTTTGTTACAAGTAATCTTTACTCCTGATTCCGCAGGAATAAGGTTAATAATTTTGTAAAAATGATAGGCAGATAAATGATAGCAATAAATAATTTCCGTAGATGTAAAGTGCGGTAATAATGATACCGGACTCATGATCTGTTTATTGAAAAACTAACAACAAACATTGCCTCATTCAATGTAGTCCATTCTGATCGCTGCAACAATCCATGCAGTTTTATATTATTGGAAGCAATGTTGGAAATCTGCTGAGGAGTCTCGCCGCTTTCTCCATCCGTGCACCCATGGAGTCAAACCAGGTTCCTTTGAGCGCAGGCTTCACTCTTTGGAAGAGAAAAAAGGTGCATGGTGCCAATTCAGGCGAACACGGTGGATGTTCTGCCACTGGAATGTTGTTTGTCGCCAAAAATATCTTCGCAGACGTGGCATTATGAATCGGCGCGTTATCCTGATGAAGAATCTATGAACGAGCCTTCTACAAGTCTGGTATCCTTCTTCACACATGAAAGGTCTTCAGAGCAGTTTTATAATACTCTTCATTGACAGACAGTGAGCCATGAATGTAGTTAATCCCTCTGATATCCAAAGAAAGCAATCACCGATGCTTTGAATTTTGATTTGCTCATGCGTGCTTCTTCCTAGGGGAATGAGGACTATTCCAATGCATGGATTGTCGTTTAATGTCTGGATAATATTGGAATATCCACGTTTCATCACACATAATTACGCTGTGGAGGCAATCAGGTCATTTTTAGCACAGTGTCCACTCGATATTGCTTTTGTTTGGTTGTGATGATTCTTGGTACCTGTTTAGCACAAACCAATGTAGAGCCTCAATCATCGTGTTAAATCTGCTACCAAACAAATTTGGACAAGCAAACGAGTGACGGCACATTATATAGGATAGCAGAGAATCCAGTTGAGTTCATTGTTGCTTAAGTTGCCCTTATCACTCATTCGCTTCTTTTAAACGTTGCATATTACAGTTACTTTCCCGGAACACTATTTACGACCAGCTATGCGTCGTATAGGTCCATATCTGCAGAATTCTCAACCTATTGTGCTACATGATAGTGCATAACTTGTCCTGTGGTTAATTTATTGACAGAATAAATTCTGGAGCATCCTCCACAGTACCCAAACATAGTCGCCATGGCAATTTTGCTGGAAATGAAATTACCACATAGAGGAATTCACTTTAGAAGCAGAGAGGCAAAGCAGCCTGTTCGAAAACCAGCACATGAAGCTACGGATGGCATCCGTCGTCTTTCCCGAAGTGTGAAGTTGGGTTATTCATGTTGGTGAAGATTGCTTTTGAGCAGAGAAAGCATATGACGTTCCTCATTTTCTTTCTTGTGGAATCAAATTTTGGCACCAATGACCTATGTATTAATTTTTCTGCAGGTTAGTGGTGTAAAAGACATGGGTAAAGGACTTAAAATTTCATTTTTGGCAATTTTCGTCTTTTAATTTTCTCTTAGAGGATTAAAGATGAGAAATGTGCTCAAAAATTGCTAAAGGGAGTTCAATGTGTAGACCGAGTGTCATGGAGTACAGTTTATGATTCACTGCTTAGTCGCTAGCGGTTTTCCTTGACATATTGATTTATCTGAGATGTACTTTACAGCCACCTAAAGTGGCCACGCTATTTACTTTTCTCAGGGGGCTTATAAACATACACGCCTATAAACCCGCTTCGATAAGAGAAGATTAAGTACCTTGCGGGCTTCAACTTCTGCATGGAGCTTCAACATCCGCACTTAAGTTATAGCTATGGGGGAGGCAAAATGTGATGGAAAATTTGCCAACATGTGAAATTGTAAAGGGTAAAAAATTCTATAATATTATCAAATATATTTTAAAGCCATAGTATCTTAAAGAGTTTAGAGAAGGTTCAGTTAATTAGCTTAAAAATAGCCTTGGTAGATTTTGTCTAAGTAAAACATTAAATAAATAATTATTAAATGGAGTTCATAAGTTTTAATCATTGTGAAACCCTTAAATTGAGAAAACATCAAAAGAGGCACTGTGTAATTTTATCTTGGCATAAAATTACTACAGATTCCATTAATGAAAATAACTGCTGTTCAAGGATTAATAGAAGAATTCCTACATTTTCTCACCTTCACCGGATTGTTCAAACGAATGACCTAAGTATTTCACATTTAGGAAAGGATAAAGAGCAGAGATAATTTGAAAAGCCCCTTTCATTGTTGACGTAAATTACTTTAAAAGTGAAAATCTTATAACGTATGAGGGGATATGTAGAAGTTATTGAATGATGGAGATATTGGAAATTAATTGTTCTTTCACACTAGCCGTGTATATGACGTACCATTTTTTTTTTTTTTTTTTTTTTTTTTGTAATTTACGTCTTCCAACGTTAAGATATCTCAGACGATGAATGGAATGGGTGAAATGATGCTCAAATGAGTCCGGGGTCCATGGAGTTTAGTTAACTGACATTCGTTTTACAGGATAAGTTAAAACCCCGGAAAAACCTTATCCAGGTAACTCACCCTGACCGAGATTCGAACTCGGGACCTCTTTATCGTGAGCCAGACATGCTACCACCACGCTACCAACGCGGGGGCCGCGCCGTGCCACAGTGGTTAGACCGCTTGGCTCTCACCAAGGCGGCCCGGGTTCGATCCCAGGCAACCGCAAAGTGAGAATGGTCGTGGACAACACGGCGCTGGGGCGGGTTTTCTCCGGGACCAATGGTTTCCCCCGCCATCTCATTCCACCGGTGCTCCATCTTCATCTCATGTATCATCAGTGTCACCGCCTGCGGTGCCGTATGTAGTAAAAGCGGGCGTTAAACATGACACGACACACACACACACACACACACACACACACACACACACACACACACACACACACACACACACACACACACACACAAGGCGGGCAGGACGTACTATGAAAGGGTAGAGCCAGACTTAAAAATTCAATGTCATAGCCGGGATTTGAACCACGGATGTTCTGGTCTCCGTCCAGCGGCTCTAAACCATTGGGCTACTATGGCCAACGTGCCAACATGACATTAAATTCTCCAACTGACTCGTGTTTTTCCCGGTAAACCACTAGGAGTTCCCATAAGCACATGAGACAACTACCTCAATGGCGACTTACTATGCTGTTAATTTTTCAATCTAGCGCTACCCTCTACCCAAGAGAAGCAATAGAGAACCAGATCAAAGTGTTGAGGCATTCACAATTGTTAACGAATAATTCAAAGCAAAGCTATTGGACTATATTTTTAAAATTAATAATAGCAATTAAGTCACATTCTCATCAAGATATGAAAGAAATATTCCATCAGTAATGACTATAGATAGATAAAATGTGATTTCAGCTTCATAAAATATTTTGAAGAAACAAAAGGATTTAAAGAATGGTATGCAGACTTAGCTGTAGTTGCTTCTTATGAGCTATTTACTACAATGTCATTTTGATATCGAAATTAAAACTTAAAGGGAGGCACATTGAGAGAGAGGTACCTCAAAAGCTTCCTTTTATTTGGCTTTTTCTAAAGATCTGTTTTCTTTGCTCTTAGTCTTTCATGTGATCACTTTTCGTGCCAAGGCTCTTGACGGTGAATTACGTCAAAGCTTTTGTCATTCCAAGCTCTTTGTCTAAAGGTAACCCTATATTTACGACGTGATTTTTTCCCCTTTGTCAGATCAGTTTCTCTTCGTAGTAGCGTAATTTTTGCTCTTTTACGAAAATCCTTAGGGCTGCTTTTAGTTCATTGTTTTAGCTAATGTAATTGTTTTACCTTTCTTATTGAAACCAGAAAACTTCTTTTCCTTAATACACGGATGACACATCTACGTCGTGTATTCCTTTCTTTGCGAACTGTACATTAGTCTTTTGTTAAAATATTGCAACACTTTTTATTACTAAGCTAAGCTTTTGAAGTGTATTCTGTGCCTGAAAAGAGTTACTTGATATTATATTTAATGCAAATAACAGAAGAATAGCTTAATATTTAACACTTTGGCATAGATCAGATGCCTTTGTTTTGAGACTTGTAAGCGTATCAATCAACACAACAAGTAAAAAATACAAAATGATTACGCACCGTTTGTTGTATTACTATACACCGGTATGTCTTAAAAAACATAAGATGAACTTCTAACTCACTCTGGACTACGCTCCATGAACTTCGTTAAGCTACCCTACTTAGCTTCAGGATTTTGGTTCATGGTATGGTCACTAGAGGGCACCTTAGGCAGCTCATCCTGAACAGCCATCAAAATGGTGCGACATGTACAGCGACACCGGAATTTAGTCCGAGGTTAGGTTTATAACGTTTAGGTGTTTGTACTGTGACTTTGTAGGTTCGTGAAATTAAAAGTCCAATTGCACAAACTCAAAATGCTTCTTATTTCCACCGAGTTGCAGTTGAAACAATTGCCGATTACATAGAATTACTTAGCGCACAATATTACAAGTCACCAGTTCGTCTGTCACAGATCCATTGCACGCTCACAGTTACGTACAACTCCTCTAATACACGTACACCGTCTTCCAGTCCGTCCACTCACTCGGCGCTCCTCACGACTGCTCGCCAAGGACTGAGCTGACTCGCCAACTGCAGGCCTTATATAGGGGAGATCGCCTTTTCTGGAAGGTTCGCTGCGGGCACAATTATCCCGAGGTTTCCAGACGTCTGGTGGGAGGGGAAAGAGACGGTACAGGGCTCGTGCCGCTCTCCTAATCATCCCTTCAGTTAGTGACACGAGACAAATGGGTAGGTGTGGCCTGAATGCTTCCCGTCTGGCCCTACTGCCGGCCGGTTCTATCGGGAATTCCGACGTTCGGGTGACAACACGCATGCCTGTGTTCACGTACTAGAGGGAACTTAAGACTTCCGAGTGAACTTACAGTTAAATATATTTTCTTTAATTTACGATCTCAACGTTATATCGTATCAGACGATAAATTAAATGGTTGAAATGATGTTAAAATAAGCCGAGTCCAAAGAGCTCGTGTTACCCGACGTTCATCTTTCAATATGAGGTAACGTTATCCAGATAATTCATTCTGACCGAGACTCGAACTCTGGACCTCTTGAACGTGAAGCAGACACTACAGGGTGGGTAAGAGCTAATTGACGCGTAGATATGAATTCATTACGACAGTATTTAGAAATACAAACGTCGCAATTTTCGTGTAATACCCTAAGATTAGGTTGACAGCTTTCGCACATGCGCGGCAATAACAAAATGAAGTACTATATGATTTTTGCTCAGAAGGAAGCAGGTTGAAAGGAAAAGATGGGTATCTTAACATAAATCAGTAAGGATTGGATATGATAAAATATGTTACTCACACACTTATTTTACTTTTTTTATAAGTATCAGGCTAAAACTCTGTACCATTTTAAGATGCGTAAAGCTTGTTATATCTTACTGGAAACATTACTACAGATTGTAATTATATACAGTTATAAGGAAATTAATATAGATTACCAAACTCGTGTAAAAGTTAATGTATATCTGAATTTAATTTTCAGGTCCCCTTGAAACTTTAAATAACGCTAACTAAAATGTTTCATTAGATAGTACGAAAAATACGTTTATAAAACTGTATTAGAAATTGTTTAAAATTTCCAAATATAGAGTAACCATTTTTGTAGGCTTCCAATATAATAACGCGAATTAAGCTGCACGCTATATTTGTTTAAAAACTTAATCTATTGAGATTGCGTCATTTGAAGCAGAAACCACAGGTTTCCGATTGAAGAATCTAAGAAAGGGATGATAGAACCATATAAATTATTAATAAGCTATTGGAAATATATGATATAAGAAATAAAGTAAAAAAGAATATTGTAATAGGAATATCGTGTAAATAAAATAAATATAGGGAAAGATTTGTCTTAAGTTAGAATGGGCAGACGAGGCCTGATACGTAAACAATAGGAAAATAGAGACCCAAAATTCCTTCGCTAGCACGGAGCCAGAAACAATAACGAGGTTTAAGGAACATATGTAGAGGCACGATGCAGTACCGTTATGACGCCAAGTGGTCATACAACTTTAGGGGGTGGGCCCGTGACTGCTACACAATTGAAGGTGAATGGAAATGGCAAATAAGGTGAAATCGTAGAAATAAAGTCCTCCAATTAAACGTAACGTAAACCACGTGATAGGCGTGAAATAGAGAACAAATAGAAAATGTGTGACGATAGACAAACAAATCTAGGAAGACGTCGAGAGTAGGGGGCAGTGAGAAGGGTCACTCTGTTGGTTACAACGAAAAGTAGAAGACGCGTTAGTTTAATATCTGATGGAGAGGTAATAGTGGAGTTAGATTTCAAACGTGGTGGGATTAAATGTTATCAAAGAGACAAGGCGACGCAATGAGAGTGATAGCAAGTGAGAAAAGCAGAGCAATCCAACAAGTAAGATCTGTGGGAATAAACAATCCCCAGGATATTGAGGCCTTTTCATTGACTGGTGAGAGTGCTGCACCCTGAGAGAGTACTCCTTCTCACCGACACGTAATCTTTAACCATCTTGTCATACTATACCAAAAGGCCTCCCCAAGAGAAATCCCACACAGAACTGTTTCCTTTCTATTTCCTTTTTTACCATTCTGATATGTTTTTTCTCCATATACTTTTATATACTCTACTCCGACAAATGCCTATCCTTCCACCTACTTCATCTTAATGGAGATAGACATTAGTAATTGCTTTATTAAAATGTCCTTGTAGGTAGAATAGGAATATGGTCAAATCTTTAAAGAGCTGGTTGCACATTTTTAATTACATTCTCCAACATAGTCATATTGAACGATGAATGAAATGGGTGAAATAATGTTCAGTGATGCCCAGGGTTCATAGAATTTAAAGTTAATCGTTATTCACCTTTTAAGATAAGCGAAAAGCCCGAAAAAAGTCTTAACCAGAATTCGTCATTGCTAAGACCCTAACTTAGGACCTGTTCAACTGATGACCTTGAAATCGAATTTTCTTCGCCTGACCAGGACAAATAAATTCACCCTCAGAAGTTGCAAATAGAATGGAATTTCAAAGACACCACATAGAGATTTTACTATCGCTTAAGTCTTATTGTATTCCTCTATATCCATTGTACCTAAAGGCAATGATGTGATAGTAGATAAGGGGAACCACTACCAGATGTGACGTCGCGTTAAGATGTAGCGTTCAATAGCGTCTCATACAGATGTCACGTTAAATGGACGCTCAGCGTTTTCATTAGAAGGTTAACCTATCTGGACTGAAAGAATAGTGCAGGGGCGTAGCTCAGGGGGTTACTTCCTAATAGAGGCTGGGAATGTGGTGAAGATTATCCCTAAGAAGTAATATGTGAATCTTGTATAAAAATAATTCAGTTGCAGAAATATTGTTACTAGTACTCTACATAATAATGTGAGAATAATAAAGAAGGTTAGTCAATTAAGGATATCTGATGTTACCACCAGGAAGGTTCCTAGTGTCCCAAGTTCCAGTTTGGAAGACAGTCATGTTGACCTTTTAAAGTTCAAAGTACCAGGTTCGTTCTTACACAAGTGTCTCTCTACGCCAAAATGCGGAAATTTTAAATACAAAATGGTAGCTGCCAAAGGTAGCTGAGTGAAGCCTCTGTCATCATACATCAGCTTCAGCTGACTTCACTTGTACGAAGGGAAAGCGTGATCACATAATATGTTCCTGCAACATGAAAGTCGCTAACAGTAGGTCTTATGTCTGGACATAAACATTATGTCCCAAATATTGTGGTGAAGCTATACTAGCTATGCTCTCTGTCTATTCTCTGTGGCATTATTTATTATGTAGATGTTAGTATTGAAAGCCGACCCAGAGTAAGGATATATTCATGCTTTTGGGCACGAGGCTAACATAGCGTGGTGCTCGTTTGTTTTTTCTTTGTGAACCTTGATAGGGAATATACGTATAGCAGGATATAGTGCAACCACATCTGTTGGAATCCAACTTAAAAGGTAAATGTGTTGTTTTGTTTATTGTAACTGTATCTAAAGTTTATTAAGTGTGTTAAATCAAAGTAATTTTTGTTTTAAAATAGTAATTTAGATGCCACCTGATAAAACGATCTTTTGGTGTACCGAAGCCCCTGATACCATTCGAATTGACTCTTTTAATACCATCTAGTTATGTTCCCCCCAGTTCGTAATTAACGCCAAGTAAAATAGTTACGACAATATATCTATTCCGTTAAGTTAAACTTACCTGAGATCTACAAAAATGAAATTGTCACAGAATGTTAAAAAGCCATTTGGATAAATGCGTTAAAGAAAAATGTTGCATAAGTAAACTAATAAGTATTAATCGATAGCTTCTCAGACCAGCATTCATATTTTGGAGAGAAAAGCAGGACGCCACACCTTGTCGAAGGCTTGTAGACCAGAAAGCTACAACACTGCAACATGAGTTTGAAGCAACTCCAGGTAAATGAGCATAGAACAAAGCCCTGCTGCACACTGGTTTGAGTGCGACCAAGTGTAAATGCCAGAACTAAATCTCATTGTTAAATGGGAGCAGCTTAACTTGCTTCACTCTTTGTGCTCAATTAGATTCACTGCATTCAACTATACCACTTACAATTACTATTGTACATTGCTGATAATAATCGCTAAATAGGATTTCTGTGTTTGCAAGTACATGCGGAAAATGAATCCAAACTGAAGAGCAACTGATGATTCACAATAGAGCAGCAAAGACTGATGACATGCTGTCTCCATTATCATTTATGTTTTATTTATTCAAAAAAATATTTATTTAGATTTAGAAGTCTTCTTTTGAAGGTTTTGTGAAGTAATAAGTAGTAAGAAACTGACTTAAGATTGATTTCCTACTTCATGCTAATAGAAACACATGCATAAATGCTGGCATCACACACTTCGTTATAAATATAAGAGGGACAAAGGAGTTTGAAGGTATAAGCAAATCTTTATAAGGTGATTCCCTATATTTTGGTTTCCAACTGAATATTGCTTGAAAATTTGGAGCCAAGCACTTCAAAAAGTATAACGTATGGTACTATTCAAGCTAATAGAGCAAATATCTCAAAAATAGTCAATGCTATATGTAAATTATAAACAAAATACATAAAATGAGTAGACTAGAACGGAAAATTATTAACATAATATGGTGACTTTGTGGGTTCGTAGAATTAAAAGTCCTGGTGCACAAACTCAAAATGTTCTTTATTTCCACCGAATTACAGCTGGTTCACTTGCCGATTACATAGGGTAACGTAGCGCACACAATTACAATCCACCATTTCGTCTGTCACAGGTCCACTCCACACGCACTATTACGCACAACTCTCTCTAGAGCTGACTAAAAACTCCTCTGATACACGTACGCAGTCTTCCAGTCCGTTCGCTAGCACTGCGCTCCTCACCGCTGCTCGCCGAGAACTGAACTGACTCGCCCACTGCTGCCCTTACATAGGAAGATCGCTGTTTCTGGAAGCTTCGCGGCTCGCAACATCATCCCGACTGTTCCAGACGTCAGGGGGAGGGGAAATAGACGGCTAGTGATGCTTTTCCAACCATACCCTTAGTGAACGCTACAAGATAAATGGGTAGGCGTGGTCTGAATGCCTACTGTCGCCCACCCAGCTGCCAGTGGGTCGTGCCTTCCGCTAATTGGGTGACAATATTATGTAAGTTGAAACATGCGCCTCAGCAGCGCTAAGTAGTTCAGGGAAATAAACAAGATTACACCACTGGTACATAGCGCAGGTTGACGCAACAGTTTTGGACAGTTAATGTTGGTTTAGATGAAGCAGGCGAACAGCTTTCAGTCGGTCCAAACTGGTTCCTCGCCTCACGGTTACCAGCATGTACTGGTTGCGAATAACAACGGAGTCAGAATGCCTTAAGACGAAACACTTGTACTTCGAGTTGTTAAAGGAGTATTTGTATGCAATTGTTGCAAAATATCCAAATACTCCATGGGATCACATATGGAAAATTTTTCGAAACACCTCGTTCCACTTGATTGGAAGGTGTCCGTGTACTTCTTTGTGAATGAAATAATCCCCACGGAATTAAAGAAATGTAAACATAATTTAGCAACAGTTCCATGGTGAGAACGTTGTGGAAAAGTACACACACAGATACACAGAATTACCACCTGAAAAAATGTATCTGAGATTCAGAAATGGACTAGAATTAAAATCGGCGTGCCTGTTGGAATCAGGGCGGAATATAAGACAGTGCCAGTAATTCTCTCTAAGGAAGGCAACACTGCACGGACTCACATGTGGTTGACAATGGCTTTCTACCATTATTGCCTGAATGCCGATTATCCTAATTTATTTGCATTCAGAAAGTGGCTCAGAGCAGGGCAATACAAAATGCGTAGATTTCTTGATGTATGGACCGAGTTAACTGATCAGCTGGATCTCACTTGCTAACTTTCGAGCGGTTGTGCACGCAGTTTCTTTCTCAGATGTTACAACAAAATGTAACCAAACATGAAAACGTGCACAGAATAGAGGACTACGGTCTATCTACTCTGTGGGCCGCTACTTTCCCACCAGGTTGCTTCATGAAGCCTCAGGTCTTCCATACGTGGAGGACGAGATTAGGCGCTGGGCTTCAAAATTATACGCCAACTTACCCAACCATAGAAGCGCCCTTGTCAGATCATTGGGAGATTGTGACCCCACTAGACGTCGCTCTAGCCTACATCGGGTACCCCGCATGGCTTGCGGGCACCCAAGATAATCCAGGAGCTGATCCTAAAAGCTGTTAAAGCTGAGCTCCACATATTCTCCTAAGCTGTTTGGCATCAAAATTACCAACATAAATTTCAGAAACAAAACACCGGGGTGCTAGTCATTGCATCCTATTCTTTCATTCCCAAGGTACAATTACAGTAGCCTTACAAATAATCCCAATCTAAAAACCCACAAGTCACCCTACAACATACCGAACAAACCCTTCCTGCGGTTAAACCCAAAACGGGTGGGCACGCAGCAAAAACCTTCTGGCTAAATACAGCCAGCCAGCACGACGAGCGAGCGAGAACCACTCTACCTTTCCCCTTTGTGATCCTGGTTGTTTACTTAAAATAATAAAAAAGTAAAAAAATAAATAAAAGCTCTCTAAAAAGTAAAGAGTAAAATTAGCATTAGTGTTTCGCAATTTAATTAAAAGTCAATAAGATTCCCGAGTTTCAATAAACTTGCTACCTACGTATGTTACTTTTCTATTTAACATACTTAAAAATAACGGTACCTGAGGTGTACCATTATTTCTTGTGTTACATTCTAACAGATTATCTATCTGCACAGCGTGTGTGCGTATCGACAACCATGTCTTTGAAATCAAACTGTTCACAAATATTTAATATGAGACAATGCTTTGCTTAAATCACATAGAGTAGTACTAAGGGACTGTTTTCTTCCAAAATACTTGGAACTCATTTATATACAAAATTCGTTCTTTGCGAAGGTAAAAAATATTTCCGAGTCATTTGTTATCATTTACAACGAACTTAAAAAGAGTTATTCCCGTCCTTTGGTCCAGATCTAGCTTCACTAGTTTATCTATCCTTGATGGTGCTCGAGCTCTGGAGATCTTTCTGCCAGTGTGTCTTGCACTATAAAGCAGGAGCCTAACTAGTCTTAGTTAATTCTGCCACCCTCTGACTGGTATGACATACCCGGCTTAATCCTTTGAAGCCACATCACCAGAGGAAGAGCTTCGTAACAAGTGCGTGATGCCATATCAGTTCTGTCCTTATCTCAATCCTCCGTAGCATAAACACGCAACAATGGACCACAATAGGTCCAAAACTTTATAAAATACACAAGTCGTGGATTTAACAGTCCTGCGTTTGATATATTTTTCGTTTAGGAAGCAACCTGTTACGTTTGACCGCAATACAAAATGAGATAATTCTGTCGAATTTAGGAGTCTGGGAGAAAATTAAAAATATACATTCTGTTAGTCATAAGGATATTTAAATGAGTGCTATTTCAATAAACATTTTAAATATGACTTCGAATAAAATGAAGCTAAAATAATATTGCATATTTGGGTATTTCGGGAAGTTATTTATTGCATTTCTTTCGGTTACTTCTTGGGAGCTATGGAATTTAAATACTTAATTTTAGATTATTTTAAGTTAATCGGTTCCAACCTGTGATTTCCTCTTCATTCGGAAAGAAAACTGAAATTAGGAAAGTAATTTAAGTATTCAACTTAAGCAACCTCTCACTAATGTTAGCTTTTTCCGAAAAATACAATATATTGTTACCCAATTGGCAAACTTGCGGTCGGTTACGCGAGGGGAAGGCCGGTGGAGGGGACGTGTGGCATCGGTACCGCCTGCGGAGGCGTGACAGTGTGGAGGGAGGGGAAACCACAGGGGTGGCTGAATCTTCGTTTCCCCCTCCTCCTGCCGCCTGAAAGAACGCGAAACCTCCAGAATATTTCTCCCCTCCAACGTAAAGAATTCTCTAGAAACATTTAGCCACCTATAAATAGAGGGACGATGCGACCGAGAATTCAGTTCAGTTGAGTTCTTGGCGAGCAGCGTGATGAGCGCCCAGTGAGGGAACGTAACTGCGTGCAGTGGACCTGTGACAGACGAACTGGTGAATTGTAAATGTGTGCATTACGTAATTCGGTGTAATCGGCAAGTTTTCCGATTGTAATTCGGTGGAAATAAAGAACATTTTTGAGTGGTGCAGTTGGACTTTTCATTTCACGAACCCACAAAGTCACAATATTCATAGTGTCTACAAATGCCAACTCTATTTCCCTTTCCTTCATTTGTATGTATTGATAGAAGTGTTTGTTGATGACAGAGCCGGATAGAAAGCCACGATCGATGCAATTTTCACAGAGACAGGAACTGGGAAGTCTGCTCACTTGATATCTGGACATTAGACAATGAGCAAACACAACAGCCAAGTAATTTGTCGGTTCTGCCTTCAGCAGGCATATCAATAATTACTGGAGCATTTTGCGTCCCTTTGTTTTGTCTGTGCCGCAGTCTGAGTGTGGACCAGCCATGAACACGGAATGAAACCAAGGTTTCAGTAACTCAGTTTACAGAGTGTTCGTAAGTTATATTTCCGCTTTGAAACATTAAACACTTGAAAGCTGTTTCTAGACATTGACAAATATATGTCAACATTAATTAGATAACTCATAAATGCTTTAACTGATGCTTTCCAATGTGATAAAATAGTTCGACGTTTTATTTCCTTATTCATGCACATCAATGCGCGTACCCTTAGTGGCACGTATGTCTAGTCGGCATTCAACTACCCTCCACGTATGATTCAATAACTCCACGAAGACATATTCAAATACATTGCGAGTGCGTGTCTTCAAGTGCTGTAGGCCCCAAAGCTAGTTCGGTACACCAGTTACTTAACAAAACCTCACAGGAAGAAGTCTAGTGGTGTGAGGTCAGGGTATCGTGGCGGCCATTGAAATGGACCAACTCGCCCAATCCAGCAATACAGAAATCTTTCATTCCAGAAATTGACAGACGTTTAGGGATTCGGTTATGTGCCCCTTACTGCTGGAATATGTCACGTTGTATGTGCTCCTATTATAGCATACTAAACCCTTTTGACACACCTAGGTAAATATCACTGATGGCAGACAGGAAGCAAAAGAATATACCAGTGATGCAGCTGTGCATAAGCCCGCCCCAAAATTTGGCCTTTGGGACTGCTTCTTTCCAATGTACATGTAATATGAATATGCTGTGAACCAACGTTTTGAAGATACAGTAAAACGTTGCCTCGTCGAAGAAACTGTTTGACTTAACATTTGTGTCAGCCATTGTAAGTCTCCAACTGACCCCTGTTATTCTGGCAAACCACTAGCAGCTCTCATAAACACAGACAACTACCTTAATGGCAACTTACTATGCTGTAAGTTATTATAGTTCAGACCACTATTACGTCAATTGGAGAGTCAGTTGGAGAATTTAATGTCATGGTGGTATGTTGGCCATAGTAGCTCAATGGTTAGGAGCAGCCGGATGGTGACCGGTGGTAGATTCGTGGTGCAAATCCCGGCTGTGGCTATGAACTTTTCAGTCTGACTCTGCCTTGCCATATTTCGTCCTACACACAGCTGGTGTGAAAGAACAATTAATTTCCAAACAAATGTTTAATAAGTCATTGTTCGCATCAGTTTGCCTAGCATATCCGCTGAAAACCGTTCGCGCCGAAGTTTGTTCACAGGCTTTAGTGCCTGAAGCAGCTGCATCTTGCAGGGATGTAGTCGTAAGCTCTTATACAAGACATTGCACACTGTTGATCGTCTCATTTCCAACTGTTTTGGCGCCGTACACACCGATATTGACGGACTCCATGCAAACACCTGTTTTTTTTTTTAATTTACGTCCTCCAACGTTGTTATATTGGGCGATGAATGAAATGGGTGAAATGATGCTCAAATGAGCCTAGAGTCCATAGAGCTTAGCTACCTGTATTCGTCTTTCAGAGTAAGAGAAAACCCCGGAAAAAACCTTATCCAGGTAACTCACCTTGACCGAAATTCGAACTCGGGGGCTTCCAATGTGAGGCATCTCGCTACCGAGGCGGGCGTGCAAACACCTGCCGTAACCTGTCCACTTGGCGTCTGCAACAGATGGATGACCCGCCACCATTTTTGTAGAACAGTTTTCATAAATTACGTTTCCCCAGTAGTTGGTCACGATACTGGTGGCCTTCCATACCATTTCGAATACTTAGTTGCACTTGGGTATCTGACGTCATCTGTATGAAAGAGTCCACACTCTGAGCTCTTTCCTATGATGCTCATATTTTACCAGGGGTTCATGTACAATTTTGTGGAAAATTGCACCACCTGGAGGCTAAGATAAAAGTTCACAACTTACCATATCATGCATTTGAAAATTTACTGTTAAAACGTTACGAGATATTTTATCACATATTAGAAAAGCCTTTCGCTATCTAGTATAGATATAAGTTATCAGTCTTAAATTGTAAACTCAACATATGGACACTCTGTATGTTAAATAACATTGTGAAAGAATGGCAACAAGTTGAACTAAAACCACTTTAATACAATTATTTCCGGGCTGTTTTGCCGTGGTCTGTTGGCGTAAGAACGTCCAAACGTTTCGTCCACAACTGCGGCAGACATCCTTAGTGGCGCGGTCGAAGTTTCCTTGCAGAATTCCGCTGCGTCTGAAGGGTTCAGAGGTCCAGAAATAGTCCAAGTTGGACGGGGCTTCTCCCGTCCGGGTGTTTTTATGTCGCAGTACGTAGCCGCTTTGCGGCTTTAGCTGCGAAATGAGCAGTGGGCCACACAGAAAAGTCCGCAGTCGCCGAACATGCTATTGAGGCGGAAGGCGAGCATATGATACAATTCCAGGACACTAGCATCCTTTGCACTACAGAACATTACCACAAACGACTTCAGTGGGAGGCCATTGATATTGATAAGCATCCTAATGATTTCAACAGAAAGGAAGAAGCCTTAAAACTCAATAGGAACTGGCACCCTGTTATCGAGAACAAGAAACGTCATTTAACTACCAAAAAATGACGCGGACCAAGCAGAGTATAGCATTGCCAGACTACCCAGGCTCCGTCCCCCAACAACCTGTACAAATAGCGCGACTCAGGCACTGAACCCTTCAGACGCAGCGAAACTCTGTGCAAGAAAATTTCGACCGCGCCACTGATGATGTCTACCGCAGCTGTGGACGAAACGTTTAGACGCTCTTACGCCAACAGACCACGGCAAAACAGCCCGGAAATAATTAATTGTATTATGGACTTCGGCCGTGAGAGCTTACGTTCTCTTAAAACCACTTTGTCAGTAAATTGTTAGATCAGTGCTAATTTACACGGGTGGGCTTGAAAATAGAATGGCAGGACAAAAAGTCACGGTATTTTCCAGCCTTTGAAGACAGAGGTGGGCTGTTCACGTGCTCTAATTCCTCTCTCCTGACCGCCGGCCCGGCTTTGTGGCCGGAATGGTAATGTTTTAAAGGGCGAACATGTATGTGTCCCTGTATGTATGTGTTTGTGTGTGAGAAAATCTCTTTACACTCAACCAATTTTGATAAATATTTTAGGTACTATTGAGGAGTCCAAGTGTTGTTGGTGGACATTGTGCTGTAAGACATTTTATTTGAATTTATGAATTAATATGAGGTTGAAAGGGTCATAATCTTTATTGTATAGGGCGATCCATATAAACCTGAACCATTTCACTAAGCCATAACTTCTGAATCAATAATAAGGCACCGTGCAACTTTGGGAGAATATAGTACACCATTGGAAGACTACATTACCTATTTATATCTCAGAGAAAATGTTTGATTTGTCCTCCACCACCATCTATACATGTTTGCACTCGTCTCATCATATTTTCTGAAGTTTCAAGGAGAGTACCCTCGCCAATGTTACTTATTTCGGTTCGAATGGATTCCTTGAGAACATAAATTTTCCGTGGCATATTATTGTATACTCTAGTTTTCAAATACCCCCAAAAGAAAAAATTCGGTGAGGTTAGGTCAGGGGATCTGGGGTCCACAGACCTTTAGAGATCATTCGATTATCAAAGAAAGTGGTTACAAGCTCCATGGTGTCATTAGATGTATGGCACATTTCTCCATCTTGCTGGAAATAACCTTCTCTCAATTCGATATCATCCAGCTGCTCCACAAATGTCTTGAAGATACCCATATAAACTTCGGTGTCTACAGTCCTATCAAAGAAAATGGGACCAACAATCAATAGATGCTGGTGGAGGACACTTCCAACATTTTCTCTGAGATGAAAATAGTGTAATTTAATGCTCCCAAAGTTGCAAGTGTGTCCTATTATTGGTTAAAAGGTTATGGCCTATTGAACTGTTTGTTTTTAGTGGATCACACTATATTTAAATACGATAAGACTGGGGCTGCACGAATGAACCATCCTTGGCAGCACCGATTTCACGGTTTGCGGTCTAACGGCGAGGCTAAGTGCTGCATCGTCAATGAGGACAACAATAAGTCTAATAATTTGTCGCTTAGGTATATATGTAATACAGATAATATAAATAAAAGTAAAGGAAAATATAAATATATAAAGTAAGATGGTGAAAATACCTCCCTTCGTCGTTAAAATCATTCTGGCATCTGGATAAGAAATTGCGCATCTACCTCTGCAATTCCCTCTTGTGGAAGGTAATAATTTTTGACTGAATACTGTTTTTAACTCCACCTAATGGCTTTGTTTTGTAAACTTTCTCTTTTAACGTCCACAGAGATAAAAATCGTAGGGGGTTAAATTAACGGAAGAGGGATAAAGAAAACGGTCTCTTTTTCCCATTTATTCTCGAGCTTTATAGAAATGTTTGTTCTGTTCCTGACAATTAATTGCGTTACACATCAGGTCGTTTTTAATTTTCCCTTATTTTATACGAGTTTGGCGTAATAAATACTGGTTGAGAACTTGCTCCACTTCGTGCGAACTGTGGAAACTCTGTTGTTTTTTCTTCTCAAAAAGTCATTTGAAATACCGGAGTTGGTTCGCTGTTTTTATACGGCTTTTTTACAGTTAATTTGAAGGCAAGGTCCATTTCACGTGGCCATTGGCATTTGGAAGCCATGAAATTCCGAGCTAAAATTGAGTTGGTTTAACAAACTAGAGCGGGTGGGAGCGCCTCGCGCTTTTCGTTTGTTATTCGAGTAACCCCCCTTCAAGCTCCAAGGGTAGTTTTATTACATACTCTCTGGGAAGCAGCTGCAGCATTATACATTTGCAAACTTCTCTGCTTCGCTACTCACCTGTGCGTAGGGACCATAGACGGTGATTTTGGGTGTTAATGGGAGCAGAGGCTACAAAAATAATAACGGAAGCCACGCTAGTAAAGCCGGGAGTTGAACCAGTGTGTTTATTATCCCATATGCTTCTTAGCATCTGTATGTACTCGAAATAATGGAGAGGTTTAATTAGGTAGTGCATTAAATCAGCACAAGCATATAAATAACTGAGATGCTCCAAGGTATAACGATTCATAAATTCATGGTAGGTAGCTAATAAAGTGAATGAAATACACGAATCCGTATCTTGTATGAAAGAGAAGACAAACGTCGTGAGCTTATTCAATTTATTTTACTATAGTAAACATGCCGGCATTGTGCTGCATTATGGCGCACGTGCCAATAATTAGCAATGAGGCTTTCTACGAAATTATTTTCTCTAAGCAATAAGCTACACACATCACTACGTTATTAGATGTAGAATAACTAAGGGTCCTGACGAGACGCTCTCAACAGAGAGGGATAGCATGACAATGACAATGTGGCCGGATCTAGGAGACACAACAGCTTCACATTTACACTCCCCGAGACTAAGAACATCTCAAAAATGGAATTCCGTCGACTTAAGGAGCACAAATCTATACAGCTTGATCAAGTTAAGTAGTTAAATTTCTTTGACCCAATTAATTTTTTCATATTCACGCCATCTCCAGACCTGGCAATTAATTTACTGAAAAGTCTTTGTTCAGTGATGTGAGTTCTGTATTTGTTTATATTTGTGTTATATCCAGAGATACATTTGTGGTTATAAACTTTATTGTTGTAACATTTCTTGAAATATACCGATGATGGGTGAGATGCACGCTCCCGAAACGTCGATTTCTAATCGTCTTTTCTCTTGGCTTGTCTCCCCAGAAGATCTCGTGCATAAGAGAGGTGTTTGATAACAGAATAATTAGTGTTCATTTGTGGCCTCCTTGTTCTTCAGACCTAACGAGTTGTGATTTTATTTATGGGATTGTTAAGACAAAGTGTAACGTTTCAATCACCATATACACTACAGGAATTTAGGAAGAACATTGTTCGAGAAATCACAGGACTACCTGCTGCTGAACCTGGGAGAGGGAGCCAGAACATTTACATGAACTCTGCTACCTGTTTGAGAGAATAAGGGCAATATTGTCAGCATCTATTTTTTTTCTTTTTTTTTATCCTTTATTCTTCCACACGTTCCATTATATTTGTCATATTACATGTTCTGGTTTGCTTTTTTTCAGATTGATTGTTCATATTAACTGAGGTATTGAAATTATTGTGTTTACATAGTCACTATAGTATTTTAGAATTAATTTACTCATTGAGTTTTTCAGCACTTTCTAGATTGATTGTGTTGACATATTCACTAAAGTCCCTTAGATATTGTTCCACAAGTGCTGGATTATGTACTGGCCACTTCCCTCCTTTCTTGTTTATTTGCATCCTTAGTTTTTCCCTTTGGTCCTGCCATTTGATTCAGTCATACAGGATGTGATCTGTGGTTTCGTCTCCTCTATTGTAGGTGCATGTTGCACCATCAATCATGTTGAATCTCTTGTAATAGGCTTTAAGCCTTCCATGTCCTGTTAAAATGGTAGTGAGGTTTGTTGATATGTTAAAGTCTGCTACTGTGGGGAAATATTGTTTTGTCTCTTGTCCTTTTGATGTGTTTTGCCATTCTGTTTCCAATTTTTGAGTGTTTCTTTTCGTATTTCTTTCCTGATGGCACCTTTTGGGCTTCGGTTGTAGCTTTCTATGTTACCTGAGAGGGAGCTAGATAAATGTCCAATGTGTGGAGAAGAGAATGCAGATTTCCATTGTATATTAAATTGTATAGTGAAACAAAGATATGGAGCGAGCAGGCTTTGCTATGTAAATGGGACAATTTGGGGGGTGAAGTAGTAATTAGTAAAAAAAATTGTCAGTAAAAGGGAAAAAGAACAGGAGAAATATAGGGAATTATTTAGGGAAAGTTAAAGAGAGATGGCTAAGAACAATTAAGAGCAAAATGTAGAGAGGGATAGGTGAAATGGCAGAAAGTGTAAAAAGTAGTAGAGGGCTTCCAATACACAAAAACCTAGGGTTAGGTGTATGGGGACCGAATTATTATCCAATGGTGGGCGACATGATAGGATTTTCAGGATTTAGGAATAAGTGGCATATTGCAGTATGGATTTTATAATTGTAATCTTGATTTCGTATTTCATTTGTTGATGTAAAAAAAGATGAGAAAATAAATTACTATCTTCTATGTTAGCATTTACTGTTGCTCGTTTTGCAAGTTTATCTGCAACCTCATTTCCTTCTATTCCTATGTGGGCTTTTAACCATCCTATTCTTATCATCCATTCTTTTTTAGTTAATTTTTGTAGTTTTTCTCTTACAGCTTCTATCAGTTGGTTATGATTTTTAGTATTGTGTAATGATAGTAGTGTAATTTTGTTGTCTGTAGATATTGCTGCTGTTTTCAAGTCAGTTTGTGTTATTCCCATATTATCTATTTCTTCAAATGCCTTTAAGATTGCAAGTTGTTCTGCTTGATTATTTGAGCAGTTTTAGTTTAGTTTATACTGAAGTTTAGTTAATTCTTTGTTTTCTAGCCCGCCTCTGCTGGCCTAACTTTCCGGCGTCTGCCGGTCTTCTTGCGCGAGTGAGTTCAATTATATTTTATATTTAACTACGCTGTATTTGAAGACATTGCTCAAAGTTCTATATTCATATGTGCATACTTTATAACTGTGCACATAAAATAGAGCGCCACCATTTGCGCGAATAGGCAGAAGTCTTCCCTTTGCTATTCATGTGAAGGCCGATAGAATGTCCTTCAAAGCTGCGGTGACGGCATAAATGGAAGCAAATGTACAAGCAGCAGTAGACGTTTTAATGCTAAAAATGAAGTATATAGCTAAAATAAAAATGAAGGCGGTTTGAAAGTAGAATTAATAAAACTGATTTTACATCAATTATATGAACAGTTATTTATTCAAACTTCTTAGGTACTCTCTCTGACCAAGTCGCAGCAAAATCCTTTGCGACACAAGAAAATTTGAATGTTTTAAGCAAATTCATCAAGATATTTCTTCTGAATGAAGAAGGGCATTGGAGCGTGTTTAAGTAGCAGGGTCCATATAATTAATTAAAACATTCTGAGGAAGTCTTGCCCAAGTAATTCCTTACCAAGGCACTCAAACGTTCAGAAACCATGTCAAGGAGGTTAGATGAATTTGCTTCAGTGCCCACGCTATAGAAGATTTACGTTTGACATGCCAGAGGGCTTTAGGCTCGAGTAACAAGGTATAATCTGCTACTGCTTTCGCTTACAAGTGCGTGGGTCGACGAACCATGCACTCATTATGTGCGTTAGTAGTAAAATACAGGGCGGATTTGCATATGTGTAACAACCGAGGTCTTGTGACCTGTTTGTTCCATGATTTCGTCCTCTTCGTTGCGATAATACAGGAGTTCCGGTAGAATTAATCCTACAAAGGGCTTTTGTCTTAAATCATCTAAAATAACACCACTGAAATTTCATTTAAGGATATGCTTAGGTAAAAATAGCCTAAAATCATTTAAAATATTCACTTATTTTGTAGCTTTAATCATCTTCGAACCCTCTAGCTACATAATACCTTCTCTTCACAAGTCTTTCCAGCATCTAAGCCCTTCTGTCTTTTATTTTGTCTTTCACGTCCCTTGAGATTTCCAGACCAGTATGTTTCTTGTACTACTCCGTATTTTCTGCGAGCTATCTTCTCTATTTAATCTGCAGACTAATTGGTTCTTGATTTCTTTCATTCCATAGTTTTATATTAGATATCTCTTCTGGACACCATGACCTTATGATCCCAACCAGAAAACTGTTAATTAAAAACCTAAATTCAGTTACTGATTCCTTTGTTTACGCATCAGTATGGAGTCCTTAGAGAAGGATCATTTTACGCTGGTATCCAGGATACTATTCTGGTTTTCCTTATATTTCTTCTTCTTCTTCTTCACTTCATGGCATAGGCAATCAAGTGCCTGTTCCGCCTTCGAAGTCCTCCAGCCATCGTTTCCTGGGTCTGCCCATCGATCTGCTACCTTTAGGATGATACTGTAATATTTGTTTTGTAAGTCTGTTATCTGGCATTCTTTCAACATGTTCCTTCCATTTTTGTTTGAGATCTTTTAACCTATCATTCATACTAAAAATGTCCAGCTCTTCTCTTATATTTTTATTTCTTATTAAGTCCCTCTTCGTGCATCCTTTCACACTTCTCAAGAATTTCATTTCTGAAGCCTGTATTTTACTTTGTTGCTTTTTAGTTAACGTCCAAGTCTCACTTCCGTATGTCAGTATAGGTACAGCCATAACTTTGTAGAACTTTAATTTTGTTTCTTTATGTATTTTGTTTCTAAATGTTCTATTTATTGTTCTACACACTCTTTGAAATTTGCTTATTTTATTGTAGACATCATATTCCTTGTCATAACTAACATCAGTTCCCGAGTAGTTAAAATGGCTTACCTGTTCAACGCAACGATTATTTATAACTATTTTTGTTCTAATTGGCTCTTTCCCAAAGAATGCCATTACTTTTGATTTTATAAAAGAAATTTTCATATTATATTGCTTACAAAGTTCACTAGGTTTAAAAATAGATTTTTGCAGGGCAGACTCCCTCTTTTGTATAATAACTACGTCGTCAGCAAACAACAAAATATTTAAAAAGTTTTTATTTGAAATTTTAAAACCTACATTCACTGACTGCTTCCATTTGCACACTAGGTCGTCAATATAAATACTATAAAGTGTAGGTGATAAAGTACACCCTTGTCTGACATTCGATTAGTAAGATTTTTTTTTTTAGAAATTTTACCATTGTTCCTCAAATTTGTTTTTGTTTGGAAGTAGAAGCATTGTATCATTTTTACTAATTGTTGCGGGTATCCTCGTTCTTCCAATATTTGCCACATTTTGCATCGGTTTACCCTATCGAAGGCTTTTTCAAAGTCAACAAACGCCATATGCGTTTCTTTATTAAACTCCCTATATTTCTACTTTTCCAAACAGAAGTAATTGTACGAAAACATCTGTTTCCTATCGAATGGATTTTCTTGCATCCTTTCAGGTACTTTAATTGTGTGACCACGCTTTGTAATATAAAATAGCTTTATATTTATGCTTAATTTACTTATGATCTATAATATTTACCCTTAATCGTAATCCTGGAGTTCCTTCTTATGGCTTTAACGTTATCTGCATTTAATTCTTTATTATTGCTCAACTTTCTTTAACTTTGCATTCATATCTCAAAACTCCATGCCAGTAAACGTACATACAATTACTAGGTGATCAAGCATATCCTTTAACCCTCAAATACACTTACTTTACCACCTTCCTGTTGACATGTCAAGCACCAAAGAAGATAATATCGGTGTAATGATACACCTTTTATCTACTTCTGAGTTAACTTGGACTGTTCTTCGAGGTTTCCCTCATGTGTTGAGATTGGGATTTCATCACGGAGGGGATACGGTATAGTTTAAGTGCAGAGGTTCTACTCCCATTAGTCCTGGAACCGTAGGACCAAGGACCCGGGCCTCCTTCTACCCGAGAGCGATGGATATCCCGGGGCTCTTTCCATAGGGCAATATCTGATTTCTTAAAAAGCCCCCCCCCTCCCCGCAAAACGTCAAGACGGGATGGAAGTGGATACGCCATTTACGCACGTCAACTCCGCAGGGAAGACTACCGAAAACCTCGGTGGGGCCGCATGGTGATCTAGCACACTTTCTACTAGCTCTGCAGGCTAGTACCCGGGACTTATTAGGCAATCTTCTACCCCCTCCGGGCGGTCGTAGCCTGGCCGGAGGTACCCGATCTCTCGTGGGTGTCGGGAACACACTGCCCCTCGAGTCCAACCCAATCCGAACAACTCCCCGACGGGAGCGGCTCGGCACTTCGGCTCCAGGTTCCCCTAGTAACGTCAGAAGCACCACGAGTGCTAAGGATCCGCAGCGCCCGCACCTCGGCAGCTGAAGGGGACGGGGAAGGGGATACAGTACGTAGGCAACCATGCTGGGACCTTTGTTCCTATGCCCCCCAAGTGGGGGCACCCCCGGGAGGAAGGATAAGGCGAAGGAGACAGAGGGAGGCCAACCCAAGGAGCCAAGACAGTACAGAGGGCAGGGTCTCTACAGTTTACTTGGAGAGACTTCCCCCGACAGGTGAGGACATTGGACACGCTGCCCGGCAGCGGAACGGCAACGAGCCCAGCAGCCGAACTCCAAAGGTCCCTGGCTCTTGGTCCCAGCAGAGGAGCTGAGGCCGGCAACCGACCTATCGGAGGAGGAAGTATTCACTCAGAGCATATCATCCTGTCATGCACCTCCGAGACTCCCGCCGACACTTCTACCCTGAAAGAGACCACCAGATGAGAGATATGAAATTATATTAGACATGAAATGGAGGGACAGGAAATTCGGGGTATGTAATTAACCTACCCAGCATTCGCCTAGCGACCCGGGAAACCCCCTAAAAAGCTCATGGGTCAGGTAGGTGTGCCACGGGAATCGAATCTGGGACTCAAATAATGCGGACCATAGATTAACCGCCTGACCCATCCCGTTCGGTTCCCTCATGTTACTTGACATTGTACCATTAATAAATTTCTTCAATGATGTTCACGGGTATCTATATTTTTCAATCGTCTGCCATATAACGTTTTGACTGGCCGAGTCATAAGACTCCTTCAGAATCAATGAAAGCAGATCACCACCTCTGTTTTACTCAAGTGGTTTGTAGAGCAATAAGAGTTGAGCAACTTCGGTATGACTAAACATCTAACACAAAGGTTGCCTCTCCAGTTTTACATTAGTCAGTAGTATCCGTATTTTCGGGGTTATCTTCCAGTGTATTGCCAGTTTTTTCTACTCCCAGACTTTTCCCAAGAGTGGGTGTAAAATTTCAGTTTCGTTTATATATGTTGAATACTACTGATACAATGCTGTCTGCTACTGGAGCTTTCATCTTTTATATCTGTCATAATGCTATCTTTATCTCAGCTTGTTTTGGGTTATTTAATTTGATGATCAGCTCCCTATCAATTTCCTGATCCTCCTCTGCATCTACTGTGTATTCCTAATTAATATATCTGAGAAGTGTTCTTTCACCCTTTTATTTGTTCTTGACCTGTGGTTATAAACTCTTCCTTCTTAATCTTCAATGGTCTGGTTTTCAATAATATTTTGCTCAATAGCACTTTGGTAACTTGACGAGTGGTTCTTTACAATCTCCTTTTTAATGGTTCTTACTCCGCTATCTGTGCTTGGCCACTAATTATTTCTTATGACTATTTCTCGTGATTTACTTCTCTGTTCAATGCAGAATACTCAAAGTCGTTTTGCGTTTTATGCAGAAATGTGTTTTGCTTAATGTTCTATCTACGATTTATTTTGTCCCAGGTACCATCCGACCAGTCCTTTTTAAGAAATTTTGAAAACGCAAAGAGTGACACTTGTTTACATTCAAATATATTTTTAACTCTGTCCATATTTTGTCACATTATTTGTCTCTGATTTTAAAATCTTTTTTAAGTTCAAGCTTAAACACTTCAGTCTTATGTGGATTATTCAATCCTTCACCATCAAATTCATTCTTCTTGGTTCAGACGTTCTCCTAATTATCACACTTTTCGTCATTTACTATCTTTTCTCTTATTTATAAAGTCTTTTATCCAATTCATAACTTTTACTTCACCTATATAGTCAAATTTATTTTCAGTAAACTGCATAAACACCTAATTAATCTTATGGCATGCTTTCTATAGAAACATAGCTCCTATTTTTAGGTTGTTTATTTCATAAACTAGCAGTTTTTTTTTTTTTATTTTACGTCCTGCAAAGTTAAGTCATATCGGACGATGCATGAAAAGGATGAATGATGCTCAAATGAGCGCAGAGTCCATAGAATCCATAGAGCTTAGAGTTAACCGACGTTCGTCTTTCCGGATAAGGGAAAACCCAGGAAAAACCTTGTCCAGGTAACTCACCCTGACCAAGTTGCCAATAGTTTTCTTTTTTCTTTTTTTATTTATTTATTTATTTTTTTTTAACTGAAGAGCAATATTTTTATGTCATTTGAACAAATACCTTAAACATTTCTGCTCAGATGTCATTAAGTAAGGACTGTGTATTACATTCTTCATGTTGTTATTTGTCTTTAATGTTCTTTGAAGACTTTTGGGTTTTCAAAACTGGCTGTGTTTTATTTAACACCCAGGGTCTACTGCTTCGTTTTGCAAGTTTAGGGATATCACTCTGTTTTCACAGCACTGAAGCTTTTATCCTTTGATGTGACTAATGTAGTAGAACCTAAATTATCATTCAATCTTTCTTCCTCTGTATCTGTTTCATCCACTTCAGTATCACTGCTGTAATGATTATCTTCATTTATGTTTCTACTTGATGATGGTTGTTGTTCTATATCAGCAACATATGGCTTTCTGTTGATACCTTTATTAGGCTGTTCCAGTGTATTTTGACCTTTCTTTGCTGATGTGTAATCTTTATGTATTCTTCCAGTAGATAAAGTACCACCAAGATCTTCTGAAGCATCAGTCTCCATTGAGTTATCATCCTTGGAAATGCCATCATACTGTCTTGCTTCTAACTGGCTTTCTAACTCAGCAATCTTTTCCTTTTAGCATTAAGTAGAACAAGAAACTTGCTGTATAACATTTCTTCAGTTTCTACCATTTCTTGCTTGTATTTCAGCAGTTGTTTCATCAAAATAGTCTTTTCTTTGAGCCTTTTGTCATTTTCCTTTAAAGTGTCAAGTTTTTCCTTTAAAGTGTTTACTGTATTCATTAGAGATTCTGTAACTTTCTCTGTAGCTTCAACAAATGGTATTGTTTGCATCTTTAGGTATCCAAATTTTATTTTTATGTTCTTAGGTGTATCAAACTTCTTCTTCCATATGAACTGTTTATCAGCAACAGTATATGAGAAGCTGGTTGTCCTTCCTTGTGTTGTCAATGCATGTTTTGTGGTTTGCAGATATTCCTCAGGACTCATCATCAGTTGTTAAGCCATCTTTTGAACATCATTCCATGAGACATTTCCGATCCATGAACTACCTCTGTCTAGAAGAATCACTTCAAACGTATTTTCTTCCCATTTCGTGTGTAAAATAAACTGGTACTCCCGGTCTTCTGCTGGAAGTTGGCAAGTGACTGTTTCCATTGCACACGTAATACTGTCCATTAGCTGAAGATACAAATTACTAGCAATGGTATCTTAAAACAGAACCTAAAACTTATTCACCGGCATCCGAACATATTGTTCCTAGTTTTATTAATTTTTACTAAACAAACTGTTCTAAAATGTGACTCTACTGTTTACATTTTCGACCAGCTGATTGCCGCCAGGGCAACCAACATGTAACTCGGGACCTATTAAACGTGAGACAGACATCCAACCACCACGCCACCGAGGCGGGCTAGCAGTTTTCCAATTTGCTTTTTTAGCTTCATGAATATTTTATTGTAATCTATGCCGATACAACTCTGATTAAAATTATTGAAGACATGAATAACGTATACTATTTATTACACTCTTATAACAATCTGAAGATTGTGCTTTTGATTTTCTGGGAGGATATCTGAGCTTTAGAGTGCGATAAACGGAAATTCTACTATAAATGTCCTTTTCGTAATAATTTAAACATACACAATCTTAAATGCGAGCTTCTACGAAGCATGCATTTGTATCTTTAGGAAGTATTAACCTCTTGTAATCTGTAAATGTGATTGTTGGATCTTTTCCGGAATGAATTGGTAAACTTGTAGTGCAACAAGCACCTACTAAAACTATTAAGTTTCATTTTACACATTTTTATATATGTTTACATAATTTCCACGTACATTTAAAATAACTAAGAAATAAAGGTGATATTATAGTAACGTTACCACTATATTTAATCATTTCTCCAACAGGAATTAGAGGGGAAAAAATTCCTTCCTTCCTTTCTTCCTTCCATCGATAACCGTCATAAAGCAAATATGCCGCATGTAAAATACAAATGAAATCGGAAGCCTCGTTCGTAGGGAAAGCTCTGGAAGTAGTGAAAATATCTGCGCCAATCAACTTAGAATAAACAGGTTTGTTAGGATATTAGATTGGGAAATATAGAAGACGCATACTTTTGCTGTTCATATCGAAAACTTGACATTTTAAATTTAGTTGTTCATACCTCGCGAGAACAAGGTGGTATAAAAATTCATTTTTATGCAGGCAATATTGATTGTTGTACCTTCACTGTTTTCAAAGATGGGGTGCTTTTTTATTATATTTACGTTCTGGAATTCGTAATAGGACATCCTGAAGTTAATAAGTGTTTTTCTAGGTAACTTGCTTAATTTAAAACAGCTGCCTACGTATACAGTAACAATAAATCAATATTGCTTTTCGGTTCCTTTATTTCCATATTGAAAACAGCGGTTCAACTTCGATTTAAATATAGATTAACGTTAGCGGATATGTTCGATAGTCACACACTGCAATAAATTATAAATACTAGTTCCAAGATGAGCAGCAGTAGATCATCTGATAGTCTAAATATAGAAGCAAAGTATTCGATAAGCAAAAAATGTTACTGAGTAACTCTGATATAAGGACGGAATTATTTCAGTAATTTGATACAATATCATACCGGAAATGGAAACACTGAAATCACTAACAAAATTGGATGTGTGGCTTTCTTACTTTCTCTATGCACTCTTATACAACTATGCCTACAAAACCTTAGCTCTTCTATGTATGTAATCAAGATGCATTTTATTTCATATTTACGTATTGCAGATGAAAAGTAGATTATATACCAAACTTCTCATTTAAGTTTAATGACTTACAAACATGTCACTGGAATATATTGAAAAAATACTCCACATATGGAAAACACTTTAGAAAACTTTAATAAATAACTCTAAAGATATTGAATAAATTTCCATATGTTTAAGATGTTTCTGTATTATATCAATACTGAATTTAGTGAAAGCAGTCACCAAAGTCCTCTTCACCCGCCTCTGTGGCGTGTCTGCCTCACGTTAAAGAGGTTCTCAGTTCGAATCTCAGCCAGGCTAAGTTACCCGGATAAGGTTTCTTCCAGGGTTTTCCTTTATCCTGGAAGACAAATGTCGGGTAATTCTAAGTTCTATGGTCGCCGGGCTCATTTGAGCTTCACTTCACCCACTCCATTCTTCGTCCGATATGACTTAACGTTGGAGGACGTAAATTACAAAAATAGTCATCTTCGATCTGAATTATTTTCACATAATTAACTGTAAGAGATAAAAGTTAGAATATAACTACAAAAACTGGATCTCGTTTCAGTACACAATTTATTTCAAAAATATTTGTCGTGGAGTTAACAACTTACGAGGTATAATTTGTTATATGTAATCATTTTTCAGCACTTACACATTCTCAAAGCCATTATTTACCGGCCAAATCTTAAATGTTACTATCATTTTACTCACTGTATTCTCACAACTGAGGCGGTCCTAGCCCCTTAGGAACCTGGTTGAGTCCTCCCAGTATTCAACACCTCATAACGTAGGGAAGGTGACGGATGAGGGTTACGGGTGTGGGAGCTTTCCTGGACAGGTCGAGGTTTTCCTCGGGGTTCGCTCTGCATAGACTCTCTTCGTTCCAGGGTGTGGGATACGTCCTGACTGGATGTGGTATGGTCAGCGAAGAAAATACCTCTACCGTTCCATGATCAATTTATTCGCTATTGTAATTAGATACCTCACTCGCCACCTTTAAAGTCGCTGTTTGTCGACTCGCGTGTTGTTTTTGGCGGCAACGACAGAGTTCTTTACACGTCTTATGTGTTCAGTGTATTCCTACCGCACTGGTATGTACGACGTGGTTCAACTACACCCCGACGGAGATAGTGTGTCGCAGCTATCAAAATCACGGATCCAGTGTCTCCTGGATTTCCCCCTCTATCGTTACATTTTGAACTTTTTGTGTGTAAGTTCTAAACTGTAATTGGTTGGTTTCAATTTCGAGTTTTAGCCATCGTACGAATTTTGTATGAGCCAATGACCGAACGTTCATACAGAGTTTCCCACAGTGTCCACTTATTTAATTCCCAGGCACGTACGCTGCAAAATTTTAGGAATTCGGACAATCTAAGACTCTATTGTATCGATCACGTACGTATTGGGATGAAAGAGAAAACAGGGCAGCAGGCCGACCTTCCACATGGTTCGGAGGCATTGTTCCTAGAGGTGGACCTGTTATAAAAGAAAGCCGACCGACCATGTGTCCTCAACCTTGAGGACCTCACATTTCTGTTTCTCCGTAATAGCTATGTATTTCCTTTCGATGCAAAATAATCAGTATAAAATATCTATGCAAACCTAATATTATTTTAATATAATATATATTAATCAACTTTGTTTATGTCCAAGGGTAACTGTTACACAATCCATAATGCATACAGGAAGATAGGTAATAAAATACTTCTGCAAGTGTTATCTAGATTAATAATGAAGTAAGTAGGCCAAGTTTAGCTCCAGATATTTTGTTACTTTTGGATTAGGTTAGAAAACTTAAAACAAGATTTCCATCGAATGTGGATAAAACTTCCACCTTTTGTAAACAACCATTAGTACATGCGAAGCTTCATTACCTCTACGAGAAAATTGAAAAGAAAAATATAATTTAATTTGGTAGTAATGTATGTTTTTTTAAATAACCCATATTTATATTTAAAACTTTAGCCTCAAGCTCGTACTTCTTTAGTAAAAATAAATCTGGCTGTTTTATAGCACCGCAATCTGCCGCGTGCCAATACGCCATCAGCATCAAAATATCTCGATTGACCCAAATGTTGACACGTGAGCATATACAAGGCCTACTGCACGACCTTGACAAGGCCTTCTGTGTTACATACGACTCCAATCGATCTAACATATCCGTACCTTGGAACTTGAGCTGCTCCAGGTGCCGCAGAGGGTTATGCCGGGGTTAAGAGCGTCTCTTGGGGTATAATGTGACTGGGTGTTTCACGAGATATTTCCTCTGCTGCACTCAAATCAGAACTACTTCTGAACAGATTCTGTGTGCTGCTTCACGATTCCGTGTTGAGGAGTGAATTAAAAGGCCTCTCTCCGGAGGTAAATGTGAAAATTCGTGGTCCATTATCTCGGAAACTAAACTGGAAACTTTTAAAAGATGCGTACGCATGCATGATAAATTTGACAATCTAACTTTATTCAATAAGTTTTCTTATTAGGTATCATGGGTTAACATCTGAAATGTATCTTTTTTGATTAAAATATATCAAAATAATTATTTGAAGTAAGCTTTCATGAACATCAATTAGCTTCATAATAACTAAAGATCTTAACGTAATTATAAAATTTAATTTAGCTTCTGATAAACGTATTATTTATAGCAGAAAATACCATTAACAGAACTAAGGTGTTCATGGCAGAATCAGAGGGATTAAATTGCACTTATATAAAGGGAAAGATGTTACATTCGTTGACCACAGAGACTACCATGCTTAACAGTATCAATTTGTGAATCAATGCTTTTCCTAAAATATGTACTTAAATTTACCATTCTACTCTGAATTACGGAGGAGTCATATTTTTATGAAGGGGTGCAGACGCGCACGCACGCTCGCACGCGGAAAAGAGGAAATAGGAAAATGCACAAAAAGTTGAAAAATATTTTTGGGAGCTTTTACTATTCACTCTCCCCTTAAATACATCGTCTTTAATCTCCCTATGATGACCTGTAGGAGTAACCTCATTCCACCAAGCGATTGCTGTACCAATTTCTATGATTGTGGCATTTTTAGGGCTGAGTCTGGTTACCTACGACGATGGGATGATGAGAATGGTGCTGAAATGAGAGGACCTACAGCTTTTACCGTGGACTCCGAACCGTCTTTGGGATAGTTCACCTATGCTAGTCAGAGATAAAGACTCGGCTAGGGTTGACCTAAACTGATCTCGTTCCGGAAACCGAAGCGCAAGAGCCACAACAAAACCACTGTGCTACCCCGTCATCCTCTTTCCTTAAACTTTACCTCAGATAAATTTAAAACTCTGAAACAAATTATTCATATTCCAACATAATATATACTTTGTATGGAAAATTAGATACATTTCAATGTTTAATAGGGTTTGAAAGATAAACACGTGAACAGGAAATGTTTGGAATGGAAAGATTGAGTATAGTTAAACTGTTGCCAGACATAGGGAATAAGGAACATCAATAAAATGCTGGATTATCTAAAATATTAAGTGACATTAGAATGAGAATTTAATGAAGCAGAATGAAAACATCAGTGTATGTGATAATGATGTAACACAGAGACTTTTGAGTATGCACTCAGCTTGGGTGTTAAGGAATGGGAGAATTTTGGTACAGTAAAGTTAGTTTTTTGTTTTTTTGTTTTTTACATTCTCCAACGTTGTCATATCCGACGATGAATGTAATGAGTAAAGTGGTGCTCAAATGAGACCGGAATCCATGGAGCTTATAGCTACCCAAAATTCGTCTTTCAGGATAAGGGAAACCCTCGGAAAAACTCTTATCCAGTTAACTCACCCTGACCCAGATTCAAACTCGGGACTTCTAGAGCGTGAGGAAGACATACTGCCATCTACGCTACTGAGGCGGGCTTAGGTTTCTTTTAAGTTTGCACTTTGTTGGAGTCCTTAACGTATATATAAATATATATAACGCATAATAAGTTGTTAATTTGATATGAGTATTTGTAAAACATTTAAAGGATTATATTATATTATTTTAAAATTAGGATAATATATAGGGTATTTGATATAAAATCATTTTAAGGGGAAAATGTTGTACATTCGCAAAATTTTCTCTACTCGGTGCAAATTTACATATGAACTGAATATATTACAGTATTGATCTAACACTAGTTGTCTCCTTAATATAGTGGTAGCGTAGCTACAACCCCCCCCCCCAGGCTGGGGGTCTGAGTGCGATTAACGTTATCGGCGTGGGGAACTTCCCCCGCTGAGACACCTGGTCCAAGAGGCATTCAGCCTCGCGAGTATATAGGGTGTCACATTGCGGTGTTAATTCACGGTAAATTAATTGACCCTGGTTGCGAAGACCATTCATTGACCGGGAGGGATTTAGTGCTAATCACGTCCAACCCCGTAGAAGTGCACTCCAATCATGACGCCGGATGTAGGCAGAAGTGGGAGATGCAGCGATCGTGCGGTAGGTCTTGACCCATTATTGTTGCTGTAGTCCCAGGGAGTAAGGTTTTAATTTTGCTTGTTATGTAACCCGGGATAAGTTTATCAGAGTTATTTTATTCGTGTTACTTTTTGGCAAAAATAACTTCAATTTATTAATGCTAAGATGGAGGCGTTACGGCATTTAAATACCAATTGAGAAGAATAGGGAATATATTATGAGATTGTGAAAATAAACGCTGCGCAGAGATAGGAAAAATAAGAATCATAAACTTGGAGGCGTTCCATTTAATGAGGCACTTCTCCTTGGAAAAGCTAAACGTACAGTAACGTCCAGTATGCAGCATTATATATTTTGACATAAGTTTTCTAAGAATTTTAATAATATACTATAATAATCTATTTTTAAACTTAGTGAACTTTGTAAGCAATATAATATGAAAATTTCTTTTATAAAATCAAAGGTAATGGCATTAATTGGGAAAGAGCCAATTAGAACAAAAATAGTTATAAATAACCGTTGCGTTGAACAGGTAAGCCTTTTAACTACTTGGAAACTGATGTTAGTTATGACAAGGAATATGATGTCTACAATAAAATATGCAAATTTTAAAGAGTGTGTGGAACAATAAATAGAAAATTTAGAAACAAATACGTAAAGAAACAAAATTAAAGTTCTACAAAGTTATGGCTGCACCTATACTGACATACGGAACTGAGACTTGGACGTTAACTAAAAAGCAACAGAGTAAAATACAGGCTTCAGAAATGAAATTCGTTAGGAGTGTGAAAGGATGCACGAAGAGGGACTTAATAAGGAATGAAAATATAAGAGAAGAGCTGGACATTTTTAGTATGAAGGAACATGTTAAAAGAATGCCAGATAATAGACTAACAAAACAAATATTACAGTATCATCCTAAAGGTAGGAGATCGGTGGGCAGACACAGGAAACGATGGCTGGAGGACTTCGAAGGCGGAACAGGCACTTGATTGCCTGTGCCATGAAGTGAAGAAGAAGTATTTTAATAAATAATATATTGTTTGTGAGAACTTTTGTTTGTACTATGACTTCGTGGGTTGGTAGAATCAAGTTTTGTTTGCAGACAGTTAAAATGCTCTTTATTGCAGTAAAATACGATTTTTACAACCCTGGGAGCAGCAAAATGACGTAACATATACAAACGCAGTCTTCAAGGTCGTCTCGTTCCACTGACACACGTAATCAAACGGAAGAATTCGATGCGGTACGGTTCAAACGCACAATTACAACACGGCTGCACAACTACACAACTCAACTACAGGTTAACCGCGCCAAAATGCTGTTGGAGGCGTGGCTTACCAACTCTGAAGTCTTCTAGCTTTCCCCCCTCTAACGCCATTTTAGATTGCCTCTCCTGCATCGCGCGGGCTGCACTGGTCATGCATTTTTCATTCACCGTTATATTCGCTCTTTGCATTTTGTGCCGAATCACTACGTTCTTCCTCGGGGTTTAGAGAAACTATGATTCTATCTATATGTTGGTCGATTGTGAGGTCATGTCCGAGGTAATTATTTCCTGTTAACTTTGAAAATCAAAACAGTATTAAAATATACTCGTTTCGTAAGCGCATCTGTCGCATACAGGAAGGGAGGTGTGGGAGTCACGTGATGCTTGGATGGCAAGAAGGGGAGAAGGCTCTCCTCGCGCATGCGCACACCGACCGCAGTTTGTGGTCTACCTGTAACAACTAGTAACCTCCTCCGCTCTAACACTTTGCACAGTTTCTATACCTCCAGTCCTTGTTCTAGAATACAGTGGAGTTGTCAATAACAATCGTGACGTCATTCCAGACTTCTGTCTTTCTTTCTCTGTTACTTCCTCTCTCTTGTAAAGCGTCCAGCCCGCGCGCCACTATATGTCTCTTTCTTTCCTGCCCACGCGTGCTGCCACTGGCCTGTCGCAGCTCCAATGCAACAATGAGATCGGTGATATTATACCGCGGTGAGATAGAATTGTAAATAAAGTAACATAATATGAATGTCACTCAAATTGTAATTCCAAAACATTTAAGACACGTATTTATTTTTTAGGTAAACATCTCAACCTTGCAGTGCTTATTTATGATCGCAAGGGACTTACTTTGAGAACAAAAAACAAATATTTTATTTAATTATAGTTTATGGTGGAAGACCTTTTTGATATTTCATATTTAGTTTACTTAAAAGTAATTTGATTAGATGGTTGTAACATATTTAAAAAAATCCAATGCCAAGGTCTACATTAGATTCATGCATCCTAGACTCCCCAAGCGGAAGTTATTAACATTTGAACCATATGTGCAAGTAAATTAAACATTCACTTCCAAGATCACATTGAATGCTTTAGAAATTTATCACTTATAATGATGAAAGTGGCTTTATAGTTAATCGATATTACAGAATATATTATTATGTGTTTCAAATGGAAAAGTGTTTGTCTTTGAGCGCTATGAAATACTATTCGCACTAGGATAAAAATTCACATTTTTCCAAAACTGATCCACAATGAAGGAGAGAGTAATCTATCTAACATAACCATAAAAAAATCCCATATTTTTCGCTCAAATAGTTTTCCTAATACAAATAAGTAAAGTAGATACCATTATATTATAACAATGCCTTGCGACGTAAGCACTGTAGTGAATATCATTATTGGTTGGCATGTATGAGTGAACGTATATTTGAAATTACTCAGAACCAAAACGTAAACATTTGACATGACGTGATAAAAGAAATAAGTACTTTGAATAAGCCAAGGTGTTTGTTAAATTCTATGAGAGGAAACAATGCACTTCTTGCTAGTCTGCCAGAACGTGTCTGGTCACATAACTTTGTTTCTGAATAGTTCGTAATCTCTATTTACTCTAGAGAGTTCAAAGAAGCATTACTCAGTTACTCTTGCATGAAAAAGTGTATTAGCTGGATCGATGAGACGCGACCCACCTTCCTCCACTTGCTACAGTTAGAACAATCCAATTGAGTTAATGTGGGCTCAAATTATGTTGCAAACGACTGGGAAAACAACGTGAGACAACAAATAAACTAAAAGAAGATGACCTTTGGAAAGAAATAGCACGTAACGAAATTTTGAAACCTATCATCATAAATTTGCAGTACTCAAACGTTGAAGAGAATGACAATGGCAAATTATCTCTTAACGTATTTAACATTCACAGCTATACGGATGCACTACTGGTATTTTCGTTGGACTAGAAAAATAAGTAAATCGTAAACTATAATTAACTTTAAACTAAATACTTAAACCATTTGCGTAATATACGAATATCCATGTTATTCAAATCCAGTGATTTGAACAGCTGAAGTATTATAAAGCTTTGGAAAATTCAGTTTGTGTTCCCTTACGTCTAGCGCCACGAACACTCGCAAGTGTGCAAGAGAGAGGGAGATATAAAAAGAGTGGGGATAACAGGTGGCAACGGTGAAGGCTCTAACGCATCTGACTCGCTATAGGCGAGAACTCTTCCCATTTGAAACACATAATGATGTTCTAGAACGGAAGATACTGTAACGGAAGCTTTCAGTAGGAAGGTTTGGCAGTCATTTTCTCAGAAGAAATAAACACAAGAGCATATTCAAGTCATTTGTCTTTAAAATTTATACATATTTCTGGAGCGTCAGGCTAAAGCAACGGACCATATCAAGCCACACTTTTCCATTGCGAGCTTAATGAAGTTGCGTACGTAGACTAGAGAATTCAACCTACACTTCAAGGATTAAGCATGTTTCTGCATAATCAGCTTAAAAGACAAACACTGGGTAAATGTGGTCTAAACTTCCGCTCTGAGAGCACAGTAAATAATACAGTTGCTTTTGTTGTCTTACACATTTTAACATAAGCAGAAACTCAAAAGTTGTAGTATTACAATATCCTGTTACGTTTGCATAATTGAACTTAAATAAATAAACATTTTGATTCTGCTTCGGTGGAATAATAGCAACCCAAGGCACAGGAACACGTCTGCTAGGATAATTACTGTTAATCGAAGCGTTAGTTAATATATAAAGGATAAAGGGTAGATAACGAAGGGGAACAAACTCCAACAGATCTTTCTCAGCCCCAGGTAGTGCTTAGCGCCCGCTTTTACTACATACGGCACCGCAGGCGATGACACTGATGATACATGACATGAAGATGGAGCACCGGCGGAATGAGATGGCGGGGGAAACCGGAGATCCCGGAGAAAACCCGCCCCAGCGCCTTGTTGTCCACCACAAATCTCGCTTTGCGGTCGCCTGGGATCGAACCCGGGCCGCCTTGGTGAGAGCCAAGCGGTCTAACCACTGAGACACGGCGCGGCCTTCAGCCGCAGGAGGAGGAGCTGGTGGATCAGCTGGTGAAAGATCTGCATTGAACTTTTAGGTGAAATGGAGTACGACTATTATTTACTGTATGTAATAGAGAGTAAATATAGTGCGATCCATTTACACCTGGACCACTTCAATAGGCCAGTAATTTTGAACCAATAAGACGCGCGTGAAACTTTGGGAGAATATAATACACAATTGGGAGATTAAATTACACCATTTATATCTCAGAGAAAATGTTGGAAGTGTCCTCCATCAGCATCTATACATGGTCGAACTCGTCTCGGCATATTCCCTGAAGTTTTACGGAGTGTATCCTTTCCAATAGTCCTGCGCCGTGGCGTAGCGGGCTAAGGCAAAATGTCTTGGTCCCTGGCCACGGGAAGTGGCCCGGGTTCGATACCACCCATGGGGTGGGGATTTTAGGTCCCGGGTATAGGACCGGTGCCCACTCAGCATCGTGAGGAAAGTGAGGAGCTTACGCTAGGTAAGCGGCCCTGGTCACGGAAACCAACATTCCGGCTGGGGGATGCCGAGAAGCTGTCCACATCTCCTCCCCATATCGGTTTGATGATCGTCAACCTCTGCCGTGCGTAAGTGGGCGTGAGGCCGGCAGTCGGGTTGGTAGGCCTTAGAACTCTAAGGACTGTAGCGATATGGGTTTAAATAACTAAATTATCCTTGCCAATGTTACTTATTTCGGTCCGAATGGATTCCTCGAAAACAATTGTCCGTGGCCTATTCTTGTACACTTTATATTTAGATACCCCCTCAAGAAAAAATCCTGTGAGGTTAGGTCAGGAGATCTGGGTGGGCACAGACATTTTGAGATTATTCGATTATCAAAGAATCTGGTTACAAGTTCCACGGTGTCATTAGATATATGACACGTTGCTCCGTCTTGCTGGAAATAACCTTCTCTCAATTCTATATCATCTAGCTGCTATAACCATATAAACTTCAGTGTCTACAGTCGTATGAAATAAAGTGAAACCAACGATCCATAGATGCTGGTGGAGAACCTTCCCACATTTCTTTCTGAGAAGTAGATAGTGTAATGTAATCTCCGAGTTGTGTATTATATTCTTCCAAAGTTGCTTGTGTGTCCTATTATTAGTTCAAAAGTTGTGGCCTTCTGAAATGGTTCAGGTTTATATGTATCGCATGGATTTGGGTTTGGGTTTACCCAGTCCTGTGTAATTCACAGTTTTACTATCGGGTGCCCTCAAAGATGCTCAAATAGCAGGAAAAACGCCCGAAAGTATTGCCAGTGTATCCTCCTGTACATCTTTAAAGAGAATCTAGACAATTTTCCATTCAGGTTGCCAGGATTGTGCAAGAGAAGTAGAAAAGGATGTTTGTAGAATTCAAAGATATATATTTAATATTAATTAAATTGTGCCTTTTTTATATGGGTTATTTTCTTACACTCCAACGTATATCAGCACATTCAGATAGGAAATTGCAAAAACTTAATTTAGAATCCGCTGTGTGGACAGCTGCTGGTCTGGTATGCGTTGGAAACATAGTAAAATGAAAGTAAAAAGAGGAAAGGCCTGAAAAACTTTCTTCTGCAAATTTTTTACTTCCATTGATTGCTTATAGCAGTAATATAGCGAAAGTACAGCATTACATCCAAAATTGAATACCAGAATTTTATCTGAAATGCACTTTCTGAACACATCCAAACACATAAAAACAGTTTAGAGAGACGTTTACTCGCGCATGTGTGTATATGTGTATGTGTGTGGTGTATGCATATTTTTAGAATAACTGAAAAACAGAAAGCTTGTTGTGTAGCAAACTGGTATTTAAGTTCAAGACCTTCAAAAGATGAGACGCAAAAATTTGTTGTACCAAACCAGAGTTTTATGGGAGGAAAATTCCTTATTTTTTTAAAATGACCCAAATGATTTGTTTAAAATACTATGTTTAAGACATTTACATGAAAAATAAAATATATATCTTGAATTTTCTGGAGTAGCCTAAAAGTGCTCCTCATTTTGAATGGCTTGTGTAATTACGAAACCGTAGTGTTGAGGTTTCGTTTGAAGTTTACAATTACAATACGTTTGTAGATATTGTCACCCGAACTTCGGAACTCCCTATAGAACCGGCCAGCAGTAGGGCCAGACGGGAGGCATTCGGCCACGCCTACCCATTTGTCTTATAGCGCTAACGAAGGGATGGTTGGAAAAACATCACTGGCCATCTCTTTCCCCTCCCCCTGCCGTTTGGAACCTTCGCAGTGATTCACTGAAACGCGAGACTTCGAGAAACAGCGATATCCCTATAAAAAGGGGGCTGCAGTTGGCGAGTTCAGTTCAGTTCTTAGCGAGCAGCCGTGAAGAGCACCCGGTGAGGGAACGGACTGCGTACGTGCATAGGAGGAGTGTACGTAATTGTGAGTGAAAGTGGAACTGTAACGGACGAATAGGTGAATTGCAATTGTGTGCGCTACGTAATTCTATGTAATCGGCAAGTGTTCCAACTGTAATTCAGTGGAAATAAAGAACATTTTAAATTTGTGCAATTGGACTTTTAATTTCACGAACCCACAAGGTTACAACTGGTGTCTGGCCCTACTGCCGGCCGGTTCTATAGGGAGTTCCGACGTTCGGGTGACGGTATTGATTACATTCAATACTTATGCTCTTCCGAGGTTGAAAACCGCTATTCAGTATTTTATCGTGTTCAAGCAAGGAGAGCGGAATTTCAAAGCCCTGCCTGAATATTTGAAAAGGTATAGTCATACTGAAAAATTCAATGCCATAGCCCGGACTTGAGCCATGGACCTCGCGGTCTCCATCCGGTTGCTCTTAAATATTGACGCTACCAGGTAGCGCAATGTTTAAGTGCAGCCGGAGGAAACCGGGTGTTCCGTGGTTCAAATCCCGTCAATGGCATTGCATTTTTCAGTATAGTTCTATCTTTCCAAACCTTGGCTTCAACATGGCTGGTGTGAAATAATAAGTAACTTCCATTCATCCTGAATATACTATATGTATTCAAAATGCGTGAATTAGTAATTAAAATTTAACTGTATTAACTTAGATAAATGGAAAATTAAGATTTTGAAAATAATTCGTAGAAGTTATTAAAGAAAGGCATTTGAATGCAAAACATAAAACATTGTGCGCATTTAATTGCAACATAATAATTGTGGATATAGGTTTATTAATTTTAATTTATAATCTTAGTCTCTTATGAACATATGACGATCGATAAGGTTTAGTCGACCTTACTAAGCTACCGCAGTCTATGCTTAACGCTACCACCTGTTATGCAGCTACAATTCTCATGAAGCTCATGATGAACTGTGAATATTCATGACGATATACGCTGTTCGACTCTGTATGTGCTTAAAGTATGCATGCAATGCATGGATTAGTGTCATTTCACAGCATGCATGGAACTACTCAATATGTTGGCGGGCAAACGCAATTGTTAAAGCTAACAATCTGTACAAATAATGTGTTCTAGGCACACCGGCACTGCCTGCAATACTTTATGTAAAGGTTAAAATTCTAATAATTTACCCACAGTGTAACAGTGTAACGTTGAAGAATTATTGTCTAGAATTAATAAACTCAAAAGTAGGAAAACTCCTGGAGTAAATAATATTAACAATGAATTAATTAAATATGGTGTTGAAATATCTTCTATTAGACTTAATAAATATATGTTGGAGGTTCGGCCATATTCAAGAAGAAAGGAGAATAGCAAAAATATATGGATTTAGTTAATTGATGGAAATTCATCATTTCTCCACACTAGCCGTATACAGGCTAAGATATTTGTTGGATAGAGTCAACATGAAAAATGCAATGCCATGGCCGGGATTTGAACCACGGATCTCCTGGTTTCCGTCCAGTCACTCTTAACCTTTGAGCTACCATGGCCAACGTGCCGTGCTGACATTAAATTCTCCAGTTGACTCGTATATTTCCCCGGTAGACCACTAGGGGCTCTCGCATCCGAGAAACACCGTTTGTGGCGACTTACTATCGTAAGTACTTAAGTCCCAGGCTTCATCATTTAACTCTTATTATTTTAGTTAATTGATGGAAATTAATCATTTCTCCACAGTAGCCGTATATAGGCTACTCTCCGTCCTAGAGAATTTAATGTCAGGATGGCACGTTGGCCATGGTAGCTCAAAGGTTAAGAGCGACTGGAAGGAAACCAGGAGATCCGTGGTTCAAATCCCGGCCATGGCACTGAATTTTTCATGTTGACTCTATCCAAAAAATATATTGAAATTTATAAGAAATGTGATTGTCATGAATGTAAAAATTATACAGGCATAAGCATTTCAAATACATGCTCTAAAATTTATGAATCAATTTTTAATGTCGTTTAAATATAATAATGGAAAATATAATTATAGAAGTGCAAATTGGATTAAGAAAAGGAAGATCTTGTTCTGATTGTGTATTTACTCTCAATCAGGTAATTGAAAAAACATAGGGACTTATGCTATTTATAGATTTCGAGAATCCTTTGACAAGGTAAATAGATATAAATTGTGTAATTTTATGTAACATAAAGGTGTACCCCAAACGGTAATAAGAATTTTATAAGTAGAAAATAAGATCATGATAGAATCTCGAATGAAAACAAGTCTAATGGAAACAACAAGGTAAGACAAGGGTGTTCACTTTCACCGTCACTTTTTATTTATTTTGGCGATTCCATATCTGATTGGCAGACAAAATTAGATTCACATTTTATAATTAGAAATAGATATTTAGATACTTCTTTATTATTTACAGACGACCCATTTCCCACATTTAGCTCCGAAAATTGTCTATAAGACGCTTTACATATTGTGACTTTGTGGATTCGTAGAAATACACGGATCAATTCTCACGTAACAGCATTGCGTCATATACACAGCCTTCCAAGGTAGCTGACAAAACAAACAGCGTTCAGTTACAACATTCCACAGCTGATTCTCGTGTTACAACTACACTCTTGTTACACACAACTGCCTCATTACTAGCCATGGCTCCTTTTTATACACCCATTCATGAATTCCAGACTGTTATCGAATTATCTCTAACATGTCACCAGATAAAACACGAATGTTCTAGAATGTAACTATATTGGTGCCGGTAAGTCTTTCACCCCTGTGATTAAATTATATTATATTAAATTTAATTTAATTAGATTAAATTCTATTAATATATTGCATTATCTGTGATATTAAATAACACTATCCGTCACTATAGTTTAACAATATTTATAAACAAAACTAAAGTTTTAGCCTTCAAGGGATCAGTAAATAAGAGCCAAAATATTATTAAAAGAAACACCTATTGACGAAGTCAAATGCTTTAATTACCTTGGCTGCAATATCTCTTATTTTAAAAATAATGGCATTTTAAATAAAATCAACAAGTTTAATAGTATATGTGGAACCATAAAAATATCCTTAAAATATGAGAAGAGAGACTAAATTAGTTTTATAAAGTAATGGCAGTTCATATATTAATATATGAATATAATAATACATATAATGAATATATGAATACATACTAATATATGTTAGTGAATTTTGGATTTTAAAAAAAGGAAGAACAAATGACTGAAACAGCGGAAATGAAGTTTTTAAGAAATGTAGCAGGGTATAATCTTCTAGATAAGCAAAGAAGTGAGGATATTCGAAAAGAATTGAATATTTTAACCTAACAGATAGAATAAAACAATATAGTAATAACTGGAAGGAACATGTTGACCGAATTAATGATAGCCGTATTCCAAAATTAGTTTTAGATTACAAACCATTAGGTAGAAGAAATGATTGTAGACCAAGAAAGAGAACAACACTTCTAATTTAAAATTTATGAGGCCGGAACGAGCCTTGATGGCTTAAACTGTGAAAAGTTGATGTAACAATAGTATATAGTAGTATGATTAAAATTTTTGTAACTACCTAATAAAGTATTTCATTCTAAATAAAGCTCTGTATGCAGATGTCCAGTGCTTAATAGCAAGATCAGATGAAGTGTACCATCAGAAGATGTGTAACTAAATCATTTAAATGCATACATAGCTAGAAATTCAACAGCAACGCAGGCAGTTATGCCCAGGCCAAGAAGCTTTTACTTTTACAGCGAAAATGATCTGCATTACATGTCTGTGGAAGTGGTAGCTCGGAGCGATGAGATAATATGGTCCGCCTGATACATGGTGGTAATACTGTCCCGCCTTACGCAGATGAGGAAGAAGTTGCCTGGAGGGCTAGGCTGAACTCTATACAGTTAAGCATCAGCTCGTTTGCAGATGGAGTGGCAGTGAAGCACTTGATACCGCTTATACTGACCACCATTATAGATAGGAATGAGAAATTGGCTGTTAAGGACTATTTTTATTGCAATTTAAGTTAGACTAAGCAATACAAGCTTATGTACCTATTTTAAACAGAAATTTCACATGATGTTTTTATGGTAGAATCACATGCTTCCATCATGTTCCGCTTAGAGGTCAATGCAATGTACTTATCCTCTTGTTCTGTTGTTACTCACGCCTTCCCGAACGTGGCAAGGTTATGTTTTGGCCTGTTTATTTATGTCCCCGAATAGTATCATACACTTATTAGTCTATTAGCGAACCCTTATTTCTTGAGTATAACGATTGCAGCTCGTTTCTCCATATCTAATTCTTTCTTCTATTTGCCCGTTATTACGCTGCATAAAGTGGTGTTCTGACTCCACTACACAAAGAAAACTGATACAAGAGCGTCCCACTGTTCACTCTATGTACATTTGTACAATTATTATCATTATCATCGTCGTCGTCGTCGTCGTCGTTGTTGTTACTTGTGAATTCTCTAAGTTTCTTATTCCTCTTCTTTCTCTAACTCCTTTGTGCTGTTTAGCGTGTAGTACAAGCCTCTTCTACCCATTTCCTCCATTTTTCTCGGTCCATCATCATTCTCTTCATTTCTGTCATGGTTTTCCCTCTATCCTTCCCCAACTTCTCAATGTATTCCTGATACAACATGCGTGGCCTTCCCCTAATTCTTTTACCTTCTGGTCTTGCTTCTAAATATTGTTTGGGGTTTCTTTCTTCTGACATGCGGAGTACATGCCCATACCATTTAAGTTGTCTTTTTCTCAATATTTCTTAAACGGAGTGTGTACCCAACTCTTCCCTTATTGTTACATTTCTAATCATATCTCTTCTTGCCTTCCCCACAGCTCGTCTTAAATATCTCATTTCCATAGCTGGTATTTTGCTTTCTTGTTTCTGTATGAGAGTCCAGCTCTCTGCTCCATATAATAGAATTGGTAGTATTATTGTTTTAAATACTATAATTTTTGTATCTTTTGTTATTTCCTTTTTTCCCCACAATAGTGTTATTAATCTGATAGTAGACCAAATTGGCCTTTCTTATTCTGTTTAAAATTTTCTGCTCTATTTTTCCATCCTTATTTATAATTGTACCCAGGTATTCATAACTGTCTACCTGTTTTAAGATTTCATCATTACATTTAATTTTAACTTCTTCTTCTTTCCTTCCTATATACATGGTTTAACTTTTGGGTATGTTTAATTCTAAACCTTTTCTAGTTAATTCTTATTTCAATTCATTTAGCGCTAATTGTAAATTATTATTACTATTTGCTATTAATATGATGTCATCAGCATATATCAACGCTTTTGCCCAAACTGGTCTTAAATTTCTATATCCTATCACAGTTCTTGCTGTTCTTTTTTAAATTTTCCATAATTCATCCATCACAATAATGAATAAGAGTTGGCTGAGACTATCTCCTTGTTTAACTCCTCTATTCATCAGAAATGGTTGTGATTCTTGTCCATCTAAACTTATTATCCCTTTTGGTCCTTGATAAACTGATTGTATTGCTTCAATAAAATTCATATGTACTTTTTGTTCTTTAGAGCTCTCCAGATTTTTTCCCTAGGTATTGAAACAAATGCTGCTTTCAAATCTAAGAATCCTAAATAAATACCCTTTTCCTCTATCTATAGCTTTCTCTATTATCATTATCAATGAGAAAATTTGGTCTTGGGTTTGTCTACCCATTCGGAAAGCAGCCTGTTCTTCTAAATCTTGTTCTACTATTTTCCTCAATTTCTGTTCCAGCATTCTAGTGTACACTTTATATACAACCGGGGAGAGACATATAGGTATACAGTTTGAGCAATCACTTTGGTTGCCTTTCTTATGTATTGGAACAATTACATTAAATTCCCATTCTCTTGGTATTTTTTTTCTGTCCATATCTTCTGAAATAAACTTTTCAGTATTTTTATTAATTCTTTACCTCCATATTTTAGTCAGTTCTGGTGCTATTCCATCCCTACCAGCTGCTTTACCTAGCTTGATTTCTTGTATTGCCATTTCAACTTCAATTCTGTCAATTTCCTTTTCTTCTTCCTCTCTTTCTTCCTCTTAATTATTCTTCTCCTTCTTATACCTGTATTCTCTGCATCTTAATTTATGTATGAATCTAGAGGGGTATTCATAAACTTTTCTTCATAATATTCTCTCCATGTATTCAGAATTTCTTTGTGTTCGGTCACTAACTTTCCATGTTTATTTTTGACATTCCTTACCTGTTTTCTCCTTCTTCCACGTAGGGCCTTAAGAATTTGCCAAAATCTTCTTTTATTTTCTTTATAATTCTCTTGCATTGATTTTCCAAATTCTTCCTATGATTTGTTCTTTGCTTCCTTTATACATCGTTTAGCTTGATTTCTGGAATTTACATATTCCTCCCAGTCTTTGGGGTCTTTAGTTCTAAGATATTTCTTCCAAGATTTTTTCTTTTCTTGTATTATATTTTTAACTTGTTCATTCCACCAATCCCTATGTTTTGTATTTGGACCAATTTTCTTAATTCCTCATACTTCCTTTGCATTTTCCAAAATAGTAATTTTAATTGATTCCCATAATGGATCAATATCTAGTTGAGTATTTAAATTTCGTAATGCTACTTGATTTTTGTTTTCGTATTCTTCTCTTACTTGGGGAATTCTCTAAGCACTGATATTTAATACCTTTGTCACTAAATGCTGTATTGCTAATCCCTCACAAAGGAAATAAAGTGAAAAATGGGCAAAATTCGCATAACAATATGTTTGAATTCAGACCATAGTAGTTAAAATAGGTAGTTATTTCCGACGTTTTAGTTCAAGCATCTCCCCTCATTTTTTTTACAACATAACAAAGTCGTAAACTACAGGGTTATTATCCTTATACCCGCTTAGAACAGAACACCCTGCAGTTCACAGCTAGGTAGGGACAGATTTACTGGGATTATGTGTTAATCTATATTACGTCATACCCAGTAGTGATAATAGACAGGGATTTACGTAAATCGTTTGAAGCGTATATCACAACGTCGAGATACAATGAGCCTCGTTATATGTAGAGAGCTTTAAGCCGGAACAGAGGGTGTTGTTGGACACAATAGGGAGGCGTTTCTGCACCCTTGGATGACTTCATTTACACATAGATTTGCTGCCATCTTCTCTCCTTCGTTAATGACAAAAATGTGCAAATGTGCCCATACAAAAGATGCTGAAGCATTAGATCGGTTCATAAAACTGCGATCATAATTGCAGCGTTGCACCCATCTCACTTAAGGCTCAGATACAGCGATACGACTAACAATTATGAGTTTCTGAAATGACAAGTTTTCGAACCTAAGTTTATTAAAGCTGTACATAATAAGCGTGAGTTGAAAACATGTATTTATTGAATCGGTAAAAGATTTCTTCCATTAAACTGTCTAAACCAGCACTGCAAAAGATACATACATAATATTTGATAAAAATATAAGTAAAGCTAAATTTAACTTGAAAAAAAAAACTTAGACAAGTTGTATTAAATATTTTGAAGGAGAAATTTAAAAAGGAGGCAACATTTTCAGCCTTTATTAGAATGACAGACATTAAAATGCCTATAGTCTGATATCTAACAGATGCTTCCTTTTTTAGCTATGCACGTACACACTCGAGGGAATTTTCCTAAGAATGCCTTCTTTTTTGGGAGGACTAGCATTAGTTTCAAATGTTTACTTTCAGCGAAAACTTGCTATTATTTTTGGAGTAATTACACTATTGGAATAGACAGACTGAGTGAAAATTCAATGCCATAGCCAGGATTTGAATCACATATCTCTTGGTCTCCCTCCGGTTGCTCTTAACCATTGAGCTACCATGGCCAACATGTCAGCATGACACTAAATTGTCCTAGTGACTCGAGCTTTTTCTGGTGTACCGCTAGCAGATCTCGCATACAATGAAATATTGTAAAAATAGCTTGCATACCCGTTAATAAACGATAGCGTAGAGAAAGTATCGTGGAAGTTACACATCAGATATGTTCTCGTCATGCAAATATAAACGGTATTTCAATGCCATCAGAATGACACAATTAAAAGACTTGACTGTCATTTATAATTGCGTCATACATCTAATGTCCTTATACGAACAATGAAGTACGTAATATAGTAGTGAAATGTCAATGTTTATTTTAGTTCACTCGAAGTAGAGGGAAAACAGGTAAGTATTTTGGAAAATGGGCAGAGAAGGTAATATGAAGACGAGTTACTTTTGTTTAATTTGTGTACCGTAATTTAAACCAGAGGCTTGTGAAATATATTTTCATAAAAACTTCAGATATTCTTATACATAGGATTGTAACAATTTCCAACCTGAAACACTCGCTTGCACTCTCATTCCAACTTGCTTCCAAACTGTGCAGATTTTAGTGAATATTTCCCCAATCCCAGCTGAGAATAATGCCCAAGTCCTCTAGGTTTGGAAACCAAAACTCTGACCATTAGGGCAGAGAGGCTGTCAAGAGTGTTATCTCCCTGTATAAATATTTCTTCCAAATGTTGCCTCTGTCTCGCAGGATATTGGAAAAACTAATTCTAATAAGCATCAACATTTTAAATGACGAAATTCTACCTAACTATTCAATTAGGTAGTTTCTGAAATATGTACTGGGCAGGGTTCATTCATTTTCAATGACCCCGTACATTTAGTAAATGGTTATTATGCATGTGGATTATCAAGTTATCCGGATTAATTAATTAACCTATTTTAAAAATATATTTTGAGAGGAGCCACTCTGGGAAAGCTGTTTAAATGCTACATCACAGACTAAAATCCGCAGTGTGCAACCATCCATCCTTCCATTTACGCCACTTAACCTGAGTGAGTCTCATTTTCCTCTCTCATTCTGTGTAATTTGCTGCAGCATGTTTAATGTATATTGATTCTTTTTAGCAGCAAAACACAAAATCTAATTTTTACACTCTAGCGAGCCATATACGTTGCAATGCTCGTGCTTTCTGTTTTTGACATAATGGAAATATATTTCCGTAAAATTGATGCTGATTTTAATATAGAGGCAACTTAAATATCAACTAATATAGTAACTCATGTATGTAATGTATGACAGGCTGCTCCAGTCTTAATGCAAACCTGTGGGAGGAAAGATAGGTAAGGGTAGTTACGGTTTGTTTGACTCAGGGAAGGTTCTACATGGCAGAGCGTTCATCCGTCACGTCCAGTGATGAAAGCTGCATTCGCTTGTTTTCTTGTTTACTAGAATACCGAAATATTGATAACCTGGCGTGCATGTCGAAACACAAATTGACTCTCGCGAGCTGCGTGTCTGATGTATAAGGTTAGCCAATTAATTAATATTACATACAAGTGCTAATTACCTTCGTAGCTACCGGTTTTGTCGCTTGACACAAATTGATTTTGATTCCCTCTTCTTTCTGATTACCCCAATATTCCGTACATTATACAAGGGGCGTCCAGAAAGTAAGTTCTGCTTCAATTTATTTCCGCTGCAGAGCTGCGATTACAGTTCCGCACATGCGCGGTAGACGCTCTATCAAGGAGAAGAAACGTGAGCCATTGTGAGATCGCTGTCAGCCACATACTTTGTTGTGCTTGTTTACAATGTTGGTGTTGATTGAAAACCCGCCGCTTGTGAAATCAGATCTGTGATTCGTTTTCTGAATGCTAGGAAAGTGAAATTAATCGGAAAATTTGTGATGTCAAAAGGCGTTGGTTCCTGACGACAACGCACGACCACACACTGCAAATGCGACGAAAAACATCCTACAGGGATTTGGCTGGGACATGTTTGACCGTGCAGCCCTGACCTCGCTCCTGGCAACTTTAATCTGTTTTGGCATTTCAAATCTTTCCTTGGCGGTAAACACTTCAACAATGACGAAGAGCTGAAAGAAAATGTTTCCAACTGGTTGAAGACACAGGCGGCAAACTTCTATGAAGAAGGTATACAAAAACTTGTGCCTCGCTATGACAAATGCCTGCAAAATTTCAGCAGTTATGTGGAAAAGTAGTTTTAAGAGTTGCAGAATTTTGTGCAGTAAATAATTTTTCTTTATCTTTACACAATTTAATTTTATTACCAAACAGAGCTTACTTTCTGGACGTACCTCGTAAATACCATTAAAACAGAACATATGGTAATACGAGGAAATTCGGAAGATCTGCGAGTAAATGATGTGGTAATTAAATGTGTAAAACAATTGCTGACCTAAGATTTACTCACTGACTCAGGTCCCCTGGCTATAAGCCTCTGGTTTTTCTGAGCAGCTTGGTGTCATTTCTACTTGTCCTTCGCTTCCTTTACCCTAATCCACTTTTATCTTAACCCACATAGACTCCCATAAATAATCGGACAAAGCAGAGTACTAAGTTCGGAAGTGAAAATCAGCATTTGATGTGCTATTTTATTTAAATTAATTATAATCGACAGTTACATGGTTCATTCTTGTGAGAAAATAAATGTTATTTCACATGAAAATTATATAATGAGTGCTTTTTAAAGAATTAAAAAGAGATGTGGCATTTTTTGCCCTCAAAAGTAATCGGACATAACAGCTTGAGTCTGATACAAAATATGGCTTAGTACTTTGTAACTCTCCCGCTTTTTATCAATACTTCTCGCAACCTATTTGGCATACTGTGTGAACCAGGTTTTTCAGGTAGGCTGTAGAAAGTTTGCTCCATTCCTCTTGCAACCTCTCCTTCAAATACTACTTGGAGGTGATTGGGTTTCCCGTACGGCCTTCTCCAGTTTATCCCATACTGCTTCTATGGGATTAAGATCCGGGGACTGAGGGGGTAGATGCAGTACATGAGGACAGTTGTAATGTAACCATTGCTGCACACTGTGGAACCTATTCTTCGGATCATTATCCTGATATAATGAGAAGCTGTCCAAAATACCATCATTTCTGCATTTAGTTTTAAATTTTGCTACAATAATCTAAGATATACTTCTTTGTACATGGTTGTGTCTATGAACACCAGCTTACCCACTCCCGTAGAAGAATTACAGCCCCATACCATCACACTCCCTCCACCGTGTTTGACTGTGTCTTGTAAATTGCGCTCTTCCAGCTCCGTGTTTGGTTTCCTCCACACAACCACCCTGCCATCGGAACCAGCAAGGTTGTATTTGATTTCGTCACAAAAAATAACCTGGTCCCATCAATTAGTTGTCTTGTTAATAAAGTCTTTGGCAAATTCTAATCGCTTACTTTTATTCTTGCTGGAAATATATGGCTTTATTCTGGCTACGTGACCATTAAAATCTTGTTTTCGCATGGCCGTTCTGACCGTTTCAGGGCTGTCAGTCACAGTACTTCCTGAATCTTAGCACAAATCATCGGAGCACTTATATGCGGATTCTGTTTTACCTTCCGCATAATAAAACTTCTGCCTATCGGTAAGAAGTTTTGGTCGCCCTGGCTTTGCTCGAGATTCAATTGTCTTCATACTTATACCGGGGAATTATGTCACTTTTGCTAAGATTCACAGTCTTTGATATTTCCCGGTATGTTTTGTTCTTTTCATAAAGATAAGATAAGTGTCTATGTTCAAAGGTACTCTACTTACCTCTGGACCCCATACTATGCTCTTGCCTTCTTCTTGGTGCACAGTTGACGTACTTCTTCTAAGATGTTGCTTTGTCTACTGACAGACTTCACCTACTCGTTTGTATTACATTTCATTTGTGCTGTCCAATTATTTTTGTGTCATAAACTCTGATGTAAACAAGGTTGAATGGGGTAGCTCTTAGTTTAGCCACATTTTCAATCCCTAAAATAATTTTCATAGCGTATAATATTTGCTTAGCACAAGGAGTGTCTTGAGATTGATACACATAATCTATCCTGCTTTATAGAGCACTGCATAGTGAAATGCAAAGTCTGTCTGATTATTTATGAGCGTCATGCCCGATTTCACCAACAGACGTTAAGGCTTAACACAGGTTTAACAATAGTTATAACAAAAATTGCATTTCACCGACAAGTGTTAGCTTAACACTCATATTAAATCTCTTGTTAAACTAACAAACCAAATGTCTGATGTGCTTAACAATTGTAAATAATCAAGATGGCGGGCGTAAACGCAGCTGTTGTTGTCGATTTGCTATATTTAAGACCGTCTAAATGACATTCGTAATAGAGTACGGCCTATGAGAAGAAATTATTTTGAGGAGCTATCAGAAAGAAATTTGCTACAGAGGTATAGACTGTCCAAACAAGTTGCTATGGAGGTTACTGCGGAAGTACAAGATAAGTTAGAATATGCATCGAAAGGAATATGCCGATCTCGCCTTTGCATCAAGTATTAATAACTTTGCGATTTTATAATTCACTGAATTATGTGGATAGTACACTGTCCACCTTCCGTCTTGAAACGTTCAAGTCACTAGTCACTTGTACTTCTTCGCACCTCGTTTTAAATTTACGTAATACGCTTCGTGTTTCTAGTAATGACACATGCATTTGAATTAAATTCGTTTCCAATTTTTTCCCATGTGATATTTTTCTCTTCCGTCCTATTTTCCACGATATCCTTATACTTCGTCACCAATTCAATTAACAATTCTTTCTCCATCGATGAGAAATTTATTTCACGGATTTTGTTTACGATTTTGTTTACCCGCTATTCTTTTAGCTGTGTGCAGACTGCGGTGCAGACAAAAATGAAAACAAAAGCGCATCGCAGTACGTTCAGAAAATAATACGAGTTATCCATAGACTTCTATAGCTGTAATATTTACAAGTTGATTGGAGTTAACACATGTTTTTTGACATTTTCAGAAAACAGGTTGGTAAAATGCAAGAAATTTAACAGCATTGTTAGCGCTGTTACAATTGTTACGTTACATTTGTTAACGTCGATTTTAGCATCTGTTTGTGAAATCGGGCATCAGTGTGTATAAGAATTCTCCTATACATCTATTCTGTATTAAAGGTTGAAATTGTGTGGCTTTGCAAATTTCGCAAGTTTGGTATATAAGTATTTACTTACGTTTTCAGGCCACACATATACGGGCATATGGAATTTTTATAAAAATAATTTGCTTATATTCAAGGGGTCTCAATGTGTCAAATTTTTTGTGGAATGTAATACCATAATTTGGGAGAACGTCCATGGCCAGAATCAAACTGGGGACTTTACGTTTACAATTCCATGCCTTAAGGGGATGCAGCACTGAAAACCCCAAATCCAACAATTTTCAACCAATCTTGCTGAAATTTTTACCACTTAGTTTTGATGCATAGTGAACACAACTCAAAATTGGTTTTTGTATCTTTAATAGTTTTTGAGTAACTAATTTGTGAAATTCAAAATTTGGGCAAAATTCAAACCACTCCATGTGATGAAAATTTTCAAGATTTTAATTTTTATATTTCTAGAAATATTCAGATGGTTATGGAGAAAATATCTATCATATGAATTTTTATACTGCTTTTAGTTCCAGAGGGAGAAAAAAATAAGGTATGAGCAAAAAAAAAAAAAAAAAAAAAAAAAAAAAAAAAAAAAAAAAAAAGCCTTGACTTTATATATCAATAACTTTAAAAATATAAAGAACATTAAAAATTCATATGATAAAAATCTTTGTTTGCTTTCTAAGAATATGTGTTGAAATTTTTAGAAGGACTGAATCAAAACTGCATCGTGTGGAACATTTTGAATGACAAAAAGTCTTGAAAAAAGCTATAACTGAGTAAATCAAATTTTAAAATCCAAAACACTTTCCTTCTGAGCTACATGACTTGAAGCAGACTAAGACCCTCCAGAGAGATAAGATGGACCCTGCTGCCCCTTCCTTCTCTTTTATGCAGCAGTGTTCTTCAACTTTAGTTTACTTTTGGATGTTTTAGAAGTTACCTTGACAGAAATTTCTGAATAAAGTAAGCGTAATTGGTCCTTTGCTTGGCTACTTTCTGGAGATGCTTGTGAAATCTGTGTCCATTATGTCTGACTGCAGCTTGAGTAAGGCAGGGCAACCAAAATTGAGTTCGCTGATGGCTGATGTCAAAGCAACCTGAAGACTCTTTGACACAAATAATTCTTTTGGGCATTTACACATCATGCTGTGTAAACTTTCATTTGCATTTTGTGTCTTACCCAATGTACATCTCCGTAGGATTTCATCTGATGCCAGCCTTTGGTACACAGGCATTACTTTTCTTACCACATCAGGCCTAAAGTATGTTCCCATTGTTGTATTGTTGTGTTTAGGTGTTTCTTCCCAAGTATCTTTTAGCCTGTTCATGGTCCTATGTACACAGTCAACAAAAGGTCTGTTGTTTCCAAAATTCTTTACATATAACCTATATAACAGTTATATGCACGTATAGATGTATAAAACGCTTTTATGAATTTTAAATGACACACTAAAACTCATTAATTATATATACAGCATGTAGTTTACGACAAACCAAAGAAAATCACGACCAAGTTAGAAACTCACACAAAAAGCAAAAATATAAACATTATTATTTGCTTTCAATGCTTCTAGCCAGTGTTTTTTTCCATGGTACCACATAATGTAAGAAATAACTATCATACCAACACATAAAATTCCTCCAGAAACTTTTCCCGCTAATTTCAAATGTACATTCAATCGAACTCAAATGACAGAATTCATTGAACCCAAGAGCTGGCATGCACGTGCGCCTAGGCATTTAAATTGTCATGTGAGGGTGTTTAAATGCCGAAACTCATAAATTTAGTTGGATTATGATACTCTAAGGTTAAAAGTATTTTATTATCTCAAAAACAAATTTATTTTTTCCCATTTTTTAGCAACTTTCGGTGCTGCATTCCCTTAAAGATTGACAAATTCTGAGGGACAATTTTCGGTTTATATGAACAAGTATTACTTTGTTAAATGGAATTGTAGCAATATTATTCTGTAATTTCCCTGCGTATGAGAAAGCATCTTATTGCTATCAGCTTCTTGTTTACACACGCACATGTAACATTGTTTCCGCTGCAATCTTGCCAACCCGCTGCACGCAAATGTAGCTCGCTCTTCATTGTATCTAGAGCTTAGCAATTATCATATAACTCCATTATCTTTCCTGGGAGGGGAATTTTATTCGTGCAGAAGTTTCTGCAGTCTCTGCGTAGCTGAATGGCGAATGAAATGTGGGAGGAAGTAATCGAGCCGGCTGCAAAACTTGACTATTACGAACCGCAAAGTTTTGCGGGCTAACAAGCTCCATATTACCGGCACTGGCTTCTAACATTCAACTTTCCGCCACCGCAGACAATAATTATTCCCTACTGGAAAAGGTCTTATGATGCTGCTTTATGCCTACAGCGTTTTAAGCCTTTCATTAAGAATATTAATACGAAAGTGGCTCTTCTGTGGAACTTACGGTAATCGTTATTAAAGACTGTAGAAAGAAAACCAAACAAATTATGTCTAACATACTTATTTCTTTCTCTGCTCATTATAATTTCACACTAATGCTTTAAGTTTTATATTATTGAACCAAAAAGCGTAGTGTCGTATTCACTTGAGGACATGTATGATTAAAATTTCATGAACATTTTCAAAAAAAAGGTCACCTGATCCTCTTCGTAGTATATAAAATAGAGTAAGCCTTTCTGAATAAAAAGAATGCTTAAATAACATCCGCAAGCCATTTTAAAAGCTCTAATGTAGTTTGAAAGTTACGTGAATGCTAGTGTTAGATATGAGTTATAATTAATGGAAATTAATTGTTCTTCCACACTAGCCGTGTGTAGGACGCACTATGAAAGGGTAGAGCCAGACTGAAAAATTCAATGCCATAGCCGGGATTTGAACCACGGATCTTCTGGTTTCCGTCTAGCCGCTCTAACCATTTGAGCTACTATGGCCAACATGCCAATATGACATTAAATTCTCCAACTGACTCGTGTTTCTCCCTGTATAGTAAGTCGCCATTAAGGTAGTTGTCTCATGTGTTTATGAGAACTCCTAGTGGTTTACCGGGAGAAACACGAGTCAGTTGGAGAATTTAATGTCAGGTTGGTATATTGGCCATAGTAGCTCAAATGATTAGAGCGGCTGAACGGAAACCAGAAGATCCGTGGTTCAAATCCCGGCTATGGCATTGAATTTTTCAGTCTGGCTCTAGCCTTTCATGAATTATAATTCTTTATACTTGTTTCCTCGCTATTGAAAATTTCAGCATTTTTCATCATTTAAAATGCTTCTACTGTTTCCGTTTTAGTGTTAGACTAACTAAATTTGCTACACACGTTCATGGACACACCGTGAGCAGAAATTTCCCTGGGTTTTATTTTGAGATACTTTTTAAGCAGACTATCTTTACTTCAAAGCACAAAAATTTCAAATTTTGGGCAAAACAGCTATATTCACAGCTTTAAACATTTCCGGAGTGAATGTGTAGTGTTTTACGCCCGCTTTTACTACATACGGCACCGCAGGAGGCGACACTGATGATACATGAGATGAAGATGGAGCACCGGTGGAATGAGATGGCGGGGGAAACCGGAGGTCTCAGAGAAAACCCACCCAGCGCCGTGTTGTCCACCACAAATATCACTTTGCGGTCGTCTGGGATCGAACCCGGGCCGCCTTGGTGAGAACCAAGCGGTCTAACCACTGAGCCACAGCGCGGCCGCGATATTTCCGGAGCCTAAAGTTATTGAGACACAGATAAACCTAGGGCAAATTAAAAAAATGGATGTATTAGGAACTTTTTATTAAAATATTAGACCAAAATATAGGTTATTTTGTCGCAAGAGACTTTTTAGGTGACTAACCAAAGATAAATAAATTTGACCATATTTTAAAAACTATTTTTTCTGTATCATATTAGCATACATCTCTGCTAAAATAAGACCTGAAGTTGTCCTGCCAACGAACATACTCAAGTTGTACTTGGGAAGCAAGCCAGGTGAAAAGACGATTAGAAATAGACGTTTCGGGGGTGTTTTTTGTAATTTATGTCCTCCAACGTTGTCATATCGGACGATGAATCGAATGGGTGAAATGATGCTCCAATGAGCCCAGGGTCAATCGAGCTTAGAGTTACCCAAAATTCTTCTGTTAAGATAAGGGAAAACCCTGGAAAAACCTTATCCAGGTAACTCACCCTAACCGAGATTTGAACTCGGGACCTTTATGTTGCCGAGGCGGGCGTTTCGGGAGTGTGCATCTCTTTCATCATCCGGATATTTATTTAATTTTATAACTACAAATGAATCACTGGATATACCACAAATGTATATTCGCATTACAGAACAAAAACTGTTTTCAGTAAATTAAATTTAATTTTGATGTAATGAAAACAGTCTTTTGTTCAGTAATGCGACTTTTGATAGTGTTTTATCTATGTCTATATTTGTGTGGGTTTTTTTAATTTACGTCCGCCCCAACGTTAAGTTATATCGGGCGGTGAATGAATTGGGTGAAATGATGCTCAAATGAGTCCAGGGTCCATGGAGCTTAGAGTTACCCTACACTCTTCTGTTAGGATAAGGGAAAACCCTGGAAAAACCTTATCCAGGCAACTCACCCTAACCGAAATTTGAAATCAGGACCTCTTGAACGGGAGGCAGAACGAGCAGAGAAAGACGTGCGAATGTAAATGGAACATTTTTCATTAACTAGCGAGCAAGGAAGCGGTTGTAATGCCCAACTCAAGCTTTCCAAACGGCTGACGAAGCAGTAGTGGCTGGCGTTAGGGTTTTGTTGGAATACCACAAATTAGTCTAATTTTATGCCGTATTCTGTAGAACTATGTAAAGGATCATTAAAGGAATTATTGGAGTGGATATGTAGAGCATAGCATTAATATTGTGGTAGAAGCTCGTAATAACTGGCTTGTTATATGTTTTGGGAAATTTGCTTATTTAGAAGCTTTTAAGAACGATACTTATTTACAAACAAGGAGGGCCACTTGAAATTTTAAGCTATTAGGGGTATCATAAAGACAAAGCTTCAAATGAGATACCTCTTTCTCTTCTGAGTCTTCTCTCTCATTCGAGAGATGACAGATTAATACTCTTATAAAATGCATAGAAGGCTGGATTAGCAGTTAACTATTAATAAACCAAATCTTTACGCAGCACACATTTTACCCGTCCTGTCACAGCACTCCAGGCGGCGCCAAACTTTCCTCCATCTGTGAAAACTAACAAGAAGATACAGATGACAGGAAAATAAAATGATAAAATAAGAAACCTGGTTGAAGGAATACTATACCAGTACTCTGTTAGCGACCTAGGAAAACCATGGTTGTTGTAGACTCAAAATAGGAATCGAACCTGGCACCTCTCGAATGCAAGCCTCAAAGGTTACATTGAAAACGTCTCACTTGGTTGCATATACTCAAAGAAAGAATGAGGAGAAAAATTAAAATCACATTCCAGAGGAAAAACGTGAGTTATTATATTTAATATCCCATTAAAGCAATTAACTTGCTCTACCGTGATAGTGCCTTAAATTAAGCTAGGTCATTTAACATTAATCAACGTTTGAGACATTTGATTTTTACTTTCTGTGCCTTTGGATCTTATGGACCTAGAATAAAGAAACAAACGGCCAAGAGCTTTGTTAATTCCACGATTAATAGACAGCCTTTGAAAACGTTAAGTTATTCTAACAGAGATAATACATAAATGTGACAAAAATGTAATTATTCAACCCTAGAACATAAACATATCCGAAATGAAATTAAAAAAAATATTTATAAAGACATTTAAAACACTAAAGTTTGCCTCAGGTGGAACAAAAGATTTCCTGTAAATTTGTCGAATTTGATATATAAATTTAGGTGCCAGTTCATATAACAGTATAAAATTACATTAAATGCTCCAACTGACTCGTATTTTCCCGGTAAACCACTACAGGCTCTCAAATAATGAGTCAGGTTGGAGAATTTAATGTCATGCTGGCATGTTGGCCATAATAGCTCAATGGTTAAGAGCAACCGGACGAAGACCGGGAAATCCGTGATTCAAATCCCGGCTATGGGCATTAAATTTTTCAATCTGACTCTACCTATCTAAATCATTGCCTACACATGACTAGTGTAGGTTCACTTGATAGTAGAGTAGCCGTATTCCTATAAAAGCCCTGGGTGTTCAGCGGGCGAGCCTGTTTTCAATATCCGCTTGGCGCCTCATGTATGCCAGTTCCTCCCTCTCCCCCTTCCATCCAGCCGTATGCGTCAACCTGTATGCGCAAAGGTCAGTGTGTATCCTCATCTAGACAAGTGAACTTGGTTATCACGTGCTTTGTTGGGAACACTAAATCTGTGAAACTAATCAGTTAGAATGCAGTTAAAGGAAAAACAAAAGCCCAATCTTCCAGAAAAGTCTGTTCTTGTGATAGACAACGCTTCATATCACAATGTGACCAGAGAAAAATGCCCCACAGCGAACACAAAAAAGCAGGATATGCAAGACTGGTTGGTTAAGTACAGGTTTCCGTTCGGAAGTCATATGCTGAAAGCGGAACTATATGATCTTATAAAGTTGCATAAGCCAAAACATAAGAAATATATTGTGGATGCAATTTTAGAAGAAGATGGGCACGTAGTTCTCCGCTTACCACCGTACCATCCCGAACTGAATGCCATAGAAAAAATTTGGGAAATTTAAAAGAATGGGTTGCGCTTCGCAATGTGAGCTTCAACATGGGAGACGTGTGACGTTTGTGCGAACAGCGATTTGGTGAAATAGGAGAAGCAGAATGGGGTCCAGTTTGCCGGCATGTTCACCAAGTGGAAGAGAAATATATAAAAACTGAGGGTCTCCTAGAAACAGAGGTGGAAAAGCTAACGATCACTGTTAATGACGACAGTAGCAGCAGTGATTCGGAAAGTGATTACTCAGCAACGTCTGAATAGGAGTGCAGCAGCAGTGCCGAGAGGTACGTTTTCGAGGGATGTGCAGACGACATGCTGGACGGCATCGAGGGATTTCCCCAATCACCTCACGCCTAAGCCACGCCCATCGGTGGTGAGAGTAGCTCCTAAGGGTTTTTACGGAAGAAATCTTACTCTAGCAACTATGAAGCCTGGGGCTTACGTACTTACAGTACAGTAAGTCGCCACTAAAGGTGTGTATCTTATTGTATATGAGAACCCATAGTGGTTTACCGGAAAAATGCGAGTCGGTTGGGATTGGGATTTCATTACGGAGGGGGATTCGATACGTAGGCCACCATGTTGGGCCCATTGTTCCTATACCCCAAGTAGGGGCACCCCCAAGAGGAAGGATGAGGCGAAGGAGACAGAGGGAGGCCGACCCAAAGAGCCACGATGACCCTACAGTTTACTTGGATAGACGCTTCTCCCGACAGGCCAGGACAACGAACTCTCTCCCACACAGCGGGAAGGCAACGAGCCTTACAGTCGAGCACTAATGGTCCCAAGGCAGGCAATCCGAGCCCCAAAGGTCCTTGGCTGACGGTCCCGAAATAGTCCCAGCAGAGGAGCTGAGACCGGCAACCGACCTACCGGAGGAGGAAGTAGCTTTCCTCAGAGTATATCATCCTGCTATGCACCGCCGAGACACCCGCCGACACTTCTACCCTGAGACAGACCACCAGATGAGAGATGACATGAAATGATAATGGAGATGAGATGGAGGGGCAGGAAATTTGGGGGATGTAATCAACCTACCCAGCATTCGCCCAGCGACCCAGAAAACCTCAGAAAAACCCATGGATCAGGTAGGACGTCCACGGGAATCGAAACCGGGCCTCCCGAATGCGGGCCACAGACGAAACCACCTGAGCGATCCCGCTATGTGTGAGTCAGTTGGAGATTTTTATTGTTATTATGATGACTAATTGAAACAAATGACGCAACACAACTTTATATATAGTCTGTTCAGATGTATTCATGTCTTCTTGACAGCGATGTGTTACATTGGCAGGCGCGAGAAAACATGTCATATAGACACATGCAGTTTCCAATCGCTCTATTTGTGTTTCGTAACTTACTGTACGTCAACTTACTAATATTTTCACTCTCCTAATTGGCCAGATAAGACCCGACAAGGAACGATCACAGCACTTGTGACCTGAAGGTCAATACGCCTCAACGCTCTCATTGGGAAGATGAGAAATTATCTTGGCCGGAGAAAAATTCCCACCCCCGCCGTCGGGAATCGAAACCGGGACCCCTAGCACGACAGGTGCTATATGCTTTTGTCGCATGTATTTGCGCTTATAAACAAACATAGCATGTACACAAACATTACGGAACATTTAAGTGCTGCCCTATGACGTCATGCTCAAGAGGACACTTTGGAAGCAAGCATGGTTATACGTTCTGTATTCACGTCGTGTTTGGTTTTCCCTTTTTTCCCTTCTTCCGTGGACTTCTCGTGAAAGTAACTTTCTCGCCGAATGCGAAGTTTGAGGCGATAACATCTGTGACCCGTATTGGAGCTCAAATCCAGCGTACCGCCCAAGCTGAATAGGATTTCTTTTTGCAATTGTTACCTTCGATCGTCAAAGCATATATTCTTTCGTGTCACAGCCCAATGTTACAGCCACGGCTAATAGAAACAGCTTCGGGAAAGGGAATAGAGTGCCAGAATCTTATAACAATATACTTGTGTAAATTAAAACTTGCGGCATGAAACACTTAAGCCACTGGGGCTATTTGTGCATTTATTTAAAACTTAAATCTGTAGTTCAAATCCTTTGTTTTCCTCCTCGACGAAACAGCTTTCTAAATGTTTAGTGTGTTACAAAGGTGGCACTGAATTATTGTATTGGCCAGTTGATAATACAGAACATTAACGTGGCAGACATCAATCAAACGTGGATATTTTACATTTACTTCAGGATTATACACCAAATTATTGCTGGAAAATTATCCAATATCTCCTTACAAATATATGTACCATGTAAACAAGCGACAAAAATGTTTTGGCCACGCCGGGGTGGTTCAAGCTTGGGAAGTCTTGTGCTCGATTCCCGGTATTTAATCACTCAGATCAAAAGTATTCATCACACTTTTCTTTCTCATAAGGCGAGTAGTGCGTGGTTACCTCCGTGACTTGCTATTCCTCCATTTTATTTCATTTCAATTTAGTCTTTCCGGGCGGAAATGTCGGCGAAGGATCGAGTGTGGTGCTGCTGCTTTATGGAGTTTGCGCTCTATGTTGGCTGAGGCTGGGGGCTACACCCAGGCACATGTCACGAGATGAAAAATATTCTGCACACGTTAAGGGCCCTACGCTGGCTCGCTGGTCCCGGTACCCCCGCTGGCATTCCCATCTCCTATCTTCCTCCTGTGACTGACTATAAGCTCAGTTTGCATTCTATCTCTACCTCTATTAGAATATAATGGATTTGAAAATCAAACATCGAGGTAACTGCAAATATTTCGACTGACAGTTAAGCTAACACGGCCAAAATAAACCAACATTATCATAAGAGTTAATTAAAAGATGCAGCCTTACCTTTAACTTATGTTCAATAATCTACTCTTATACGAATATCCATATAAGGATATGGTAAGGTGATCAGTGAAAAATTAGAAGACTTAGGTGCTAATCTTATGTTTTCACAACTGTGTTAAATCATAAAACGACGTAGTTTTACATGATTATGAAAGTCTAATGTACTTGTTTATTAAAGTAGATAGGATTATTTTTCTCAATACACCATCCTTTAACTGCATATGATCTACAATTATTTCTTTAAATAGGATTGTTTTAAATATTTAATTAAATTAAATCATTAAATTAACTATTCCATAAAATATTTTATTGGTAATAAAGTGGAGCCAAAATTGTATACATTTAATTCGTTTTTGTCATGCTAAAATTTTATTTAGCACATTCGGAGGAAATTACATGCTCAGAAAAATATTTTTTAAACAGCAAGGAGAAATAAACACTCAAATGTATAAAAGGAAAGAAAACGCAATCGCAGTACCTAATTGGAGAGTAACACTTTTCTAAAATAATGATTGAGTTTATTTCCTGTAGCACTATTGTTTATGGGTGTACACAAGTTCCACGTTGGAACGCCAATTTGATGCAAATATGATTGGCGAGCAATGATGTTTCTCTCAGGGTATGCGTGGATGGGTGTGAGAAGTAGATTTTCACAACACTGGAATGCCCGTCTCCAAATTATTTATTCACTGCTTCTTCTTTTCAAATATGAAAATGGAAGTTGCCGACCGAGGGCTACAAATCTCGGTTTTAGACTTATTGAATGCTAATTGTTTATTTCTCGAAAAATTTTAATGACCGAACAAATATTTAAGACAGAACAAGTTGACCGCTCTAATAGGCTTCACGTCTCAGACTCTTCTCATCGGACTGACACCGAAGAACCTTCTGATCGGCTTCACGCCGAAGACTGTTTATAATGGCTTCCTAGCCGCGAACTAGCCATATCGGCCTCACGCCGAAGACTGCCCCCTAACCACAGCTGCACGCGTGTATATCTCTAACTTTCCCTCTCAATATTCCTTTTCAGACAAAACCCCTTTTGTGGCTGTTTTGGTCGCCATTATAAATGATCCAAAGAATTCCCTATTCCTACACGTCAAGTGACAATTCCTTTAGAAATCTTCTAAGGACACTGTTTCTTACACGGCTTTGTTATAGACTTTCCCCAACTGAACTGGCCTTGCCCTGTCGTAACAAAGAACCAACATTCCTTTGACATCTATCATGATTCTTTGCTTCTGGCAAACCATAATTTCGGTATCATTCCCTATGCAAACTGTATACAACAGTCTTTTTTCCTGTGGAAAATTCCAGAATTCACTGTTAAAATAGTTATTGCAATGCCATATTTCAAACTATGCTTAAAACATATTTATTTTGGAGCCGTTATATATATGAAGTTAAGTGGGAAATATTGAGATCTATAAAAGTTAAAATGCAACTTTCTTTTGGAGAAATTTTCACTATTGTGTCACCCTTAAGGTAAATTGATCGGTTGTTCGAAGCAGTTCGATTATTTCACTCTTTTTTCGTGGATTTTTTTTAAATCTCGTGCTATTGCAATTAGACGAATCCACTAATCCCGAAATTAGAATTAAAAAGACCATTCCTTTGGAAACGCTTCCTCATTATCCAGACTTGGTTACTAGTACAATATTGGTTCTGTCTTGTTTTCTATCTTCACCAACAGTCCTTAAGTTGTATACTATTTGATGTAGTCAATTTGCTTCAGTTATTGATCAGGAAGGCTATTTTATCTTTCACATTTAAAGTGTTTATTTTGGGAAAAATTTTCCCGTTTGATACCCTTAAAATGCTATTAAACAATAAATTGAGTTTAGTTCCTTTCTTTGACAGTCCCTGTCGTCATACCTTGATGCGGAGGAAAGGTTTCTTGTTTAAAGACTAGTCAGGGCAGAAAACATTCCCATACTGCACTAGAATCAAATTTAATAGGATTTTGGATGCAATGTATTGAAATATTCGTGGGAATAGCAATACTTTTGGATTTGTTGAGACAGCCTGAAAAATTCAATGCCATAGATGGAATTTCGGTCACCCTCCCGTTCCTCTAAACACTGAACTACGACCACAAAATTAAATGTCCAAACTGATTTGCATTTTTTCCGTAATCCACTACGAGTTCTGGTATACATATGAGATAACTACCTAAATGTACTTAGGTCCCGGGTTTCATAGTTTCGACCACTGTTACGTCAATTAATGGAAATTGTTCTTTCACACTAGCCTGTCAAATCCCAGCTATGGTATTGAATTTTTTAGTCCATCTATACCTATCTACATATTTTTCTACATCACAGCTACTGTGCAGAAACAATTAATTTTCATAGTAATCCAAATGAGATAGGTATCTACATGTCAACAAATTGGCCAGTACTTCCTGAAAAGCAGTAGGAAAAGTTCAATGTGATAGATTCTCGCTTCTCATATGAAAGAACGTCATCAGTTTTCAGTAATTATCTTCGTTAACATAGCAATCATTACAGTCTCTTCTAAAAATATCCCGCTACATTTTAAATTCGCGTTTTAAAAAGTTAAAGTTTGCCTTCGAAACTATTACATTTTTATAGTCAAAGAACAAACGAAACGAAGGGAAGGAATATAAGATTTTCAGCCATCGATTTTATGCTTATTTTATTCATAGAAGTTAGAGGATTTGCATCGCTAAAGAGAGGCAAACGACCTTACTGCGTTTTATTGATACGATCTAGTAAAATATTCTTTCACGGTATTGGTGGAACTTTGCACTTAGAGCATTCACGCAAGCAAAGGTGTCTAGACATATATTCAGGTGTTTGCTCTTCTACTTGTATTTTCCAATCAGAATTTTTTTTCCTTTCCATACCACACTAGCAGGTAGAGAAGGCATTGCATTGTATTCCCAAGTCCGCCTCGGTAGCGTAGATGGTAGCATGTCTGCCTCACGTTCAAGAGGTCCCGAGTTCGTATCTCGGTCAGGGTGAGTTACCTGGATAAGGCTTATTCGAGGTTTTCCCTTATCCTTCAAGACGAATGTTGGGTAACTCAAAGCTCCACGGACCCTGGACTCATTTAAGCATCCTTACACCCAATTCATTCACCGTCTAATATGACTTGATGTTGGAGGACGTAAATTATATAAAAAATGCATTCCCAAAGGTTACATATCGAAATTTAATGTTTTTAAGTATCGTGAATCCAAAAAGGGACATTTTTATAAAGCCATCCAAGTGGTATATCTTGAAAATGAAATGTTAATTAATGAACTTTGTATGCAGTGTTATTTTAAATGTTTGTCGGGGTTTCCTGATTTTTAACGTAGAAACCATACCTTTTTATTGTTGCAGTAAATATTAAATTTCAAACTTTTGTTTTGCATCAACTGTAGTACACTGTAGGACATAAGCTATCATCAGATGGCAGTAATAGCAGACAGTAATAAGAGCCATTTGGAGAATTTAATGTCATGTCGGCACGTTGGCCATAGTAGCTCAGTGGTTTAGAGAAAGAGCACTGAGAGCGGGAGATCCGTGGCTCAAATCTCGGCTATGGCATTGAATTTTACAGTCTGACTTTTATCCAAACCTTATCCTAGTGTGAAAGAAATAATTATTTCCAGTAATAGTAGTGTTTAACATAATGGCGGTTAGCGGTAAGGAGAAAGCTTTTTGTACTCTGGAATATCAACATCGATCCGTTACCAAAGTCTAGTGCCATTTTTGGACAAATAAGGGAAGGAGCCTCCTTCTGACAACCCCTTTCGCAGATGGTTCTCACGATTTGTGCGTACAGGTTGTTTGTTCAAAGGAAAACAATGGGCGTCCCGCGGTGTCAAAAGCGGATGTGAATTGGATTAGGAACATTTATCTCCGTACTCCTAAGAAATCAACTACGAGATGTAGCAAGGAACTACAAGTTGTTCCTCAACCGGTGGATATTCAGGAAGAGAAGCAGCGCATTCAAGCCGCCTTCGAAACGTTACCATTGCCAACTTGACTCGTGTGTGGGAAGAAATGGACTATCGAGTAGATGTGTGTAGAGGGACAAAAGTGGCACATGTCGAAAAATTGCAATATATATAAACAATTTGAGTTATAGTACACAATAAAAGAAGATTCATATTCCTACGTCAATTGCACTGTGAGTTATGAATTTTTGTGACCTTGACAATCATTTCGGGTAATCCTGTAAAACTGCGGTATCTTAGGATAAGGATAATGCAGAAGGCCAGGATATATGAAGCATGCAAAATATAACTGTCGTTATTCCCTTTATATTCATAACTTATTTATGTAATGCAGAGCTTTTGATATCTAACATTAGCCGCAAAAGTGACAGTACAGAACAATATATGTCAATAATAGAAATAAAATTGAGAAATTAAAAATTAAATTAAGTATACAAAGCAATATTTCACTATAGGATTACGGCCATCATCTCTCTCTCTCTCTCTCGCCTCCCAGTATCTGTCAGCGAGTGTAATTGTTGTCAAAGAGAAGCAACTGTTGAGTTGGTTAGAAACCATGGTGACAATTTTTTTTTTTGTTAATTTATATCCTCCAACGTTAAGTCATATTGGACGATGAATGAGATGGGTGAAGTGATGCCCAAATGAGTCCGGGGTCCATGGAGTTTAGAGTTACCCGACATTCGTCTATCAGGATAAGGGAAAGCCCCGGAAAAACCTTATCCAGGTATCTCACCCTAACCGAGATTCGAACTCGGGACCTCTTGAACGTGAGACAGACACGCTACCATATTGTGACTTTGTGGATTCGTGAAATTAAAAGTCCAATTGCACCACTCAAAAATGTTCTTTATTTCCACCGAATTACAATCTGAACACTTGCCGATTACACAGAATTACGTAATGCGCACAATTACAACTCACCAGTTCGTCTGTCACAGGTCCGCTGCACGCAGTTACGTACACTCCTTCGATGCACGTACACAGTCCATTCTCTCACGGGGCGCTCCTTACGGCTGTTCGACAAGAACTGAACTTTCCTCCAGCACGACGCGTTGCTTATATAGGACCAACTGGCCAATCTAGAAGGATTAGATGAAATATCCTGTATGTTCGAGAACTCAGGAGGAGGGGAAAGAGACGGCACAGTGATGTTTTTCCAGCCACCCCTCGTTACCGCTATAAGACAAATGGGTGGGCGTTGCCGAACGCCTCCCGTCCGGCCCCACGCCGGCCGGCTCCACAGGAAGTCCTGACGTTCCGGTGACAATATACCCTACCGAGGGGGGCACCACGGTTACAGAGCATACTGTATGGGCTTTGTACTGAGGTCATTCAATAATTAGTGGCAACATTTGAAATAACAACAAATTTTTGGAACAGTTAAGTTATTGCAGTGCTTAGAAATAATCTCTTCCAGCATGAACTCGCCGCCACACATCAGGGAGTCAATGGCTTCCATCTACAGTCTTGTTGTGCTAATGTTCGAACAGACTTGTCCTACTGCTGCTGTAATTGCCTGTCTGGTTCTAAAGCGAACTCCTGTAAGTGGTAATTTCATTTTACATTGCTAATTGAATTCAAGACCAACTACAACGGTCTTCCAGCAGTGTTCCAACAGCATTATTCAGATGCACATCATCAGTTGCTGACTGCGGTCCACCAGCTCTACGTTTTTGAAGAACGTCTTCCCTCCCTCTACGAAATGTACTCGCCTACTTAGCCACTGTACGATATGATAGTCTGTCTACCACAAGCTTCCAATAACATTGTCGAGCATTGATACCTCTTGTATCCTAAACTTTAAAGGAGCATCTTTGTTGCTGTTTACTAAACATATTTAGAACATTAAATATAACAGCTATAATTAAACTTACTACATCGTCTTCTTCTTCACCTCATGGATTAGGCTCTTGCCTGTCCCGTCTTCACAGTGTCTCCTTCCATCTTTTCCTCGGCCTCCCTACGTCCCTCTTTCCTTTAGGACTATATTGGAGAACTACTTTTGGCAGTCTTGTATCATCCATTCTTCCAACATGTTCTAACCATCTTCTTCTGTACCTATCCATTCTTGAGGTGATAGCTTCCATATGTAATTAATTTCTGATATTTTCATTTCTGACTCTATCTTCTCTTGTCTTTTCAAGAATCTCATTTCTCAACTTTGTATTCTGCTGATGAATCTTTGTTTAGGTACCCAGCTTTCACATCCATAAAGTAACGTTGGGACCGCCATGGAGTTATAAAATTTTATTCTTGTTTCAGATATTGTTTTATTCTTTACGGTTTTGTGAATTGTTCCACAAATTGTTTGAAATATCATTAATATTTTGTTAGTATCTTTATCTTTCTCATTGCTGATTTCACACCCTAAATAATTGAAGGAGGATACTTGTTCCAATACTTTGTCATTAACGACTATTTTCGACCTTATTGGTATTTTGCCCCAGTTTGCCATTAGTTTTTACTTTTCTATTGATATTTCAATATTAAGACATTTTAATATTTGGTTAAGATGGTGTATTGAACGTTGTAGATCATCTTCTGTTTCCTGTATAATTACTACGTCATGTGCATATAATAAAATATTTAAAATATTTCCTTGGGCTACTTTTATGCCTGAGTCAATTTTTGTACATTGTCTTATAAAATAAAATTGTCTTCGAACCCACAGCTAACAAACATTAGATGCTCGTATGTTTCATTGCTACCAGCTTACATGATTTACCACCGATAGCGCCAAATGCAGGCAATGTTGTCAGTAATTTTTGAATGACCCATCTAGTATTCCTGTGTGGTGCAGGTGTTTAGCCAAACAATCATGTTATGTAGCCAGACCGTCTTTAGCAACTACGTCCCTTCTGGCCCGTTTCGTAGGAGCTGTATTTGGTCTTTACATTCATGTTTACTGTCTTTCTTTTGTAGAAGGTCTCGATAGGTGTGTTTTGGATGCTGCACGCGAAAGGAAGGGTGCTGTAGAAAGGAGGATCAGAGCTCCTTTTCTGCAAGGGTGTCGGCCATCTCCGACCGATAATGCCACATTGTAAGACTGTTTCCTGTCACTATGCAGTGAGATTTCTGATCAGTTTCCTACACTCCAGTATGTTCTTACAAATAGGTGTGCTGGTGAAGTTTGTTACAGCTGATATTGCAGCTTGTGAATCGCATAATATGACGACTTTTGAAAATGCTGATTGATATATTATTTGCCTCCAGGCGCCCTGAATTGCTTTTATCTCGCCTTCGAAAGCGCTATGTTCTCCTAGAGTTGTGTATGTGAAGAAAAGTCTATAGCTTATCCCAGCACCAGTTGTTACATCTTTTTCTGTTATGGATCCTTTATGCTCATAACGTAAGGTATATATTTATTCCGATTAATTATGAAACGGATAGGAAAATATGTTTTCATATGAGTAGTTTACAAGTGTTATTTCCATGCATTGTGTGAGAGATGGAAAAAGCTTCAATCAAGGACGACTCAAAAGATCGCCCAAAGGGATCCCTGCTCTGATTAATTGTGATACTGGATAGAAAGGAAGGAATACATATTAAAAGAAAATAGAGCTGTTTTTATCTTGGACCTATGAGGGGACAACGGATTCTTCATTCCGCGAACAAGAAAGTCACTTGGTGCGAGATCGGGTGATCCCCTGTTTTGTCAACTGCAACTTGAGAGGAATGATCTGGTGCCTTGTCAGCCAAAAGACGAACAATTTTGGAGAGCATACAGTGTCATTTCCTAATCAGAGCTGCTTGTAACTTGTCCAGAAGATTGCAGTAGCATCTGCCAGTGATGGTTTGACCCATGGCAAGCTAATCTGTAAGGACGACTCCACGACAGTCCCAGAAAACTGAAAGCCTGATCCTCCCAGCTGACTTTTGCGCCTCTGCCTTTTGTGGGAGGTGGGAATCGGCATGTTTCCATTCCATGCTCATGGTTTTTGTCTCTGTATCTTACTGATGGATTCAGGATTCATCCATGGTTACCAGACTATCAAAAAGATCAGCTCCGTCTTGTTCCAGCAGCATCAACACGTCTTGAAAGGCCACGCCGTGTTTGCTTTTGGAAAGGGGTTAGCAAATGTGCAACCCACGGTACAGAAACCTTAGACGTGTGCAATTTGTCATCAATAATTTTCCGCACACTACCATAACTAAGATGCCTCATTCATGATCATTTGTATGGCTACTTGTCTGCCTTCCAGTATTAAACACTACACTTTCTTCACTGCGACAGCATCGTCTGTCATTGACGGTCTACCAGCTCTTGGTTCATCTTTCATGGACATGTGACCAGTTTGAAAATTCCTTTCCAACCTCTCAATAGTGTTATACGATGGGCAATCACTTCCATAAACAGCTGTCATCTCATCATGGATTTCCCGGGCAGTTTTTGCCCTTCAGATGCAGGAATATGGCCACTACGAACCTCAAGTTTCTCCATCTTACACCTCAATCACTTCTGGCACTTACTTTAAAAAACGAAGGACCCAATTCACTGAAACTACCACCATTATGTCCCGAGGGATCAATGATGACGCTGACAAATTTTCATCGCTCTGGCATAGACTACCGGGTGGTAATAAAAAGTTTGACATCCGCTCGTATTAGTATTCGGTTAAAACTGCCAATGCCTATTTAAATAAAAGACGAGAGAGATGATATGGTATACAGCACTTACCAAGTTTGTAAAATTTCACGTGTATATCGCTCTTACCAAGGGTGCGCTTTTGAGAATTGATTTCCACCACCCACTGCTTCTGAGAAGCTTCGCTGAGATCAAATGGCCGGATAGAACATTGCATACCTTCACTGTCAGCTTAACTAGCCATATCGAGGTCAATTCTTCATTTGAATTTGGAACTGGATCTATACACCCAATGGAACTAATGAACGCAGCAAGTAAACGATGATCCCGGAAGCTTAATTCCGTTCATTTAGTACGTAAATTAAATTCACTAACTCAAGGTTTATTTATTATTGTCTCGCCACTCGTGCTGCCTGTGGTGGGCAAAGATAGGGACGCAGCAGTGAGTGATAGACGTGAACCGAGAAAAGGATATTGCGTCGTAGGAAGTTAGTCCTAGGTTTCTTTAATATTTTACGGTGTATTCTTTACAAATGTTAAAACTGTCGTTAATATATTACAGGGCTTATACATTGCATACCTAATGTTCTCTTGTCTTGTTTAATTGTTATATTCAAATATTATGTAAACTTACTCAGTATTGCATTACGCAAAGTTTTATTCTGGGTTTTGCTAATACCATTAATGAACTTGCATTACATCTAAATTGAACCACTAGGTTGAAACTCCAGCAACGTTTCCAATATCCCATTATTTTTAACTGCAGTCCATCACGCCACAAAATTATGGGAGGTCAGTACGAAGGTTAATATAATGTAAAAGACGTGACAGTTGCAATCCAATTTAACAGAAAATTTAAACCAGCAGTAGGAAAATTGATGTATTAAATTAAATCATAATTATATAACAGAGCCATATTAATTGTAAATTAAGCTTCTGAACAATTAGCACAACAGCAACTAATCAACGTCAATATTAATTATTAATTCAACACTGGTGAAATCAAATAAAATTATTACTAGTTGCGTGCAGTTACGCAAGTAATGATAACGAAAGGAGAAAGAAATGAAACATGCGCTGTATAATATTAGTTACAGAAACGAAATAAATTAAGCAGCATGCATCTGATAATTACATAATATTTGTATGTTGCCCAATAGGAATAATACTCGGAAATACATAGTAATCCCGTTGCTTAAACGCACGCGTGCATGTGCGCGCGCGCGCGCACACACACACACACACACACACACAAATTGTTCAGAATTTGGTTGTAGAATTTTCAAGTTGTAACATATTGTCACCCATCGCATTCTTTGTGTTGGAGCCGCGACAAGCCAGTGCTTGGGTGCGTGCAAAAGAAAGAGACAGAGCTACCGAGCGCTGAGCTCTTGCCGACAGAGAGAGAAACAGAGAGAAAGAGACGGATAGTCTGGAATTTCTTGGTGCAGCATGATTGTTGGACTACGACCGAATTCTAGAATAACGGCAGGAGATATAAAAGCCGCAGTGAGTCAGTTGAGAGAGAGTTGCGAGTTGAGTTGTTAATTGTGTATGTGCAGCTGTGTAGTGATTTCAAGTGTACAGGAGGGAATTCTTTTGTTTTTTTACGTGTGTCAGACGAGCTTGAGGACATGAAATGTCCTCAAATGTGCATGAAATGTCTTTTTATTGCTGCAAGGGGTGCACAAAAAGTCTTTTTACTGAAATAAAGAGCATTTTAAATTTCTGCACACAAAACCTTTCATTTTAGGGACCCAAAAGGTCACAATATATACATCAGTAGCAAGCATATGTCTTCTTATATATTCAATGACAAACATTCTGTGTACTAAACTGCTACATGACAGAGCGTTAAGGCCTTTAGCGACATGACCTTTAGCGACCATCGCTGCATTTGTTTCTTATTTTGTTGATTAAAGAGTGAAATATTAGTAACTTGGCGTAGAGTAGAACGCTTGGAAGCAGTTTAGCCAGTTTATTATTATGCGCAAAACGGGTGCATAATCATAAATCTATTAAATTCGTATCCACATAATTATTTATTGTAATATTTTTCAAAGAATGAAAATGAGACTAAACAACCCTATCTTCCGGGATTTCCATAAGAGGAAAAAGGAGACAAAAGCAACTAAATTATTCACTACATGTTTGTTATTCAATGATTATTTTAACTATTACAAGTGCACGGCAACATAACTAATTTTATATTGTGATCAATCTGTGCAACGGCAATAATTTCTAAAAAGGTGATTTACTCATTTGGCAAAGGCGTAATGTGAAATACATCATCAGTAAAGGGCGCAGTCCTATTATGTCACTTATTGGGTCTCAAAAGTCATATTCTCACTGTTTTAGGTTTTTGGTAATAGTTACGCTTACTTTCATGATAAGGACCAATTTCGGTCATACTTAGGGGACTATTATAGTAGACAATTATAAATAAACCAATTATGGCTCTATAGAAAAACTAGTTCAAGGTTTTGATTTTTCTAATTTGTCTTCCATTGAGATTGTTAAAGATACATTTTCTTCACCGTCCTTGCCAGCAAATTTGGCATATTAGTTATGCACTAAAAATTCTGAGAGAAATTGAAAGTTAATTAAAGTGAAAAAAGGTAAAGTGGCTGAATAAAATTGCTGCAAACGCTGTGCGGGCCAACCCAGGGTCATGGATTTAAATTAAAACAATAAAGCTTTTATCAAACCTTAATTTGAATTCATTTTCTTGCTGCACTTTGCGTTCACCAGTACATAAACATACAATAACAATACTTCTGTCCTATCTTCATATAGCATTTACTTCCAGCTACATTTTGTATTGATCAACCCAGACACATAAAAGTAACAATCAACTTCTGGTTACGAACTGGGAGGAAAGAGCCCCATAAAACACGGCTCACCAAAAGGCAACGCATGAAAACCCAAAGAAAGTATCGGGAAACCCGAGCATGGAGCACTTACCAAGAGAAACAGACGCGACGCCAGCCAGGCACACACTCCTCCGCCGGTTTGAGGGAGCCACCGAAGAAGCCTCGGGCACCGCAGTGCCCCCAAAGAGGAACGGCGGAAAGCCAAAACAACGTGACAGCAGCACCTTCGAACTGGAAGGGCAAGTAAAAAGGTGCCGGAGAGAAAATAAACGGCACAACGCCGAAGATTGTTGGTTTCACCTGCATATTACCTCAAACATTTCAAAACCATAAAGCTCCTCTATTATTTACTGCCTTTATTTGCGTATTATATATATATATATATATATATATATATATATATATATATATATATATATTATAGTGACTTTAGGGGTTCGTAGATTGGAAGTTCAATTTGCAGAAATTCTAAATGTTCTTTATTTCTGTAGAAATACTCTGTTCAATTCTTACTGCAGCAGAACACGTCACATACACAATTACAATCTACCAAGGTCGTTGACCACAATCAAAAGGCCTCACTTTCATCACACACCAGCTTCAATTACAACTCTCGTTACGACAATGCTTGCAGCTGTTTACGACTGTCTTAGCGAGTCTCGGCTTCCTTATATATACCATATATATTATGCTACATTAACACATTCGTCATGTTGATTTTATTAATGAAGTTCACAAGCGGAAATGATTTTAAATTTCGTTTCTGTTACTAATGAAACTTTGAAGTCAATTTTTTGGATGTGCCTTTTAAGACCTCTATACAGTGGAATTATATAGTGTCGGTTTAGCATTTCCTTGTGTACTAATCGAATAGATGTTATCTGACATATCCTTCCGTCTCACATCGTTAAAAGCTTATCACTGGTTCGTTTTAGATGAACATTAAAAATTTAAATCTTATTCATATTTTATAATTAAAATAATTAAATAAATTTTGTAATTAAATAATAGTAGTTTAAAGGTTGATATTCTCAATTCAAGAACTAAAACTAAATGCGATAGTAACTCCAATCAATATTTATCTGCTATACCCCTGAGGTGTATTTTATCCCAAGTTATCTAAAGTTGGAAGCTCTATAGCGATGCAGGCGAATTTGCTGCTTTTTATGCACGTTAAAGCACATATTTGAACTAAGGTATAAGAATATTTAGACCAGAAACCAAATTTTCTTACAGATATATTTTTGTCCAAGGTTTTATGGCCCTAATACCTGTTTCCTGTTACTTATAGCCTTAAGGCTTAGAGGTATGCAAATTATGTTGGGGTTAGTTCCTCTAACTACTGTGAACACAATGAAGTAACTTTCTAGGGCATTGTTGGTACAACATTACTCTGCTACAAGCCCGAGAGTGTACAAACAATGTAGCTAACATTTCAGTTTGTTGTCTCAGTCCTACTGCAAACTACAGTGCATTTGAGGTAAGACACTCTGTTCTGATTGTAACTTCACAGGTTTTTACTTAGATTCATCAGATTATTCAAATATTAAACACTAAAGTATATGCATATTTTGTGTGGTAAGGTACTGTAGTCTCGTTTCCTCTTATTACGCATTAAATTCCTAAAGAATTAAACCACCATTTGCATTTAAACCTAGGTACACTTTAATGCGTTAGTAATTCATTGTTACGTTAATATTCTGTACAATGGGAAAAACAATGCAGGATGTGCTCACCAGGTTAATCGAACATAAATGTACCTAATTGACTTCATACAGATATAATACATTGTCGAATCCATCTTTTCAAAATTCTACGAAATTTGGAAAATTAATTGTTCCTTCACACTAGCCGTGTGCAGAACGCACTATGAAAGGGTAGAGCCAGACTGAAAAATTCAATGTCATAGCCGGGATTTGAACCACGGATCTTCTGGTTTCCGTCCAGCCGCTCTAACCATTTGAGCTACTATGGCCAACGTGCCAACATTACATTAAATTCTCCAACTGACTCGTGTTTCCCCCGCTAAACCACTAGGAGTTCTCATAAGCACATGAGACAACTACCTTAATAGCGACTTACTATGCCCGGGCTTTATAGTTCGGACCACTATTAGGTAGAATTAATGGAAAATTAGTTGTTCTTTCACACTGGCCGTGTGTAGGACGCAGTATGAAAGAGTAGAGCCAGACTGAAAAATTCAATGCCATAGCCGGGATTTCAACCACGAATCTTCTGGTGTCCGTCCAGCCGCTCTAACCCTTGAGCTACTATGGCCAACGTGCCAACATGACATTAAATTCTCCAACTGACTCGAATTGGCTTCTAGCTGATTAGCAACTAAATTCTATTCCCCACAGGTGGCAATATATCTATTAATCCACACCAGTATGCATGAGATTTGAATCTTGTTTTCCCTGGCAGCAAGGCGTGGTATGCTGCCCCATTATATTTAGTATCCGATTAAAATAAACAAAATTTTCTGCCTGATCCACATAGTTTCCCTATCTACGTAAAACCCCTACGAGAAGGGGGTGCGCAGCAAGATCATTAATGCTAACCACAGTCTGCCAGCAATCAGACGGACGGAACCTCTATTTTATTCTGCCTGAACCATGCCCACCATTCCAAGACCACACATACACACACTTCGCCGGGATAAAACCTCATTAAATAGAAAATATGTTATGATGTCAGTGAGGAAACATATTTGCAATATCATTTGCACACAGAGCATAAATACAAATTAATATCAGATATTTTTTTATGTGCTTAATTGAAAAGCCTTACATACTGTCACCTAATTATCGAAAGGCACGGCCAGCTAGCAGCAGGGTAGGGCCAGACGGGAAGCATTTAGCTCACGCCTACCCATTTGTTTCCTGTCGCTAACTGAAGGGATCGCAGGTCACTGTGCCGTCTCTTTCCCCTCCCCCTGAGTTATGGAACATCCAGGATATTTCATCTAACCCAGAACCTTCTAGATTGGCCAGCTGTTCCTATATAAGTGACGCGCCGGGCTGGAATAGAGAGTTCAGTTCTTGGCGAGCAGCTGTGAGGAGCGCCGAACTAGTGAACGGACTGGAAGACGGTGTACGTGTATCAGGAGTTGTACGTAATTGTGAGCGTGCAATGGACCTGTGACAGACGAACTGGTGGATTGTAATTGTGTGCCCTAAGTAATTCTATGTAATCGGCAAGTGTTCCAACTGTAATTCGGTGGAAATAAAGAACATTTTGAGTTTGTGCAACTGGACTTTTAATTTCACGAACCCACAAAGTCACAATACTAAACAATTTGTGACGATTAAAACTGAATCTGATTTTAATAGCGTAGCATAACTGTTTTATCCCATAGTTCCAGTGATTGAAATGCTTAAGAAGTATCCCTAATGTAAGGTATATGTTTTAGCTTAAGCAGAAACTCTTCTCATCTAGGTAGTTGGTACTTATTGCAGAAGTTGTTTTACTTTAAATCCCTCAAATATTTCATCACGATGAAATTTCGGTTCTTTATTGGGACAGTGTTTAATTATTCAAATTATAACATGACTATTTTTAGCTATACATTATTCTGCTCATATTGAGTTAGCCTTCTCAAGAGTTGCTCATATATGTCAAGATGTAAATTACGATTTTAGAAAGCTTATATACAGGTTGCGGCATAAATCAGTAAAGAAAAATGCAAATGTTACATTTTTCGGTAGCTTAAAAGAAGTATAAAAGGAACACCTGTATGAACTGTTCAAAGCGTCTCCATTGTTGTCTAAGAATTTATAATATCGTTTTAGCACTGATTTGCAGAGGTCATCACTAGGGCTCGGAACTTAAATATCTTTTTCATCTGCGTCATCACAGCTGTTGGAGCCCGCCTCGGTAGCTCAGATGGTTGTGTGTCTGTTTTTTTTTTCGAGGTTTTCTCTTAAAAAGACGAATGTTGGGTAACTCTAAGCTCCATGGACCCCGGACTCTCTCACTGGAGCACCATATTACCTATTTCATTCAACTTTCGATAGGACTAAATGTTGGAGAACGTAAATTACAAAAGTAGAAAAATAAAAGCCACAGACAGTGGTGGTTGTAATATGAATTAATTTTTGATAAAAATGAACCAATATTGATTTTATTTTGCATCTTTTTGCAATTTTTTGGGGGGGAGGAGTTTAATATCTTAATAGTATTTTTTAGGAAATGTACTTTTTGTTGCATTTTCTTCAGTTTCTTTTTCTTTTAAACGTATTTCTTTGTTATTCACATGTAGTCATTGTTGAGTTGGTTACTGAACTCTACTGTGTAAGGTATTCTTATGGTCTCTTAGTAAGATATAGGATACATGTTTACACAGTTACCGTTATTGATGTAGATGCAACGCTTGCACTACGTGAAAGCGAGTGCGGGGAATGCTTTTTCTGAAGGAGTCGGGGGAACTGTTATATCAGCCCGCGATGATTTCATAAATATATGTACTATTTACATTTAAAACATTCGTTCGCATCCTATATTCAACGCTGCTAGTGTAAGAGCGAATATTTTATAAGAGGCCATTGTTGATATATTGAAAGTAGATCCGTAATCTTTCTCAGATTACCTAGGGTTATGTCAGCACATATGTCACAGACGTATTCCCGTGAGAGGAACTTGTTACAACGGTATCGCCATTCAGTCAACATTTTACTTCTCCCGAGTGAAGCCGTATAAATGCCAAAAGTGGGAAAAATTGGTCCAGAAAATGAAAAATGTGTTATAACAGAACTTTACGTATCAGTCGTAAAGCTGAGAAATTTATGCAAGGTGAACATTTTGACTTCAGTTGGTTTGAAGTAGATTTTTCACCAGGGGATCTTGGTCTCTTTAAATATGCGCCCATGATGTCAGTTGAAGTAGAAAGGAGTTTTCCAAAATATAGGAGTGTTTCTCAAGACAACTGGCCATCCTTCTAACCCGAGAACCTACAAATGGCAATGGTTCTTTATTGCAATGCTGAATTAGAGATGTGGCTGAATATATAAATTGTTCCTGGTATATAGTTATGTATGTGATACTTTACAAAATATTTATAATTTTAATAACTAATAGAAATGATTTTTTAAATTTTGTACATCAAAATTACAATAAGAATTAGCGGTAATTTTTTGAAATTTTAATGTCATTTTCCCCAAAGTTTAATGGCATATTATTGGTCATTTTTTTCTGATTTTTGGGTCATCATCTTAAGAGCCCTAGTCATTACATAATACTCTGCTGGTATCAAGAGCGTTTTCAAATTCCTGTAAATAAAATGAAATAAATCTTGCAGGTGTGGAGACCTTGTACAAAATCCTATGCCAATTAAAATTCCCCACATTGGAGAATCACAGGTGTGAGGTGTGGCGATATCGGCGGCCAATTGATTTTACACCGCCTTCCATTTCTCTCTTCAAAATGGTCATTCAAAAACGCACGGATACAAAATGCATAGCTCGGTGGGGTATAAATTTGTTGCCAAACTAGTTTCTGTTGTAGTGCTTCATACACAGACCTGTTGTGTAATTCTATCAAAACGTACTTTGTTAACATTCGAAGGATCTCTGGCAATGACGGCCTCGTTTGGAAAATAAGGACCTATCAACCGTAGTTGCATATGCCAGCCTAAACCGTAGTTCCAGGTATATTAAACTCTTACTTAATTACAACACATGGATTTTCAGAAACACATATATGCAAATATATATTTTAATTCCTCCATTTAACCTAAAATTCCTCATCGGAACATAAGTGTTGTGTAAAAGTTTGGATCGCTTTCACTAGGAATCACAGAATTCACGCCTTCCAACAGAAGCATCCTCGATTAGAGCATGTAATAATTTTGGCTTTTAAGGCTCTATAAGAAGTTTTTTTTAAAAAATTCTGACGCTTCTGTCAGATATTTGTAATCCTTAAAAGCTCTTGTTGATTTTTTCAGTGATTAAATGTCTGTGCAGTGACCTGCAGATCTCCAGTCAATATTTTGCCACGCCACTACGAAGTACGTCAGCTACAGAACCTGTCAGCAGCAATCTTCTATTTCATTTGTAGATAGCTTGCCCGTATAATGACTGAAGAAACGGATACCTTCCATTAAAGGTGTCTGACGACCTCGTAAATTCGAACAGGTCGCCACCACTTCCGTAGAAGAAATACACGCTTTCACGCTTTTCTATAGACAATTTGCTGTTCATAATTTATGTTTAAAGATTTTCGTGTCAACAACGGCTGCTTGAAACAGCTTGTCATTTGTTATTGATAATCCAGTGTTTTCACTACTTCTAAAGAAATTTCCTTCATCGAGTTGCTAGCCATCCCGCCACCATGTACAGTAGTTAACTGGCCTATGCTGCAGCCTGTATATTGTAACTTTGTGGGTTCCTAGAATTAAAAGGCCGAGTTGCAGAAATTAAAAATCTCCTTTATTTCCGTAGAAACACTCTTATAGATTACAGCAGCATTGCGTTACATACACCATCAGTCTACCAAGGTCGAGGACAATAACAAACACTTGAAGCTGATTACATTAGCTCTCGTTACAATAACATTTCCAGCTATCTGGTTTCACAACAACTGTTTCACAACTACAACTCCCTACTGGCGTGTCACAATCGCTTTTATATCTCCATTCATGATTACCAGACTGTTCTGACAATCACTAGAGGTTTCTGGAAAACAAAGCATAATTCGAACATTCTATCACCTTCGAGAAACGTAACTTAATCTACGCTGGCGAGGCCTTTGCCTCAGTTATCTTGCTTGTCGCCGTTATCTGTTTACACAGGTTCGTTATCTACGTGAAACCTATCCATGTATTATTTATTTGCGCCGAAACTTTAATGCCCGTTACCGCGACAATATTAAAGTGTAAAAGCAGAAAAAGTACTTAAAATATCCGTTGCACATAACTCAATCCTCAACCTTTCAATTTTTTTTATTTATTCGAGTAGAAAGGGTCTCTCAAAAAGCATTTACAGAAATCAAACAAAAATGCCAGGTGTATAAAAAGAGGTTACCGAAAAGGGGGGAAAAACGCGAAACGAAAATGATTGTGCAAAACTGTCGTAAAAATATTTTCGTTGCGTTTATGTCAGTAGGGTAAAAATGTCATTAGTGCAAGAATGTGTTATCTAAATTCAACAAACAAAACATGCGGTTTTTGTGTTTGGTACCTAAATTCTCTATATTTACTTCTATATTTTCTATATTCAATCTTTCATGTTGCAATCAATTTCGTATTATATCATAACATTTATTTGTTATGACCGTAATTTTTATTAGCAAAGTAACACAAAGATATTAGCAATTAGCAATAACACAATTAGCTATTTAGACTTGCATTAGAAGCGTACTAACATTACGCTTTAAGCTAATATCGAATTTCCAAAAATATGCCAGTACAGTCCCTTTTTAAGTAGCGATTTCATCTGTTGTTTTTTTTAATAAAACATAATCTCGTGATTTTCTTTTCTCATTTATATTAGAATTCAGAATTCAAAATGCAACTGGAATGTAAGTTGTTGAAAACGGGATCACGAAGAGATCAGACCTCTATGAACAGAAACATAAGAAAGAGCTCGAAATATCCAAATTAATGGAGGAAGTGTCCTTTAAACGAAAGATGTTTCCCTTGTACATAATTTGATATGAAACACAATGTCTTATCAATAAATCCCATCTGGCTAGAGGTGCAAGATCCCAGAGATGTAGAGAGAGGTTTCCTTAATCTGTATGATGATAGAATGCCACATTATGAATTAAAGATGCAAAGGATGGAAGATTAAATAAGTGCATGTTTTTTGCTTAGTAAGTTAATCTATAAACTTGATAGGCCCATTATCTTAATGAGACAGATTTTGAATAGTATTTATCAGAAATTAATTTTGAATATTCTACAACGTTATTAACACATATGAAAACCTTTAACAATATTTAGATATTATATTATCATTAACAGTTAATTGAGAGTTCAATTATTTCTGACAAAACGAATCATTCACAAAACAAAATGGTCAATGGAAAATTAGAAAAACTAGCTCTTATATATATTTGTAAATATTAAAACCACAATGATTAAGAATATGGAGGCTCCCTATCACAATTTTCATAGTAAGCACTAAAATAGAACTTCTTTAAAAGATTAGATTTAACGCTTTACTTCAAACTATATACGAATTATGCAGATATGATTTTTCTGTTAACTATAGTAAGTACAGTACGATCCATATAAACCTGAACCATTACAATAGGCTATAAGCTTTGAAACAATAATAGGACGCGTGTACAACTTTGGGAGAATATGATACACATTTGAAAGATTATATTACACTATTTACTTCTCAGAGAAAATATTGTAAGTGTCCTCCACCAGCATCTACACATGTTTGCACTCGTCTCACCATACTCTCTGGAGTTTTACGGAGAGTATCCTCGCAATGTTACTTAGTTAGGTTCGAATGGATTCCTTGAGAACATGAATTGTCCGTGCCCTTTTCTTGTAAACTCTATTCTTTAGATAGCCCCACAAGAACCGGCGAGGTTAGGCCAGGGAATCTGGGCGGCCACAGATCTTCTGAGATCATTAAATTATCTAAGAAACTGGTTATCAGGTCCATGGTGTTAATTATTTTTTTAATTTACGTCCTCCAACGTTAAGTCATATCGGACGATGAATGAAATGGGTGAATTGATGTTCAAATGAATCCGAGGTCCATGGAGCTTAGTTACCCGACATTCGTCTTTAAGGATAAGGAAAACCCCGGAAAAAACCTTATCCAGGTAACTCACTCTGACCGAGATTCGAACTCGGAAAATCTTGAACGTGAGGCAGACACGCTACCATCTACGCTACCGAGGCGGGCATGGTGTCATTAGGTGTATGGTACGTTGCTCCATCTTGCTGGAAATAATCTTCTCTCAATTCGATATCATCCAGCTGCTCCACAAATGTCTTGAAGATACCCATATAAACTTTAGTGTCTACAGTCGTATCAAAGAGAATGACTCATTTAGGACTGTCAACTGTCAGTGTTTTCAATTTTCCCAGAGCCACTGAGATCATTAAAACAAACTTCTACTTTCTACGAGCTTTCAAAGGGAAATTATGGCCTATTGACATGGTTCAGATTTATATGGATCGCACTGTAGAAGTACTGTATTGAATCAAAATATTTGAGGTCCCTCGAAATAAATAAAGCAAATTTAGATAAAGGTCCACGCATGTTTGTTGCCTATATATTTGAGTCGGTGAATAACCACAAACCAAACATTTGTTAGATGTTTACTATTTATTACTTGCTATTTAAATATCATTTAAGCATACGAAAAGGGGATCTAGGCTGAAAAAGAGCTGCCGTACACTTTGAGGAATTTAGAAACTAATTTCTCAACACTTCCTCTAATGATTTTAGTTAAGATAAGATCTCACTATTTTAAAACACGTAGATTTGCTTAGGACACATAATTTATATGAAATAAATATTATTGTGGTGGTTAGGTTTCTGAAATATTAACTTTTTAACTTTCGAATACTTATAATTTAATCACATACGTAGCTGTTAGCTGCTTTTAAACAGCTCTTGCCCATCCAAAGAAAATAAATCTTTAAAGGCATCACATAACAATCGGTTCTTAAATGATTCATAGTCTAGCGTATTTCTTGTACACACTGAAATTACAAGGAAATATGTAATAGTGATTTGTGCCAATGTTGAAATCGATCAACATAGATAAGGTGGAAAAATATGCATTTCGAACAAAGATTAGTTTCTCTCAAATGTTAGGTTATGTAAATTTAACACATTTTTAACTGCTTCAAAACCATTGTATAAAATAACAGATGACACCGTTTTAAATGCATATTTAAAATATAACTATTGTACCTACATTCATTAAGTGTTTGTGAAATGTAAGAAGAAATTACGGTTCACTGAATGAAGCTAAACTTGGAGTTTGTTTGCAATATTCTCCCTTCGCTTAGTACAGAACAAAAGTTCCGAATGCAGTAAAAGAATAAAGAGCCACCGCTAAGTAAAGCAAAGCCGTATATAAGGACGACTTATGGTGGTCATTTTGTTTCAGTGTATGTTTGTTCATACACACACGCTGGGTGTGTGAGGGTGATTTTTCCTTTACACTCTACTGCTCTCTATATAAATGTCCCCTGGCTTCCTTCCTTCCGTCCTTCCTTCCTTCCCTTGCATTGCCCCGTACAATTTATCTTCTCATTCTATTGTTTGCCCGCTCTGCTCTTACAGATATATATCCCACTTTCTTTTCTGTTGTTTAATTCCGTATTAGAGAATTTCACAGAACTAAATCAGGGTTTCTCTAGTCCTCTTTCTGCTCTTATATGGCTATTAACTTGCTAAGTAAAATGTAAATATTTGACTATGACCTGAGATATCCCTAGGTCAGAATTTCCAAGAAATAAAAGCTGTATTCCAAGCTGACATTGTGTTGCATTTATTTGACCAAATGGCACCGCGGTAACCTCCGAAATCTATTTACGAGGCGTGGGTTTGATTTCCGCTACTGACCTTCTTGAACCATTAATTTCTCTGACTTTCCAAGTAAATTCTGGGAAGATCCAACCCTTGATTTCCTCTCTCTCTCTCATTTTACTCCATTTCTCTTCCTCTTGACGCTTCATCCAAGTGGTACTTTCATCCTCGTTATCAGGTAGCTCGGGTTTGCATGGCAGGGGAAAAAATACGCTCATTGAAACCTACATCTCCCGGTTTCTGAGCTTTCAGGGGGAGTGCCTGGCGGACGGGAGGCATCGTTCTCCATCCAGAAACTTTTTTCTGTAACTTATGGACCTTACCCTCTACTCTGTCAGTTCTCCTCTGCCTCCTGCTTCTCGAGGTACACGGTTGTGGGACAAAGGTACAAATTACACATTAGTTTATGTATCCTTATTTAAAATTAAGTAATTTATATAATTAAGAAGTAAATAGATTGTAATTGACATTTTACCTAAAAGATTGCATTATTAATTACATTTAATACATGTAAATTGATTCCATAGAGCTAAACATTTCTTTAAACTGAAAAAATAACCTGGTTCGGTGGCACTCCAGTTGACCTTCTCTACTCGTTAGGATTTATTTATAACTGCCTTTCAAAAAATATTCTTAGGCTAAGTTGGTACTCTAGTACTTACATAATAACACTATGACAGATTTCGAAGGTGACCTAACATTTCGAACAAAGTAAACCCTTTTACCTATACTTCAAGGTGAGAGAATATTAAGGGTAGCCGTATGTGGGAGTAAATGGCAGCAGAGGGTAGAGTCCTTAAGTACTACTGATTGAAACTTCCCAGGCCGTTTGTACAAACAGCTACCCCTCCCGCTGCAGACTTACTCACTTGCTAGGAAACCTATGGCTTGGACACTTCCTCCAATTAGAATAACGGTCATGTACAGAGAAGAATGTACTTAAACATGCACGCCGAAACTTCCTCAGGCACTTAGAACCTAAAGGAACCAACCATGATGAAAAGTGCAATGGCATGAAAAGTGAGCAAAAATGGAGGTTTAGAGGACCTTTACCGAAAATTTATTGATCTGTGGTCTCCTAAATTCAAGTGCCCTTTTTGCAACAATATACTTGGAATAACATTTCTTAAAATCTACAGTGGTTATTAAGTTCTTCGTCCTCCTCCTCCTCCTCCTCCTCCTCCTCCTCCTCCTCCTCCTCCTCCTCCTCCTCCTCCTCCTCCTCCTCCTCCTCCTCCTCCTCCTCCTCCTCCTCCTCCTCCTCCTCCTCCTTCTTCTTCTTCTTCTTCTTCTTCTTCTTCTTCTTCTTCTTCTTCTTCTTCTTCTTCTTCTTCTTCTTCTTCTTCTTCACTCCAAGGTCTAGGCAATGCTGCCTGTTCCGGCTTAGAACATGTCTGACCATCGTTTTCGTGGTCTTTCCGAATGTCTCTTTCCTCTAGGTTTATAGTTTATAACTCTTCTTGGGATCCTATCTCTCGGTATTCTCTCAATATGCTCTCTCCATTCATTTCTATAATTTATTATTTTTTCTTCTGAAGAACTCATTTCAAAATCTTCTCTTATTTTTTCATTTGGGATTTTATCTAAAAGAGTACATCCCTTTACTGCTCTTAAAAATCTCATTTCGGCAGCCTGTATCTTGTTTTTGTCTGCTTTTGTAAATGTCCATGTTTCAGAACCAAAAAGAAAAGCAGGCACAGCCATTACTTTATAAATTTTCATCCATGTTTCTTTTCTGGCTTTAGTTTTTAGGCTTATATTTATTATGCCGAATATTTGTTGAAACATTGGTAATTTATTTTTAAAATCATTTTCATATTTATAATTGACATATGTTCCCAAATATTTAAAACCCGTAACTTGCTCTAAGATAATATCAGCAATTACTATTTTGGTTTTAATAGTGTCTTTACCTCGAAACGCCGTACAATAAACTACTGTTCACATGAAAAGTTTTGAAGTATTTTTTTTTTTCAAAAATAATCTTCACGATTTTCGAGGTCCCGAGTTCGAATCTAGGTCAGGGTGAGTTACCTGAATAGGGTCTTTCCCGGGATTTTCACTTAATCTGAAAGACGAATGTTGGGTAACTCTAAGCTCCATGGACCCCGGACATATTGAGCATCATTTCATTCATCGTCCGATATAACTAAATGTTATCAAATCAGCGAAGTAAATCCCTTTAGCGTTCATGCTCAACTGCATTTTGAAAGCCCCTTTGCCCCGACGCATTCCTCGCTGGAAATCTTCTTGTAGTTCTCAGATATTGAACCTTCACTAGCACAAAGAAGGTAACGGTCCCTCCTTCCTGTCTCTCCGACGTGTACAGATTTTTACAAGAATATTTATCTTTCTTGCCTGGATGCTAGTATATATGTTATATTAAATTATATTCTTCCCTTCCTATGCTTTAAGTCAACCACTATTTTAATCACTGCTCTATCCATTCTAATTTCATATTATTATAACAAGATTTTTATATTAGTTTAGCAAAGCATTTTTATTAATTTTTCTTCGTTTTTAATTATCTTATTTCGATTAATTCGCCGCCTCCTAATCGCTGCCTGATACTGCGGTTACAAACTGGAGCTCGTCAAATTAAAGCTTCTTATAGTTGTCCTTTTATAATTCCTTATTCTTAATAATGATCTTTGGTTGTTGTAATTTACGTCCTCCAACATTAAGTCGTATCGGACGATGAATGGAATGGATGAAATGCTGCTCAAATGAGTCCGCGGTCCATGGAGCTTATAACTACCCAACATTCGTCTTAGAGGATAAGGGAAAAACCCAGAGAAAACCTTATCCAGATAAATCACCAACCTGTTCGGGATTCGAATTCGGGACCTCTTGAACGTGAAACAGACATGCTACCACCACGCTACCAAGGCGGGCACTAAGAATGATGAATAATAAATGAATAAGTAGAGAAAAATGAAAAAAATGATGAAATCTTGTTACACAAGCCAAGTGGTATATTCCAAGCTCCAAGCATCAATTGACTGCATACTTACCCATCTGAGCTTAGGTTTTTCACGCCTTTACCTGGTCGGTAGATTAATGTAGGGTTCCTTTGTTAGCACTTCACTAATTGCCCCTCCTATTTCGTTTACACTTTTACATAAGTAAATGAAATTAAAATCTTTGGCTTGGACGGCAACTTAAATTTTCTGGTTAAAGCAGTTTTTCCAGCAGAAAATCAATATATTTTATGTATATAAAAAGTAACTGGTTATGGTATTTATGTAAAATGTAGAATAAAGTCACCTCAAATATTCTGGCCGTAAATGTGTATACTCCTGGTGTGTTGAACCATTAATTTACCTGTTAATTCCACGAAATGACTGTGGGCGATACGTTTTAATATCACCGTTACTGAGAAAACAAAAATACACAAAATAAAATATTTTAATTTCCTGCTCACTAAACCAAAGCGCAACCTGGCGCGCAGTACCGAGAACTGTTTACACATTCAGTTGATTTACCTATACACCGTCTGATGCAATTTCCACTTAAATTACGTTAACTGAAATTAAAATCTGTATGGCAAATAAATGTGTGTTTTATACCGGTTATAATACTCTCTTTAGATACTGAAGCATCAGTTTGGTTTAGAAATGTTCAGTAGTCACTCACTTTCAGTTGGAAAGGAATCATTGAAGAAAGAAAAGAAGATCCTTGTACAACATATTTATATGCATAGTGAAAGCTTTTGATAAGATCAATAGAACATAATTATGGTGATTTTGTACAATAAATTCATGTAATAGCAGCTAAAACAGGCTTTATACTTGGACGACAATTGGTTGGACTTGGAAGATGAACAAAGTAGTTGCGAAAAAGTTGCAATTCAACCTGTCATCAGTACTATTACAACCTAAGCCACAACTAGGGACGTAGCTACCGGAACGATTGGGGAAATCAGATGGTAGAGCTAATCGGTGGGGGTTGAAAACATGCGAAGGGTGAGATATAACACCTAGTGTCAAACCACCTTAACAAATGTATTCTATAATTTGGTAGAGCAGAACATGGCACCCGCTTCTCTTGAAGATATCTTGAAATATGATATAAATTATAACATAATGAACTGTACCTTTGGTTTAGGGTTACGTAGGTGTCTGAACTGATTTCTTGATGAAGGATGTAGTCTAGCATTGATCGTCTTCATGTTTCGGGTTGAACACACAGCAAGAGATATCAGACCTGACAGACTTAAGCCGCCAACTTACTAATTATCACCTAATCTATCATCCTCCCGCGTACCGACTTATATCATTTAAATAGGAATCCCACCAAAATGGCCACCAATTGACAAGTCAGCGTTTCTCATAATCGTGGGATCATTTTGGTGGTTTCCATGATAAATTTATACTTCCTGCTTGGTCCTTCCTGCTTCTGGCTTCCGGATATTGCACCATTGCAGTTACTGCTTATGAGTTGTCTCAAGTTTTCTTTGTTTTGTTGACAAAGCAGGAAGTATCCAACAGTTCAGTGACTCTATCTCTTCATCAAGCGATGTGAACCAACTGATTCACACAGACGGATTCAGACATGCAATACAGGAAATGAAATGTTAAATTCCAATAATTAGAATCCTATACAAAATTGGTTCATTCCTTATACGCAACAATACTACTAATGATTATGCGGGCAACCATATTTTAGAACTTGAAAATTGAAATTTGTTAAAAGAATTTTAGTAATGTTTTGCTTTGTATAGGTGATCACGTCATAATATCAGATACTGAAGGCAAACAACAATATGCAGTATTTAATTTATGTGATATAACAAAGGAATGTAATTTTAAATAACTTTAAATTATTTTGAGTAAAACAAAATTGTTTTATGAACAGAAAATAAAGTGGTAGAAACTTCTACGCATAAATAAGCTTGAAAATACATAGCCAAATATCTAGAAATAATTGAAAAAACAATGTGAGATATAGCAATATTTCTGCCTGCTCATTCTAATATAAAATACGCTATTAGATGTTATTAATTCAGGAGTTATTAACAATTATGTAAACAGTTATCTCAATGATAAATATATATGATTTTAATAGTGTTCGTAAGAAGGTATCATACGTATAAAATATCTATAAAGTCGCATAAAGAGTACATTACATAGGCGTAGTTTCTCAAGAATGTCTGCTAGGTTTCAGAGCAATAAACGGGAAAACGTCCTCAGTTGCTAACCCCTTAGCGTGGCCATAAGCATTATTGGCCTTCCGTTTGTGTAGGCAAGAAAAGGAATCCCCCATTTCTCGGGAGTTGTAGAAAAGGAGAGAGTTGGAGTAAAATAAAGGCAGTCTGGCGAAGTCTAGGGCAGTGAGAAGTGTTATCCCTTAGCAGCATCAAGTTTCGTTAGAAATTTGCAACCAGTGCGAGGATGCAGAAGGTGCATCCGACGATAACTAGAGTATTCCAAGATTAAGAAAAATACGTAGGTCGTTCAATAATTAGTGACAACATTTGAATTAACAACAAATAGAGCATGTTTGGAGCAGTCACATTATTGCAGTGCTTAGAAGTAATTTCTTTGTCTCTTTGCCCTTTGCCTCTTCTCGCCTCATCCTTACTCCCGGGCATACTCCACTTGGGATACAGGTACAATAGATAAAGTCTGGTCGAGGAACTGTATCCCCTCCGTAAGATTCTATTCTATGCTAGATAAAAATATAAATGAGGAATCAAAATGGAACCATTACTGTATAAAATAACGACAAATGGCTGAAGTAGGAGTCAGCATTTGGTAAAGGTACAAGAAAATACGCTACCCGCAGCAGCTGTGAGACATGCTTTGAAATAAAAAAGTTAGACATCTGGAGAATCTGAAGAGAAAATAGGCACTGGGAGCCTACCCTAAAGAACAAGAACTTGCCAGTAATACCTGCACTCAGAGACTAGATTCTGGTAGTTATTTTGAGTATTCTCGGTCTTAAAATCCGAATTCGGTAACTGAATTAAGGTATGCTTAAGGCTAGTAAACATTATTGAACAGGTATAATTGGATAGTAGATATTTAATTTCGATACGCCCTGAAACCCTTAAAAATACACCATTGTGATGCATGAGGAATGCGAGAATGATAATTCAGCCATGCAGAACTATAATATAGCGTACTTAGCGCCAGAGGCCAAACTACCTCGTCCATTGCCTCCCCAAACCCCCTGTTGGGGAGGTGTATGTCACTCATATAGTTCCATTCGCCTCTAGCATGTTTGAATGAAAAGAGACAAGAAAAACGAATACTTTCCCAAACGTCTGTCTCATGCTAAATGTAGGCAGTTATTTCAGTGACAAACGACTGTACATATAATCACTATAATGTAGATATGAAAAGGTCTATGATTAACTAAATTTACTATTATTGAAATAAAGCAAACATCGTTAGAAATGCAGGATGAGAATTTCTGTGATTAAATTTTATCAGACTAAATTTTCGTTTACTATAAATTAACTAGAAGTATCAAGATATTACAAATTAGAAAGAGATCTAAAATGAATGTACCACAATAATTACATTTTTAGACAGATTACGTTAAAAGCTTGACCTTGGACATCTCTAAGTAGTGCTAAAAGAAGATAGTTCTGCCACCAAGTGTTAAAAATTCTTTCCACACCCCAATGTAGCCAACTTTAGTTTCTTGTGCAATGTAACTAATTGCTCAATCAAATAGGCCGTGTTCGTATCAATCGCAGGCTACGTTATCGATCTATGAAATGGCGGATGAAATGAATGTCAACATGGAAGATGCTGATGTGCAGAACCAGAACATATTTTACAAGCAGCGAGCAGAGCAAATTTACAATTATTCCGCTATAAATATCATAATTTCCTCAAAAGAACAGTAGGTTTAGTGAAATTTGTAACCCGTTAATAATTTAAAATGCTGTTTTTGAAGGTTTTAACCCAAGAGGGCTGTTCAATAAAGAATGATCATAATTTTTACGGTCATAATCTTTCGAACTAAAATTCAATCTTATTATATTCTGTTAGCTTAATGTGAATCAAACACGCCGTAGTAGTTTTATTGTTGGTACTCTTCGTTCAAGCCAGTGAGAACCAGGCAAGTTCAGACATGTTCAGTATCGCCTACCGCTGCAATGGATGTAACATACAGTTAAAGTTGATGTTAGAGGAAGATCCGGAGTTTCTATCAAACGTAATCACTGCTGATGAAACTTGGCTACATCATTTTGATCCTGAGAGCAAACCGCAAAGCTCAGTGTGTAGATATCCTTCACCACCCCCCCCCCCCAAAAAGCAGAAGTGGATGCTTCTGCTGGGAAAGTTATGGTCATCTCATTCTTTGATATTAATGGCGTGGTTTATCAGCATGTTGCACCTGCAAACACATCAATAACTGGACAATACTTCAGGGATGTTCTTAAAACATTGCAAGTGCATATCAGGTCCAAAATACCACATTTCCGTGAAGGAGGCTGGATGCTGCACCACGATAATGCAAGGCCATATATTGCGCATGTTGTTGCTGAATATCTTGCAAAAATCAACGTAAAGTGCATCCCTCACCCTCCCTATAGTCCGGATTTAAACCCATGTGACTATTTTCTATTCCATAACTTCAAGAAACGCCTTCGTGGGAGGCATTATACATCATCAGAAGCAGGGTATAGGCTGCGGAGGCGATTTTGAAGGATCTCTCAAAAAGTGGTTTCCAGCATGTCTATGAAGACTGTCACAAACGCTGGGACAAGTGCATCGCATTCAGGGGAGACTATTTTGAGATGGACCATCAAAATTTAGATGATGAGTAAAGGTACGTTGTCAAAAAAATTGTAATCATTCGTTATTGAATACCCTTTGTATAAATTCATCAAAGTGCTATTACATTATTTTAGTTTTACTAGTTTCATTGCCTCCATTATGTAAGATTTTGTATAAAATGTTTTGTCATGTTGCCAACACTGATGCTAAGAAAGACAATAACTGAACATCGCAGCACCTTAAACTTCAAGTCTCCGAAATATTAGGAGTTCTATATTCCGGCTATATAAACGGAATGCAGTCGATAAATTGGGCGCCAATGATCCAGACAAAGCACATTTTAAAGCTATGTATCACAGGGAACTTTGTATAAAATAATGTGGGCCGTACATACTTTTTCTTGGCACAAATCCTTCCCATACCGAAGCAACATCATCGGCAAATAACTGCAGCTTTTGGTTGGTATATTTGGCAGGGAAATATGTTCTAAGTGCATGTGACAAGTCTTTGTCAGCAAGCGAAATTACGTGTTTTTTGTCTATGGAATATAGAGCTAAGATGTAGAGCGCTTCTCTTTATTTGGACTTATATGCTACAGGACAAAATACGTTCTCCAGCAAGTGGTTACAATATTCTGTTTATGCTGTAGGACTAGACATGCCAGTAGATGTTAGACGGATTCCGACAACCTTAGATTGTATGCGAAGCTATGTGTATGACCGAAGATATCTACTGACCGCAACTGACTACACCTCTAAGAAAATCTATGAGCCGTTTATGCTTCTATGTAAGACTCCTGCTATGCACATATCTAGGAATCGGACAGTGGACACTGACTACTCCGCTATGTTCTCCAACACCTTCTCGAAACATCTGTCGGCTAGGCTCCGATCCCTATGGTTTATAGTGCTACATGATATCCTGGTCACCCGCGGTTGATTACATAGGTTACGGCTCTCAGCTTCAAGTAAGTGTCTGCAACGCCATTGGGAGGATACGCTATAGCATAGACTTTATGAATGTCCAGTTGTAGCGCCGATTAAGGGATGCCTTATGGATTATCTACAGAAACTCCGTTTGACCCGATATGCCTGGTGTACCCCACACATATGTATTACTTGAACCAAACTATGTGATCACTCCGCCTGCCAGACATCGGTTTTGTGTGTGGTTACTGGCTCATACAGTGTATTATGTACTGCAATATTCGGAGTACGTGAATCTTTGACTATGTGAGTTATCTGAAAAGGGAATATGATGATAGAAAATAGAAAATGATAGAAAATCTGTTAAGTTTTATAAGTCATATCAATTCTTTTTTGAAAGAAGGCAACTGTTTCTGTGGTAATTCAAACAAGTTTGTTATCTCATGTTTTTTGTCCAAAAGGTAAATATCAGAATGTGAAACGAATGTAAATATAAGCATCACCAATAATAAGCAAAACAATTTCTGATCTACAATATATCTATAAATACTCAGTGTTGTCTATATTACGTGTTCAAAGTAATTTTATTCTGTGAGCAAGCCATCCTGTTCACAGAATAAAATCTCCTTTTCGCACTTGTAACTAAATAACTATTTCAGAATTAGTTATTAGAATATCTAAGGATTATAAAGTTACAATAGTAGGGATATGCCTAATGAATGTTAGAATAGAGATCTGATTGCAGAATAGAGATCTACATTCACAAGCAGGAAAGAATAAATGTAGCTCTCATATGATATGGATACAGTAAACAAAGGTGCTGAAAAAATAATGAGAGGACCGAGAAACAAAATTTGGAAACCAGTTGAAAGTAGAACAGAACCCAGGCTCTTTTAATTTTGGTAAATCAAAACATTGCTACATCTGTTTAGACACTACATTTATGATAATTTGTTCACTTAAATGCTTCCCTTTCTTTGGACACATTTTTTCAAATGGCGTTGGCACTGGTTAATTTATGTACGAACCTATTCCGTTGGAAGTCAGCAGATACCTTCATCACAGATGCTTCAAGTAATTGGATTTCTAATGGAAATGAAACCAGTCGTTCTGTTCCTAAATATCTAAACTGAATTCCCCTCATCCAACAGTTCATACTACCCTTAGATTAAAACTAGAGAAAGAATTAATCCCCGAGATTTGTGGTGTAAAAACAATGAGATAATTATCAATGTTTAAGCAATTCTTAGTATTAAGTATAAACCAGTGTTACATCTGTTTACCTGATTAAAGCGAAGAGCTTTAGATTACATTCATTTAATGGATTCAGTTTTAGAATTCTTGAATGTCATTCTTCAGTAGGTATTACTTCGACTTATTGAGTTTCAAACAGCACAGCAATGCCGGAACAACATTTTATTTGTGAATGCTAAATTAATTTACCCACACACACGGTCACTTTTCGAGAGATTCAGTCACTTCTAATGAATTTAGGTTATAAGCATAAGTTAAGACTTCGTAAATGCAAGACTGATTCGTCAATCATTTTCTACCAATTATCACCAACGCCAAATGATAGATTCTCTTCCCTTACGGAGTTATTTAACAATGATATAAAATTATAGCGTTAAACTGTCACTTTCATCTGATAACTTTTCTTCCGAAGTGAAAATCTAAGGAAACTCAAGTGCTTTGTCATTCAACTTTGTTGTTTGTTACTTATATCCTCCAAAAATGCTATTAGGAGCTTTTCTGTACCTCTTCTGGTTTCCAGCAACCTTGTTTTATCACACAAGACACGGTTCATGGACAAAATTTCAAATCAGTGTTTGTTTTTGTGCTGTCTAAGTGAATTATTTCGAAAACTCTTCTCGACAGCTTTGAATGCTACTCTTGCCTCACCAACCACTCCCATCGGTGTCGTCCATACAGCACTTCCCGTGCTGTTTAGTGCTACACACATTTCGTTGCTATCCTCAGCGGCTAGTATGTCTCACTGGAGAGTTGTTACACTAGAGTGATATTTCATTCCATGTTGTGTGGCGAGCAGACTGAGTGTTTGTTGAATGACTATCATTTAGAGTATCCCCTGTCACATAAATCCTACTGTATGCGTACTTAAGTGTGTAATGCCCTCTGTAAGGCGACAGCAAAACTTATGGACTAAGAATTTGGAAGGAATTAACAGGCCTATAAGACATTGCAGTCCATGAAATTAATCTGTTGTATTTAATTTCCAATTACCCTCATACCAGCTTTGATATAATTTGATATAATACGTGACATGTTATGAAAACGTTCTTTTTCTACAGCCATAATTATAGAACGTTTTCTTTTCCTTCATGGCTGATGCTGTACGTCGGTAAATCTTTGATAAGACATTGGAAATTTAAACATTTAAAACTGGCACCATAAGGACATTCATATTCCTGTGATTTCAGTGTCTTTAATTTCGAGAACAAAGCAAGTGGCTTCAGAAAAGAAGAGTACAATAGCACAAAATTATCTTCTTGACATTTTGATCGTATATATTTTTATCCCTTAATATTCTCTTATCTTGTTTTAGTTATCAAGAGTGCCTCCACTGAATTAGAAAAATTGAAAGGTGCTGCTTCTCTGTTCAGAACTGTAAATTGGACACGTAATTGCAGAGTTATATACTTACTATTGCCTATATGCACCTTCAAAAACTTTCGAAACACAATGAATTTTGCCCTTTAATCTCTAATTTTCAAGAAGAATTCTCTTCTTTTACGTCCAAACTTTGTTTTTCAAATTACAGGAGGTCGTAGTTATAGCTGTAGACATATTTATTTTGAGTAATTTCCTACACGTCGTTGAACATTTCTTATGAAAGTATTATGCCTGAATATACTCATTTGTAAATGTGAAATGTTTATGTAAATTATTTCTAATCTAAATTTCAGCCATACCTTCATAATGCTATTTATTTACGTAGAGTTAGGTAAAGCCTTTGATAAGGTGAACAGAACTAGACTCTGGCACATATTAGGCAAGAAGGATTAAGCAAAACAATTGACAGATTAGTACTCAGGAACATATGTCAAGAAACAAAAAAACAAAAAACAAAAAAAAAAAAAAAAAAATTTAGGAAATGGACGATTATCAAAAGATATCATAATTAATAATGGCTTATGACAAGGATGTAGTTTATCTCCGCTATTGTTAATATTTCTATGGACGATATTCTAGAAAATTAAAATATTAAATACCATTAGGAATAAAAATGAATGAAAATGATGCGTTAAGTATGCTACTTTTGCGGATGATATGATGTTAATACAAGACAGAGAGGACAAGCTGCAAATAAATATGTACAAGCTACAAAAATTGATCCAAGATTATGGTTTAAGTAGATCCCTAGAAAAATCAAAGGTTATGACATTTATAGGAATACAAATAAGAAGATCTAAGATAGTGTTAAAAGTGTCAGAACAGCTGGGAACATTTAATTATTTGGGCTGTAATGTAACATATAAAACGTACAATGAAGAAATAAGTAGTAAATTAAGTAAGCTTCAATACATTTGTGGATTAATAGTTCGTACCTTGAAATGAAAACCCCAAAAGGATACAAACCTAACATTTTGTAACACAATGGCTGTTCCAGTTTTACTATATGGTTTGGAGACATGGACATTTAAAGAGGCAGGCGCCAAATACAAGCGACAGAAATGAAGTATCCCCGAGCAGTAAAAGGATGCACCAGACAAGATCTCATTAGAAACGAAGACATAAGGAAAGAATTAGATATATTCTTACTGCAAGAAAAAATACAAACAGAGAAAAATGGAAAAGCCATTTACAAAAAATGGATAACTCTCGCATTCCATTTCAGTCTTACAAATACAAAGCTTTGTGTTATAGAACAGGAAGACTACTAAAACGATGGGAAGAAGTATGAGGCCGGAACAGAACTCTCCTAAACCATGAAGAGTTGATGATGATGATGATGATGATGATGATGATGATGATGATAATGATGTATTTATATGGCATACTTAGTTATCTAATTCTGTAATTACATTTATTACAATATTTGGCTTAAATAAATAGAACCTAATAGTCTTGTGGGCTTAGGTCCCATTGAGTTATTCAGTATAATTGCTAGAAAACAACAATTAAGGAATACTGCAAAGCCTTTTCCTCTTCAGTAACACTCCTAAATAGAACACATCTGTTCTCTCGTGAGACACGGGTTCGACAGGCGTTATCTTCCGATAATCTAGATCCTTTTTAGTCACAGGACCCTGGGACATAATTAGCCAAATGCAGCAGCAAAGTGGCACCAATTCCCTGGACGATGACAAATTTAAAAAGCAGTGCTATAATTTGAAAGAAGAGGATAGCTTTAGTGTGCCATGAGAGGGTTAGTCGTGCTCCCCATTAATCTTAGCTCTCTTAGCACCCTCCAGGGATCACGGCGCTCTTTCCAGGCGTGGTCACAAATCCTGCCCAACACTTCTTCCAAACTACATATGCATGCCCGGAACTGCAGGACAGCTACTGTAATTTAAATACGGCAGTCCTGTAGTTAATGAGATCGTTGTGCGTTTCCCAAAAGTTGGAAGGTTACAGAATAGCAATTTTATCACTCTTTTAATCGGCTTTAGCGTTTGCTTACTTTGGCACAGAATTGAGATACCAGAGTCCTCCTACCAGAATGAAAGGCAGAACTCTAGAGCTTAAGCCTGGTAATCTGCAAATATAAGCAGAACATGTATAGTGAGCAGAGAAAGATTGCATTTCACCCACAAATTCATATAGAGATTTGACTAGAAATACTTTAATTCCCCTTGAGTCTCGAAACATTCTTTTATATAAAAGCATCTGTGTTGGTGTGTGTGAACAAAGCTCAAAACAAAAAGTCGGTTAAATCCCATATTTGAAGTTTAAAATTCAGCAAGAACATTTAATAATCAAAGAATTTAAAATATAATAAAGAAAATATAAAATAGATAAACTTTTCCGAAGATTTCCAAGGAAATCCCTCCATATGCAACATTGTTTCAGAATTTTTATTTTCTTAAAAATACCTATAACAATTTTAATTAAATATCTGAGATATTTTCGTGACAAATGAAATGTATGATTTTTCTGAGAGTTTCTTCAGAAACCTCTTCATTCTGGATGACATCTACATAACTGGTAAACCTAAGATACACAAAATCTTACCGAACAACAATTCAGATTTCGTTAAAATACGCCTAAATATTTTTATGGAAAGAAATATTTCGGACATATTTCTTGACATTTGCCTCAGTTTACTAACATTCACACTTTCCTCAAATGCGGAGTCCTTATTCATTTTTTATCTCTTTACTATTCAAAGGGAATGCTACTGCAAAGGCATCACAAAGCGATCAGACGTGATTTTAAAAAGAGTTGATACTGAAGTTAATTGGATGTTAGTTTGACGTCATCAGAGTAACGATACATTAAATAAATAAAAATAGTTTGAGGCAGGTTAAGACAGATAAAGGGTCAATTTTCAGGTTAACAAAATAAAGCTGTGATAGTAAAACACAAATAATTACCTCTCTAGTGAAAAATAAGGTGAATCGCTCTTGTTGATCCAAGAAACTAGGCTCCTCACATATAGAACAGAGGTTAGTATATTTTCCTAACTACGAAAACAAGCGAATAACAAATTACAAAAGCTATGCATTATATTATTGATTACCTGGTTGTTTCCATATGGGATGGATGCACATCTGACATATACACAATAATTGAAGCTTTTCCGGGATGTAACTTACCAGTAACATTTGTCACTGTGTTGTGGGTCTCGTCTCTAGTACCATAGGTTGTTGCTGATGCATAGGTACATTATGGGTCAATAAAATAAATTATAGTCAATAATAAGACTAATAGATAATGAACCAGTCAAACCTCTGATAAATAATACAGAAAGAATTAATGAGGCGCAAAGGTAAACAGAATTTCTCTAAACATGAATACCGTAACAAGCTGTAGGGGTTGTAGATTTGGCAATATGAGTAGATTTTGGCAAGGGGTAAAAGGTAATAAGCGATGGCTGGGTTTCCAGGGAAATTCGCAGAATTAGCTCCAATGATCAGGTGATTAGCGATGGTTGGGTTTTCAGGGCAATTCGCAGAACTAGTTCGAATGATTGCGTGATGTGAGGGGCTGTTGACATGTAGGCAAATCAGTGTAGCTTGGAATTCTTGGAATGTGAGGTAGAGTTTATTGACGGGCTCTGATTTGATATAATTACGAATCAGATATTTGATATATGATGTGCCAACGTAGCATTTGGAGCTGGAGTGGAGTTCTTGGAATCATTATCAAAGGGGAGGTTATTAGAACTTCAAGCATAACAACAGACACTTGTGATCTGAACGCTGGTGGGTGAAGAGGAACAGGGCGGGGCGGATTTGGCGTCATTACTGCCTAAACGGCAGAACTGAATGCTTTCGCCTGGTAGGGAATTTAGCGTCTTGGTTCAAAATATTGACACAAACTATTTTAATAATAATTATTACGGGAATAAAATACTTAAACACAGGCATTTGATATCGCAGTTTCTGTTACCCGGCAACTTCTCTAAAGTGTAGACGGTTTATTAAAGTTTTTCTAGTCGTAACTAGCGTTATGCTCTCATTGAACGGTACACACCCACGCATACCTGAGATAGGTTTGCCATAGCTCGAGCCAATTCCTGGAATTCTCTGCGGAAAAGTTCAAGATAACAGCTTCATTTCTAAACACTGTGACAAATTTACTGTGACTCGATACCTGAAATATTGACTGATAGGAACAGGTGAGCCATTTTAACTACTTAGGAAGTGATATTTCTATGATAAACAATATGATGTGGACAATAAAATATGCAAATTGCAAAGAGTGTGTGGAACAATTAGTCGTACATTTAGAAACTAAATATGTAAAGAAACAAAATTAAATATTTACAATATTCTAGCTGTACTAATACTAGCATATGCAAGTGAGACTTGGATGCTAACTGAAAAGTAATTGTGTAAAATACAGGCTTCAGAAATGAAATTCTTAAGAAGTGTAAATTTATGTAATGCGCCGAACACTCACTGTTTTACCGGCCGGGTGGTCTAGCCTGGAGTTTCCGTGTTTTTTTTAAGCGCTTGGTGGCGCTGGGTACACGAGCCGAGCTTTCCTCACAAGTGAGCGTAAGTGGCTCACCTGGTCGGTAAGGGGTAAGTGGTGGACATCTGACATTCAATAATTTATTTATTGTAAAACGTGCTTTTTAGTTTTGCACTGGAGCCTGTGCTGTAAGATCGGAGATTTGTTGACAATTTAACGTCTTAGTGGGACTAAAGTTTCAAGGAAGAAATGAATAGAAAAATAACATAATAATATAACATAATAACATAATGAATGAAATAACATAATATAATATAATAACATAATATTTAAAACCGACACAACAATATTTTTGGTTGGGCGTATTCAGAAAGGGGCACACCTTCACCTCGTGATAATTGTTGCCATATACCTTTCTACATTTAATCCATCGGTTCCTTGTTGCCTTCCTGTCATCCCGTTGTATTTGTTGAACAAATTTTTCACCCTTCCCTCTGACGAGGATCGGCGCAAAAGTTTCATGTCAGATGTCCGCTACATACTCCTTACCGACCAGGTGAGCTGCTTACGCTGACTTACACAAGGGTACAGACCACTGTGAGAACAGCTCGGCTCGTGTACCCAGCGCCACCAAGCGCTTAAATAAAACACGGCAACTCCAAGCTGGACCACCCGGCCGGTAAAACAGTGAGTGGTCGGCTCAGTAACAAATGAAATTATTAGGGAAGAGTTAGAAAATTATTATGTAAATGAATGATTAACCGATTTCAAACAAAAGTGAATAGAAAATGTTGAAAGAATGCCAGATAAGACTTATAGTATGTCCCAAAATATGCAGTATTGGAAATTATGTTCCTCTTATTGGCATTACCTTACGTATCGAGATGGTAGTGTTAATTTTCAAAATATACTCCATTACGCTGTAGGCAGTGTTCATAACAATCACGCAGATTTTCCAACATATTCCGAAATGCAAGTTGCTGCAGAGTCCCGAAGAATGAGACGATCTTCTGACGTAAAGCAGACACCGTTTTGGGTTGATCTGGACAATTGACGTATTGATGATTTTTAATTTCAGGGTTGTTCGCCGAAGACTTCCCTTTGGAGACTGAAAACCTGATTAAGGACACGTTCTTCATTTTCATTTGTGGACACAGTTACTGGCCTACCAGACCTTCCCTCGCGTTGACAGAATACGCTGCCCCTACGACGAAACCTTTTAACATCAGATAGCATAACTGTATTGCTAGATGCTGGTTTATTGAAGTGTTAACGATATTGTCCTACCTCTAAATTTAAACTCGGCCCGCCTTGATAACTGTTTCCATAAGAGCGAAAGTAATACTCCACTATAAACACGTTTTCCTCCGTCGCGAGACACATTGGCACTTACAATCATAGAGCTCAAAGTTCTTTACAAAACTAACTATACATCATGGCGATGTAAGAACACGTAGAGGCACTGCGCGAAAATGAGTACTGTGTATTTTGGCGCATCCCTTCTAAAGAAATAATGCAGTATTACCTAAAGGAATGAGATCGGTGGGCAGATCCTGGAAACAATGGCTGGAGGACTTGGGACGCGGAAGAACCACTTGATTCTTCTGCCATGAAGCGAAGGAAAATAGTTTTATCATTTTATAAAAACTAATTTTCATATTTTAAATTCAAAGTGTAGTATAAAAAGCGTGAATTACAATTGTGTCAGTAGATAAGACGTCGTTAGCCAGACAAATTCTGCTTGAAAGAAAGCAACTTTAAGTTGATATAGCTAAGTAAATATTCCGGTAAAATCAGACTACGAGAAATATATTAACTCAAAATTCTTACACTCTGAACTCAGTACATTCAGAAACGAGAGTTACCTTCAAATACTCATGCACCCCAGATCTGTAAAATGGAAAGATTCTTAGAATTTAGTAGTTCAGACAAATTTTGTGTTTTGAGATGTACTAAGAAGAATGTAGTAACTTGGGTGGGATATTATTCAAAAGTAGAGACTTTATTGATAATATGTGTATTTCTGGTTTGCATCTTTCTTGTTTTATAATTTTAGTATGTGTAGCATCTTAAGACTACATACTTGGCGGTTGTCGCAAGTGGGACGCCTACTATCTCTGCGACTCAGTAACTTACACTTCTCATTGTTATTACGGAATAAGTTACTTCAAACTTCAATTTTCTTTTACATTTCAGAGGTTAATAAATATGATAATTCAACAGTTAAGTTTCTCAAGCTAGGATTCAAAAGAAGTTTATTCTTCATCTTTAAACATTCGGTAGTGACTCAGTTATTAGCTTCCGTTAAATTATTAGCCAACTTAACTAGTTTGTCTTTTCTCAAAGCTAACTAGGAGTAACATCCCGTTTTCGCAATGCAGTGGCCGTCAGCAGATTCCTCAAAGACGAAATATTAGAGAGGGGAAATATTAGAAAGATAAGGACATATGAAATTGCATTCACTCATCTGTATTGTAATTAAAAGTTTGCGTATGGAATAGAAACAATGAATGTGCCCTTTTTACTCTGTGACATGGTATTAATGTTAATATGATTTTCGGTATTCCTGAAATTTATGTCTGTTTAGGCACAGAAGCGTTTTTCTGCTGGCTTCTCTTGACTCCAATCACCTTCCAGGGAAAGGGAAATTTCAAAGAACTGAATCGCAGAAGAAATGAGGGAACGAAGATTAAATGAAGCAAAGAAAACATAAATAACTATTCATTGCAGCTTCTATTTTTCAATGAAATTGGCTTTAGCAGTTACAGCAGATTATTGTGGCTATGAGGACAAATAATATATTTTCAGTTTATCCCTTATTTTACCAATATAGTACTTTCTTATCCAAAGGCCACAGCATATATTTGAAGGCATGTTTCCAAGATAAAATTAAATTTAAACATTTGATTGATAGATTAGTCTAAATTTACTTTTGAAATACTAATAGATATGTTAAATTAATTTAATATTTTAAATTTTCTATAAAAGCTTACAGAAAATAAATAAAAGGAATGTGGCGAAAATGGCCTAAACGTAATATTAAATAACATGACACAGTTACAGACATATTATTGACTGAGAACGTATTCCTCGATATCAGTCATTACCACAATCATTGTTGTAATTTGGGACATATTGTGACGTAGAGGGTATGCCCAAGCTTATCACGTGATTGCCACAGGGCAGTTGGAGTGCTAAACAGGGGTAAATGAAAGTAGTCGTGTTCTAGCCCAGTGTAAAAACACCAATTCTAGAACGTTCTAGAGAAACATTCTAGTTCCAAGTGTGTTTGTGAGGAACAGAGCTGAATTTTGGTTAACCCTTCGTTAGTCGCGCATCTATCTCTGAGATACATGGCGTAAGTTGGATTCATTATTATTGCAATAAATAGAGGTAAGGGCTTGCCGAGCCAGGACATCTTCCATCATACCTTTTTTATTGTTTCCTGTAAGTTTGAACCATTTCTCCCTAATGCTAAGTTTGCAAACGAGGCAAACGTCATCACGTGTGTGCTATTGTATCCGTCAGATACATCGCGCCAACTCACGTTACACATTGTCGCCGCTATCGGATCCAGCCACGTCATTGCTAGAGAATGCTGATATAAGTGGTTGAGTTGTTGTAAGGTAAATGAGAATGCCTTTCTTCATTTCTGTGAATCCTAATAATGAAAATACGTCATGTATATGATTTGGAAATACCTGAGGATTTGGAGGAAGTACATTCGACGATGGTGCGCTGCCGATTGAAGATAGTTTTGTAGAAACTGATTCCGAATATAAAGGCATAACTGAAACACGATGTGTGGACACCGATAAAGATCATGATGTTGATGAAGAGGAAAGTATAGTCGCCCTGCTGGAACGGTTACCATGGATTTATCTTTGGTAATAGATACATCTCAGATAACGCACTGATTACTCCAAGTGGAGTGAACATATATCTGTCATTTGCGATTCCTGCGAATTCCATTGACTGAAGTGATGCGTTCATTGGTGCTTAGAACAGGGCCTGAAAGCGCGTCAGTGGCCCTCTCACGCTTACAAGAATAATCAGTGCTTTATCTGAGAGGTATTGTGACTTTGTGGGTTCGTAGAATTAAAAGGCCGAGTGGCAGAAATTAAATACCTCCTTTATTTTCGTAGAAATACTCTTATAGATTACAGCAGCATTACGTTACATACACAATCAGTCTACCAAGGTCGATCACAATAACAAACCGTGACAGATGATTACATTAGCTCTGGTTACAACACTCTTTTTACACAACTACTGCTTAGTCTTGTTTACAACAGCTGTTTCACAACTCAACTGTTGGCGTGTCAGAATCCTTTTTATATGTCCATTCATAAGTCGAGAACATTCTCGCACAAACAAGAAAAACAACCATTCTCCGTCAATCGAGATATCTCTAGAAATTTCCAGACACGAAACCCTACCTGTGGCGGCGAGTCCTTTATCTGAGATAACATTGTTTGCCGCCTTTGTGATCACTCACCGCGCTATCGTTAACTGCTCATGCAAGCTCGTGAAACATTATCCGCCATTTATTATCTATTTGTGCCGAAACGTTTAGGCCCAGCACCGCGACAAAATCTATTACCAAAGGTAAATCCATGGTAACCGTTCGAAGAGTGCGACTTTAATAAAGTCCTAGAAAATGATGAAAATTACTATTTGGGCGAGTACAAAAGACACAAGATGATAACGATGAAGATATGGTAATAATGATGGTAATAATGATAATGATGATTTTTTTCCAATTTACGTCCTCCAACGTTGTCATATCGGACGATGAATGGAATGGGTAAAATGACGCTCAAATGAGCTCAGGGTCCATAGAGCTTAGTTACCCGACATTCGACTTGCAGGACAAGGAAAACCCTCGGAAAAACCTTATCCAGATAACTCACCCTGACCGAGATTCGAACTCGGGAGCTCTTGAACGTGAGGCAGACACGCTACCACCACGCTACCGAGGCGGGATGATGATGATGATGATGATGATGATGATGATGATGATGATGATGATGATGATGATGATGATGATGTAGGGAATGCCAAAACTATTGAAACTGAATTTGAGTGATGGAAACTTTTCGTCAGATATGATATTCTAAATATAATTTTGCAACACACTAACATACGTATAAATGATTTCAAAGTGAAATATGAATGTGGGAGTGATTGCAGAGACACAGACTTAAAAGAAATGGAAGCCATTATTGCGTTTATATAATAATTATTATTATAATTATTGTTCCGCGGAGGACGACAAAATATTCAAGACTTGTAGACAACAGATGACCTTGGTGTCAATATTTTCAGGATGATTATGTCCGAGAAACGCTTCCGATTCATAATAAGGGGCATTTGTTTTAAACCAATTGAAAACAGATACTGAAACAAAATTGACTTCATATCTTTCCAGCAGATACATCGCGACTACGGCGTCTCGAAAGTTGGCGCGCCCAACGGAAGGTTAACTTATATACAGTACAGATGTGTACAAAATACTACCGCAGTTGGACGGTAGACCGTTAACAGATTAGACGATGCGACCATGAGTGTGATAGCGAAGTTTAATGTCAAATCCATGTAAACACAACAAAATATAAGAGAACTATAGATGAATCCTTCAATGGCCGTTTTAATGTCAGTAAGTGCTGCTATTGCAAAGGATTGGAGACGTACTATGTTAGACTCGCCCTCATGGGTGAGCCTTCTGGAAGAAGAGGCTACGATGGGCTTCATTAATCTGGTAGGTATATATAGAACTAAAGGTAGGGGCAGAAACAATTAGAAATGGACCATATTAGAGAATAAACTGGGAAAACTTGGTAAACTGAGAATGAACATTAGAATAACAAACTTTGCAGTTTTGTGCTATTATAATAATGCTGTAGGTAGCAGAGTAGCAGTTTTATATTAAAAGTTAATAAAGTTAAAAGGTAGAAAGCTAAAAATAAAGGTAGAAGGTGATATAGTTTTCAGCATTAATGACTATAGTATGCAAACATTAATTTAGCTCAATAATTTTTTGTACTAATTTGCTATAGTTTAAGGTGAAAGGTTTACAAACCACAGAGTACATATTTGCAAGCTTAGTAACGTTGAAATTTAATTTAGTTTCGTTGAAAGGCACCTTTTGGAATTAATCACTAACGCAAACAATAAATTCTGCGCGAACGAACAATTCCAGCGAAATGAAATTACTTTAAAATAATAAAATTAATACAGAAACCACTAACAGCTCCCACAGCAATTTGTGCAATGTAGCATTGCTCCGTTGGAATCCCAATGGATTGCAATCTCACGTTTATTATCCTCAAACATTCAGAGAATGTGATTGTTTACATAGCTTCTCGGTTTAGTAAAATATTGCACAACAAAATATCCAGACCTCAACCTAAGAGCAAAAAAATCTAATAATGGTAATATTAAAATATTTTTTTACGAAGAAGCATAAAAACACTAATGTCCTTTTGATATTCATTTTCTAGTGTTTAACGTCTGTTTGTAATACATAGTGCACAACAGGAGCTGGGCACTGATGACACGCGAAACAAAATATTCAAGAAAGAAATTTTGAGCAGTTTAGGATGCCGCCTCAACATTTACTGATTATGAGGAATGAGGAAACGTCAAAAAGGGGACCTAAGAGAGGAGAGATTTGAACCATGGATCTGCTAGTGGAACCCACAAGATACCTCAATTGGGATTGGCATTTCATTACGGAGGGGATTCGGTACGTAGGCCAACAAGCTGGGCCCATTGTTGCTATGTCCCCAATTGGGGGTCCCCTGGGAGGAAGGATGAGGTGAAGGAGACAGAGGGCAGTCGTCCCAAGCAGCCACGATAGTACAGAGGACAGGGTCCCTACAGTTCAGTTGGATAGAGACTTCCCCCGACAGGTCAGGACAACGAACTCGCTCCCCCACTGCGGGACGGCAACGACCTCAGCAGCCGAGCCCTAATGGTCCCAGGCAGGTCTCTGGCTGGTAGTCCCAAAATTGTCTCAGCAGAAGCTTTCCTCAGGGCATTGCATCATGCCGTGCACCACCGAGACATCCACCGGCACTTCTACCCTGAGAGAGACTGCCAGATGATACGAAATGATAATGAAGATGAAATGTAGGGACATGAAATTCGGGGGTTGTAATTAACCTACCAAGCATTTGCCTAGTGACCCGGGAAAACCCATGGGTCAGGTAGTTCGGCCACGAGAATCGAACCAGGGCCTCCCGAATGCGGGTCACTTATGAGACCGCCTGAGCCATCCCGCTCGGTCACAAAAAACCTCAATTTAGTTAATGAAATACTAGGTATTTCGAGAAGTTATACCTAAACCAATCAAAGTAGTACTTAAAAGTGTAAAATACCTACAGACTTGCAAGTTTTGATAGAAACGCAGGTTATGCCAGGTAACAATATCGCTTACTACTTCTCCAGTGAGTGGGAAGGCTCAGGTGGTAATTTGTGGCCTGCATTCGCAAGGTCGGAAGTTCGATTACCGTAATCGAACTTCATGATCCGTGGATGATTTCAGAATTTTCCGGGGTGGGTAAGCGAATACCATTTAAACCCCATTTCTAATTTCACTTAACTATTCATTCTAGTTGGCTGCGTAATTCCAAATTCCTTAATTGAATCCTTTGTCTTTGCTTGGTCGTTACCAGTTGAATCTTGTTTATCTTTGTTGTTTATGATTACTTTGTCCCTTGGATACGCTACCAACGTTTCGCAAGATCAGTTGAGTGAGGGGCTGCCTCTTTTGAGCTTCTCAACAAGCTTCTGGTTGTATTAACCCCCAGGTAGAAGGTTGCCTTTTATGCCCTCATTGGCCGTTGAGGACTTTCTCCCGGAGATGGGTCTTCATTATTGCCTCAAGAATCGGTGCCTCTTCCGTCTGAAGAATTCTCCATTGCTAATTCTGCCGTTGAGCTGTTCACTCGTATCCGTAAGCAATGGCCCCTTTTCAGATACTAACTCCTCGGGGCCGGGGAACCTGGTGGAAGGCGTAGACGGAGTCGCAACTACCTGAAGTAGGGCTATCTAAATGTTTCCCTACCCGATACCTGCAGTTGGCTTTCTCAAGATTCCAATTGTCGGTGGAAGCCTCAGCGTATATGGCAGGAAATATTGTTTCTATAAATTCTCGTCCTCCTCATACGGGCATTTCCTTTCGTCCAGGCGGTAGCCCGTCGGGGTCCATGCACAAAAGGTTTCATAGGTTTGGGTACTCAGTTCCCCATCCACCATTTGTCATAATCACAGTATCTGATATTATATTTCTACAATAATGCGAGAGGCTTTCATTTGGAAGGTCCTGGACTTGGGTCCTGACTTCACATGTTTTTTATTTCGTGACTTCTCCTGGCCAATTCTGCTGGAGGTTTCCTTCGATCAGGACTTTCCTATCATTACTTAGACCCATCGTATCTTTTCATACATTTGACTTTATCTATTTAAGTGTTGTAGGACCAGATAAGGGCAGTTGGTCTGCTGCGGCAGGACGACTGCTGAGGCCCCTCCTTTCCTAGGAACGTGCCTATTAGCTACCAGGATTCCCAGGCTGCGGATGGCTATACCATTGTTAGAACTGTTGAGGAACCCATCATTGTCCACATCTCATCTCCTTTTATACCTTTCTCATTGGTGTTAGGTTTGAAAAACCAAGGGCTCACATGGCCTTTATATGGCGCTGTACTTCAGTTACTGAAAACCCTTCTGTCTAACTACCACTAACTCCTCTAAATATCACTAGTATATCATATTCATTTGACAACGATAAACACTATGCATAGAATATTTAACACAATGAAAACCAGTAACTAATTTCAACTCTGAATGGAATGGAATAGGAAATTAATTACACTAATGCATGATAACGCAGATAAGTACTTGAAGCTAGTTGTCACTATATATTCATAGATGTTATGACAGTTATAATGCAACACAATTTTATGACGGTTATAATATGAGATAACGGGATGTTTATTCGAGTTATTGCTTGATCATATTTGTTTCTGATGTTCTATTTGCGTAGCCTTATTATTCACTTAGATTATGTGTTTAATGTAGTACGTTTTTCTTGCACTTATTGATCATTTTATGAATATGCGTATTCAAAGCTTCGGTAGCTAACCTTAACAGAAGATCTTAGAAGAAAATGTGTCTGTAAAAACATAACAGGTATGCATGCTTGCTGTTCATCGCCAAGAGGACAGTTGTTATATATGGGAGTCATAAGATTTATTCGGCTTTTTCCCCTAGTCCATTGTCTGCTCATGACGGCATTACTCTGAAGCGAGTTTATCACCACTGCCCCTGGCAGTGGACTAGCAAAAGATGAATGGAAGTTGACAGTTTCTAGGTCACCTTAGTGTAGTGGGACTTGTATCTTACCTTTCCACTATTACATGTGGAACTTCTATCGCTTTCGTCTCGTAAATTCACAGCTTATATATAACTGAAAGAGTTGGGTGATTTTTATAGCCAAGATGGTCTCGGCTTTTAATTGCATAGCTTTTCCATTACAAAAACTTTTCATACTCTTTTCAGCAGTGAATGGAAGTTGACAGAAACAGAACAAATTAAGAGGAAAATCACGCACAAGCAAGATTACAGTCCCCTACTAGAAATGAGAAAAAAAAAAACAACTAAGTTTAATATATGTGTTAAAACAAACTTAATAATAATGATGATAATAGAATATTAATAATACAATAATATTATTAATAAAATATTAATAATATAATAATATTAATATTTATTGTCAATAGATTGTTGGTTACAATTTCTGACATAGTCAATTTTTCATCATTAATACTAATTGTACATAGTTAATTCTACAACATTAAAAACTAATTTACATAGTCAATTACAGCATTAGAAACTAATTGTACACATGATCCCTTAATCAGCTTAATGAACTTACCACTTTCAAGTATAATTAAAGCTACAAAGTCATAATTCGTTTAAGTTATATAAACATTTGTTTATGATGAAAGCCTTTAACTTCCATTTAAACTGCTGTTTTGAGATGCTAGCTATTGATTTAATATCAGATGGCAGTATATTGTAAAGCTTAATTCCTAGTATATGTACATCCTTTTGAGAGACAGTTTAAATTACACTATCTCTATAATAATTCATATTGGTTCTGCTGTTATGTTCATGTACCTGACTGCGTTTAACTGGATAACACTTGTCCACAATAAACATTATAGCTGTATAAGCATACAGAAAGTAGATGGTGATTATTTTTTTATTATTAAAGATATCCCTGCAAGATTCTCTTGCTATTAGATTATATATGATCCTAATAAACTTTCTTTTGGTAAATAAGCAGTTTATCCATGTGTGTTTTGGCTGCTGAACCACATATTTCTATTCCATATATAGATATTGCGGCATACTCCAGTGCCATTAAGTTGCAAAACCGCATATTATTTAAATTGTTTGGGTTCTTGTGGTTGAAATTTGAAGCTATGAGTTCTCTGCTCAGGTGAATGGTTATAGGAAAATGGGTTTGTAGATCTTGGTTGCCCAGTGGAATCAATAATTCTCAGATGACTGTGAAATTTTGTTTAATTATCTTGTAGTGTGTTTGTTTCATTAAGACTGAGTTGCAACGGTGACCACTTCCAATTAAATTCTACCAACGTATTACGTCCTCTTCTCCTAAACGACGCGTCTCTCTCCTCAAAGTATTAGTTTTACAAGTAAGTTTTACTAAGATATTATTTTCTTCTCCCAACTAACACGTCTGACTTCTTCAAGTATGATGTAGCAAGTCTTTTACTAAATGTTACATTTTCTTCTCCCGACCGACACTAACACGTCTCACCTCTTGAAGGACGATATAGCAAGTAAGTTTTACTAAGATACTATTTTTCTTCTCCCAACTAACACGTCTGACTTCTTCAAGTATAAGTAACTTTTACTAAGATATTACATTTTCTTCTCCTGACCGTCATTAACAGGTCTCACCTCTTGAAGGACGATATAGTAAGTTTCCTCGACTTTGCGATTCAGTTCGAACCTAATTCTGCTCCCCACTCTCACTTATCACATGACCAAAATAGCTCACCCTTCTCTCCATTTTCAAATCTTGCTTTATTATTGGTTTCTGATTTATTTCGATTTATTTTTCATTGGTTTCCAAAACTCCCCTAACTCATTTACTTAACGCCTACCCTGAGTTCGGACACGCCTGCCCTGGGCTCTTTAAAACGGTATACATCGTTATCACATCAGCAATTCTAACCTTCATGCTTCGTCGCACCCTGAAAGCCTTTTTTCTCCTAATCGCTGTCTGATACTGACTGCGGTTACAATATGGATAGATACATCCATAGTGTTTTAATTTTAGAATATTTATATTATTGTACTTGCTAAAATATCTTAAGAGATATAATGATTTACTAATTTTTCTGCATATGTTTTCAATATAATCAGCCCAAGTTAGTCAATTATCTAACACAGTACCTAAAAATGTATGTTTTCACTTCTGACACAATGTCACTCTGTACCTTTAGATTTATATTACCATAATATTTTTTTAGCACGTTGAAGTGCATCATACTAGTCTTTTGCATATTAGATTGTAGTTTGACAGATTGAACATGGTTCTGTTCTGGAAACCAAAATATTGAAGCAAACTTTTAAAAAAACGCTTTAATACTCCCACTAATCGACATCGTACTCATACGACTTTCTATGAAAGAGTATCTATTTATCTTCATTGCATTAACTTTAAAGAACCTACAATTCCGGCAAGGAAAGTATTTCACCAAATACCGCCTTGTAAGCTTTAATTACCAGTCTGCCACTTACAAATGCTCTCTCACATCAAATGTGAAACTTCTAATAATACCTATAATGAAGTTTTCCTTGAATTTAAAGCGATTCATTGTAATGGTTTACATATATACACCGATGGTTCTATTATTGATGGAAAATGCGGATGTGCAATTGTTTACAGCCAAGTTTTCTTAAAGGAACAATTAAAAAGCGAGTAAATGATTTAAATTACACGTGCAACATTGAAATTAAACATGAGGACTGAACAAATACAATAGAAAGTTTAAATAAAGTACGCTACATTAAAATTATATCTCAAAACTATCAAAGAAACAAACGAAACTGAAATGGTACATGGTAATGCCAGTGTGCAGAATTTGGGGTATTTCCTAAGGCTCAAAGAAGACAAAATAAAAATGGCACAAATGAGATATATGCTCGTAAGAAATGAAACGGGCTAGACTAAAATATAAGTGATATATAAAGAATTAAGAACTTTACGATTAATTGATAAGATAGCAAACGTAGAACTGTTAGAAACATATGGATAGAATGGAAGATTACCAAATTCGAAAATTGCTAGTAAATTATATTCGTGTAATAGAAGTAACATTGGCACAGCAAACATTTAATCCATAAGCCTTTGGACGCTTAATCCCTGAAGATGGTGATGCCTAAGGGTTATGAAGCGATTATAGCTTTTCATGCAAACCTTCTATTATGTGATTCAAATAGGAAGGTGTTTGTCCTTCAGCGCTACTAGGTAAGCAACCAATCGGAGTCCTACGGTGTTGTACTGAATTCCCACTAAGTGGTGTGTGAGGAGCTCCAACTTAATCTATATGAACTACTATTCGCACTAAGACAAAAATTCAGATTTTGCCAAAACTGATCCATGTGGAAGGTAGAGAGTAACGTATCTAACATAACCATGATAACCCCATACTTTTAGCTCAAATAGTTTTTCTAATACAAATAAATAAACCACTATTACCTGTATTATAACAATAAATCGTGACGTAAGTACAGTATGAATATCATTATTTGTTGGCAGGTATGCCTGTTTGTATATTTGTAATTACTCAGGGATGAAACGTAAATATTTGACATGACGTGATAAAAGAATTACTTTGAATAAGCCAATTCGAGCGAGAGGAAACAATAAATTTCCTGCTGCCCTGGCAGAACGTGTCTGGTCACATTATATCTTTGTTTATATATGGTTCGTAATCTCTATTTACTCTAGAGAGTTCAAAGTGGTTGGTGTGTATGTACATATACTTTTAATTAATCAGTACTGAAATTTAAACTACTGACATGACGGATAAAAGAATTACTGTGAATAAGTCAAGATGTTAAATTTGAGAAAGAGCAAACACTTTCTTTCCCTTTAGTCTGTGGAATGCTGTATGCTTATGTATATGAATGAATGCTGGATAAGAAGTGTTTATTTACTCTGGAGAGTTCAGATCAATATCATTCAGTTGTTATTTACACGACAGTAGAGTAAGAGCTAAATAGTGCAATGGCTTCTTGCGGTAAACTTAGTGGTGAGTCAAAAAGACTGGTATTACGAAGTCAGGCTCGAAGTGCTATTTTTAAGGTGTATACGTTCTTCAAAAATTTTTCGGAACAGAAACTAAAAATGAGTTATTGCAAAGAGTACTTCCGTTTAAAAGCACGGAAAAAGTGTATCAGCTGGATCAACTTGCAATTGAAAAGGGACACGAGGTAATATGGCTCCCACCTTACCACTGCCAATATAATACAATTGAGTTGTTGTGGATTCAAATGAAAAGGGGGATTGCAAAAATAAATAATACTTTTAAACTGACGGACGTTAAATGACTTGTTCACCAAGAAATTGACAAGGTAGCACAACAGGACTGGGAAAACTGCGTGAGGCATGCAGAAAACCCTCAAGAAGACGATTTTAAGAAAGAAATAGCACGTGACGAGAACTTGGAATGAATGGATGTGTAGTGTTTAACGCCCGCTTTTACTACATACGGCACCGCAGGCGGTGACACTGATACATGAAATGAAGATGGAGCACCGGTGGAATAAGATGGCGGGGGAAACCGGAGGTCCCGGAGCAAGGCTCGGACGATGAAGACAGTGACAATGACGAATTGTCTCTTAACGGAAGTGACATTGACAGCGATATGGATGAGCCACTGGCAGTTCCATTGGATTAGACAAACAGGTAATTCATAAAATAGTTATAGTATTTTCAAATATACATAGTTTGCGAAAATACCTTTTCCAATTTTTATTTTGGCAACTGCATCATTGTAAAAATTTGTAAAATATAATTTGCTTACCCTTACGTCTGCGCCAAGCAGATCTGCGTGTTGGGTGAGTGTGCGATAGAGTGGGAAATATAAAAGGATTGGGGTAACAAGTTGGCAACGCTGAGCTTGATAGGGCATCTGATTAGCTGGACTCCAGAACCCTTCCCACTTGAAAGACATAATGGTCTCAGGACCCCAACTCCACACTGATTTGCTCGTAATGTCAAGTTCTGGTTCTAGCTTTTTCGGTGACGTGGTTTGGTAAACAGACGAAGGTTCCGATATTTCCTGTGTCATGATAGTGGTTGATGCTTAGTATAGCGTTTACGATGTCAGAGAAACGGTATATCAGTTATAATCGAGCCCTCTTATCGAGGCAAACATCCTAACAGCAACCTGTAGGATAGGATACCCTATCTATGGGGTTAACACACATTAAGCTAATTATCTAGCTATTTAGGGAGCACCCATATAAGGCATCTGACTCCTCGATACACTGTTGGAGAAATGTTGCTGATTCAAAATCCTCAGTAACCTCATTTCTGTCCTCATATGAGGATAGAATTGACTAATACCTTAATTCTTGCTGTTGAGGTTGGTGATCTACTTTTCATAAAAATATCAAAATATAGTTATTAGTTTGGAAGAAATTAGCCTATGATTGATACTTGTGTGGTGCGCGTCAGCTGACAAGGGTTGGTCAGATTTCTAATCAGGTAATGAAAATGGCTTACTGCCAGTGACATGACGACATGTGCATGAGCTTCGGGTTCAGCGGCAACTGATCTGATTGGCACTACAAAAGTGAATCACAAGACAATTTCCCACCATTATAAAACATATATTACTCTTTGTAATTTTCTGATACGAAACTTTTCTTTATTAAAGTTCACAATACTTTTTATGTACACCAGAAGCTTTAACAGAACAGAAAAAAGCGAAAGATTTACTGCAGTTTAAAACTGCCTTATGGAGGGCTCTGTAACTCCCTGCTGGAATCTGGATCAATCATATGAGCCCCTTTCTCATCAGACCGATGTGCCCAATTCAGAAATCGATAAGGATAAGGGGATGGATTCAGTAAAGTAGGTATCGCTTAAGTCATATAATGAAACACAACACATAGATATTTTCTAGCAAAGAGAAAGAAAGGGAAGGGAGGTAGGTAGAAAGGAATGCAGATCACAGAAGTATAGATCTTTCTTTGAAGTATACCTTGCAAAAATTCCATGCGTAGCGGTAAACAAAGGAATGTTATGAACAGTTGAATGTAGATTTGTACATAATTTCTGAATAGAAGAACAATGAAATGTATAAACTCCATTCATTGACTGTTGTAGCCATGCCATGTGAATCGGCCACCCGTTTGTTTCCGCATGTATGGCTTCAGGCAAAGTCGCCAAAAACGTACTATTTTACAACTATACACGTAAGGTATTCATGCCCACGTCTGTATCATGTCTGCCCCACGCTCAAGAGGTCCCGAGTTCGAATCTCGGTCAGGGTGAGTTAAATGCATAAGGTTTTTCCGGGGTTTTCCCTTATCCTGAAAGGCAAATGTCGGATAACTCTAAGCTCTACGGACCCCGGGCTCATTTGAGCATTATTTCACCAATTCCATTCATCATCCGGTATGACTTAACTATGGAGGACGTAAATTTTAAAAAGATAAGGTATTCATAACTGATACTAGCTTATTGGCGTCTGAAACTGCATTCGAGTGGCATTGTGTTCTTTTACCCGATTTTGGGATTGCCTTAGTTTTCCTACGTCAGCAAGCAAATAATGGGGTGGATTATACATCATGATTTTTACTGCGCCGCATTTCTTCTCAGTTTATAGTCTCATCTTACAGTGGTCGGTCTTGTTGATGTGTACGCGTTTAGGAAGAACTGATTGTTCCCTGGACAAAATCTTATGCTCTAACCTGGCTGTGAGGATAGACTGGTGACATTAAAATAGTGTCCAGTTATGCTCAACCTAGAAGAGTGAGGGGCCCCGCTGAACTGTACCTGCAGTCACCCACCCTTCGTGACCTCTGGCCACAACCTTCTATCTCTAAGGTTTTGTACGCTCAGAGGCTAATTTACTCCTTAGCTACTGTAACTTACTGCAGCACAATGCAATATATAATTAAATATTTCGATGTAGGACACAAAAAGAAAAGTATATAGACATGAGTATTAGTACTACTATTGTGAAGGTTCTGAGAGCAATTAAATGCTTTTCTCCACTTATGCAATTTTAAACGTCATCACTCTGGGAAGTGAGTGTGTAATTACGATTGAGTAATTATTTATAGTGTATTATTTCGCGCCCAGAAGAACAAGAAAACACCACCTTTATTTATTTTTAAGCTGATCAATAAAGAATGATCACAATTTTTTTGACAACGTACCCTTACTTATCATAATTTTGATGGTTCTTCTCAAAATAGTCTCCACTGAATGCAATGCACATGTCCCAGCGTTTCTGCCAGTATTCAAAGACATACTGGACACCATTTTTGAGAAATTCTTCACAACCGCCTCCTCAGCCTTCACCACTGCTTCTGACGATGGATAATACCTCCCACGAAGGCGTTTAGTCAAGTTAGAGAATAGCAAGTCACATGAAGCTAAATCCGGACTTTAGGGAGGGTGAGAGATGCCCTTTATGTTGATTTTTTGCAAGATATTCAGCAACAACATTGGCAATATGCGGCCGCACATTATCGTGGTGCAGCATCCAGCCTGCTTCACGGAAATGTGGTCTTTTGCACCTGATATGGACTTCCAATATTTTCAGGACATCCATGTGGTATTGTCCATTACTGCTGTGTGTGCAGGTACAACATGCTGATAAACCATTCCATGAATATCAAAGCATCAGATGACCATAACTTTCCCAGCAGCAGCAACCACTTTTGCTTTCTGGGGGGTTGGTGATGAAGGAGATTTCCACACTGAGCTTTGCTATTTGCTCTCAGCAAGTTTCATAAACTCCGAATCTTCCTCTAACATCAACTTTAAGTGCATGTAGACCTGCATGCGAATGTCCTTTTGTTCGGGAATCAACAGTCTTGGAACCCATCGCGCACAAACACGTCTCATGTGTAATGTTTCTGTCACCAACGTGTGGGTGGCATCCAATGAAATGTTCAGTATTTCAAAAAGTGATCTTAAGGTAACTCGTCGATCCTCTCTCACAATGGCAGCAGCAGCAGCGTTGATGTTTTCTTCCTTAAGTGCAGTAACTGGAGAACCGGGTCCACCTTCCTTTTAAATTGATTGTCTTCCCTCTTTAAACATTTTAAACCACCTTCGAGCAGTGCTGTAGGGAAGAACAGACTCTCCATAGGCCTCCTGTAACATTGTATAGGCCTCAACTGAAGATTTGTTGAGATGAAAGCAGAATTTCAAAGCCGCATATTCTTCCTCACGTGTTACCTCCATTGCAGTGGTAGGCGATACTGAACATGTCTGAACTTGCCTGGTTCTCACAGGCGGGAACCAGGCGTACCAGCAATGAAACTATTACGGCGTGTTTGTTTCACATTAGGCTAACAGAGCACAATAAGTTTGAATTTTACTGCGAAGAATTATGGCCGTAAACAAATTATGATCATTATTTATTGAACAGCGCTCGTAATTATAGCAACACATACATTACAGCAAATAAATTATTGCTGTGTGCTAGAGTGCTTTCGACGTGAATTTTATTTCATATACTAGATATTAAACGAGAGGGTGGTTATTCGTAAATTTACGTGCATGTTATTCCTGTATTACAATATTCTGGAGTTTCATCGTACTAATTAAAGCAAAATCTACGTTCCTGGAATATCCTGATATAATGTTGAACTCATTAGCTCGAGGAAGCAAACGAGCTAACAGACTTGGTTTACCTGAATGTAAATTTGAATGATGAACAAAATACGCTTTGAATTGCCTCACTAGGAACCAATTTAGTCAAGTTGCACTGTAAATCTGATTTGCGTTTCGATTAATCCGGATGTGGTATCAAAGGAAGACTACATAAAGATGCAGATAAACGAATTTTCCGAGTATTTTGAACACGCAGATTTGTGCGCGCAAACCACAGGACCGCTTTCAATTCATAAAATTCTTTCAGGTTTAAACGACCATTCGTCCGTAGGAAAATAAGTTATAAAACATTATTAAAAACGTTAAAATTAGGAATATTTTAGAGAAATGTTCTTATTCTGATAACCCAACTTCAGTCTCGAATTGTTGAATATCAACAGGAATAGAAATTTCTAAGCATCATAGGAGGAGGAAAGAAAATAAAAGTTGAATTGCTACGGGATATTGTGCAGTGACGGCAAGGTTTCAAACCTTCCCAGTGGCGTTCACGCACCGACAGTATATACTAGCGCGGCTAGTGTACACAGAGCCGACAAATAAAGATAGCTGAGATAAAAGACTTGCCGGCATAGATCAAGTTACGCTTCTGGAAGGTGATAGAATATTCGGTTTATTTATTGTTCTGGAACAGTCTGGAATTTATCAATGAGGTATTTCAGAAGGCGACGACTCGCCAAGAGTCAGTCGTAAGCAGAAAACAGCAGTAGAGTGTTGTTGTAACGAGAGCTGATGTAAAGTGATGTAATCAGAAAGCTGTTTGGTCATGGACCCTGAAAGATTGAGATGTGTATGTGATGTAATGTTGTTACGTGAGAATTGAACAGTGTATTTCTACGGAAATAAAGAACATTTGGACTATCTGCAACTCGAACTTTTAATTCTACGAACCCACAAAGTAACAATACGTAATTGCCCGTCAGTCATTTAAGATAGCTCTTAAATATTTCTATGCCTGGTAATGAATATAAAGATATTATTGACGCCAATGTGGACGAAACAAAGACGATGTTAATGATTTTCAAGCTTGTAGAGCTTTTATAGTTGAGTTATTGGAAGGGAGAGTTGCATATCTTGTACATGTCTCCAAATTACCTCCTATTTACCTGAATTATGTTATCAAGGAATGTTCGCTGTGATTTTGTGAAAACTAATTCTTCTTGATGTAACGCTGTACTGTATTGCTAAAAAACTTTCATTAGTATTATCATCAAAACATAACTTATAAATCAACTCCGAAAAATTACTCCTACAAAATTTCTTCTCTGTGCAGTAATCTGTGGTGTAAAAATCTTGATTAATCCATCAATACTAAATATTATACATCTATACTACTTTTCAGAAGCTATAGAATATTCATAACTTATAAAAGTTACACAGCCTCTACTTTTAAGCAGACTACCTAGAATGTTTAAGATTAACCCTTATGGGTAAAAAATTGTTACTTAGAAACCATGCAAACATTTGTAAACTTTACCTCTTTTTAGGAAAATTATAGAATATCCTAAAAGCTTTAAAAAGTTGCGCCTTGGCTGACTGGTTAGAGCACTTATCTCTCACCAAGACGACCGGGGTTCGATCCCAGGCGACCACAAATTTAGATTTGTGGTGGACAACATACGGTGGGGTGCGTGTTTTCCGGGTCCTCCGGTTCCCCCACCAGCATTCCACCGTTTGCTCCATCATCTTTCCTATCACGATGATGATGATGATAATGGTGATAATGATGATGTGTAAAAGGGCGCTCAACTACAGCGGTCATCAGCGCCCTTTAAAAACCTGGTCATGCCAAAAGCCAGATATAAATCGTTCTAAAAATCTGTACAAGTGTAAATAAAGTTATAAAAAATACACGCACATAACAATAAACAAACAAAAGCAAAAAGAAATATAAATCAAAACTTACCAAAAATTTCCTTCGTTAAATTCTAAAGTTCAACCTAGAAAAGAATCTAAAAACCTTCTCCACCACTTTACTATCATCCGCTAGCATTTCTGCAAAGCTGGCCGCCAGCTGCAGAGACGTCCTAAGGTGTGCTAGGTAAAAACACTCTAGCAGCACGTGTCGGACAGATAACTCTTCATTGCAAAACGGACACAGTGGAGCAGGCTCTTTTTTAAAACGAAAACTATGAGTAAAGCACTGTCCAATACGCAACCGAGCCAAACTCGCCTCCTCGCGACCAGATGAACGACAGGAGATAACCCAGGGAATCGCAAGTTCTTTCACAAATCTAAGTTTATTATTGCGGAGAGCGGACCACTCTTCCTGCCAGCAGGTTTGCACAGCTCTCCGCAATACGGCTCTAAAATCTTTGGATGTCACAGATGGTAATTGAACCCTGGGCTTCATGGTAGCCGTCTTGGCTGCTGAATCCGCCATTTCATTCCCCCGCAAGCCTACGTGACCAGGAATCCATGCACACACCACACTAACGTCAGAAGCGTGTAAAACGTGGAGGGCATCCTGGATACGCTGCACAATAGGGTGATAGTTGTACAGCTGCCGTAGGCTTTGAAGTGCACTGAGGAAATCACTCAGGATTAAGCAGTCCCCCAACTATCGTCTACGTACGTGTTTAATGGCCCAGTATATTGCATAAAGCTGTGCAGTAAAAATAGAAGTGCTAGTGTGGAATCCGAATGTATACGGTTCGGTTCCACACACATAAGTACAACCAACACCATTTGAGCTCTTGGAGCCATCAGTATAAATTATAAAATGGTCCGTATATCGCGATAAAAAATCTAAAAAAAAACATTTGCAGACACTAGACATAGACATGGTAGATTTATCATATTTAGTCATGCCTAGATCTACGTGGGAAGCTCTGCACAACCAAGGAGGGTATGTCCTCTCCCCCTTAGGATACATCTTGGGCATTTCAGACTTTCCTATCACCTCATCTCTCTCGTCGTTTCACTTCCGGCGTTGGACTGATCACTCTTCCCGCAATCTCTCTGATCAGGAAACCCCTGATTCTCAACCCGTTGCGATACTCAGCCTTGAGGTTGGGCGGTTCAGGGGCTCTATGTTCCACTTAAAGGAAGTACAGGAATTCATTCTACTAATTTTAAAAGCAAATCTTGTTCATTTTGACGCCTTATGTACAAAATTTAATTATTTGACTTCGACAAAATTTTGAACTCACAATTTAAGAGCAAATACAAATTATAGACTAGTTGTGGCTTTTAAAATCTACTCATTTTAATGTTTCAAAAGCTTATACATGAACACATCCTAGTCATTTTGATTAAATAAGGATTAAATTCATTAGGATTCTGTCGATCTCATTCATATCTGGTGCTGTATACATTTTCACCCATTGCATTTTAATGTAAATTTACGAAGACTGATCCAATTTTAATGACTGCTCAGCTGTCGCCTACCTGTCCAATATAAACGACAACATACTCTGTAATTTTTTAGAATTATAGGGAACAGTGAAAAGCTGTGTGCTGTTCTTGCCAAACCTCAGAGCTTGTATAACCAATGTGTTACTGATTTGACTATACATCAGGGGAATTATGCGATATAAGCAGGGTGACAAATGAAATTATTTGTAATGTCACACTTTAGATATTTGTCAGCTATTTCAAATTTGGTTAACATTACTTGTAGCTTATCTGAAGAACCTCAACAAATGATTTCAGTCATTGCACCTACGAAATGGAATTCTTAAAACAAAATAAAAAAAAATGAACACTTTTATCAATCATTTGAAATTAGTTTTGTACCGAACAAATATTATGAGAGTGAGCCTTCAGATGTTCCAAAACCGAAGCTGAAATCTTTGAAACATTGCTAGAGCTGGCGGAACAAAAGTTTGCCAATGTGCGAGATGCGCAGAACACTATACTGGTCGCCAAACTAGAATGTGATTGACAGTAACCACATGGAAAAGCGCAGTAAATAAACGGGAGGGGATGAGTACGTCATACCGGTTGTCACAGTAACCATTAGAAGGACCAATAATAGTCGAGACGTTTCCATGGCAACGTTAGACGCTAAAACTTGGTTGCCGATATTCTAACACGTGCTTAGCATTACCTGCAGGCAAGCGAGTTATGCAAACTCTGCAGTAAACACAATACCTTGACTTGTTTGTCTTCTGATAACGCTGCGTATACAGAATTCCCTCACGTATACAACAGTTAGAGATACTCTACTGGCAAGTTACTTTGCATTTTATTTGTGGCAATTTGCCTTGGTTTGCATGTGCCTGAGTCCGTGTATCTGTGCGTGTGTTGTGATCATTTGCAATTGCGCTTAATGAATGTTTAATTATATCTAAATATAGTGACAAGCGAAAACCTAACATGCTCAAGAACCAAATAAAACTATATCTGGTAGAGGTATTCCAGTTAAAGGACATACCCGGTAAATAATATGCTCTCTGAGAGAATACAGATGTATTTTATCTTAAAAAGTGCAGAGTGATGCGCAGTGGTATCTGGACGAGTCCACCTCAGAACGGTTGCAACTGGAGGGGAGGGCAGGTTAGTTGCGTACCAGTTGCGAGCAACTAAACACGTGCAGAGCTACTTGGTAACACCACAGCTTGTTTCAAAATGTGCTTGTCTCCTGCTTCCAAGAGAGCATTTATAAATGACGCCTTCTAGCAGCATATTAGGAAATAAAGTGCTACATTTAAAACACGAGAAGTAATAACCAATATCCATAGATTTATATAAAAAAAAGGAACAATGGTCTGGGTCAGCTATAAAAATCTGGGGAAGGGTATCTGAGGCAACAGTTGTGTCTGAAAGCAGTTTAGGAGAGTTATTAAGGAAAGAAAAGCCATTGGTGCTAGTGCAACAACGTCCTTCTCTATGCCCAGTAAACAAAGAATGAGAACATGCACAAAATCTAATTTGGATGTTTTAATTCAGAAGTAGTTAGGCGAACTATGAATAATTTTTAAAGCACAGAAAAACAAAGACCAACTTTGAAGAAAGTGCTCATGAAGCTAAAAATTCTACTGACTTCCAAGGCAGTGTCTGAACATTAAGAAGAGTTCTTTTGAAGCAAGGATTATTTAAAAAAGAACACTAAGCGTGAGAGACAAATTTTAATCGAACATCGCACCATACGGGCAAAAAGGCTTAAGTATTTACGAAATATTCGGAGATATCGAAGTGAAGTTTATATAGTTTTTATGGATGAAACTTATATAAATACAGAACATACTGGACAACATGCCTAAGTGAAATACGTTACAGGGACTCTGCAGCGATATTGAAAGGCCGACAGTTGTTTATCATGCCTGCTGGAGGAGAACAGGGTTTTGCTCCAAATTGCCTATGTACTATTTAAAATCCAACAAAAGCATGGAGATTACTAGCATAGTAAGAATTACAAATTATTTTATAAGAGCTGCAAAAGTGGCTTCGAGAACAAATTTGTCTTTAGACACCTTATGCACCGCTCTCCCCTCTCGTAATTTTACGCGTGTGACGCATTGTGCCGATAGGTGCACTATCCCTGCCACAGTTGCTACTCATCCTATCTCGCAGGATTCCTGACAAGATAAAATAATATATCTGTACTTGGATGAGGTGAAATTGAAAGGGGAGTCTAGGTGCTTGATAAGACTTCGCGTGCTGTAGGTATCAGTAAGGGCATTAAGGTTAAGATTGGGAAAGAAAAGCATTTTAAAGAATAAAATTAGTCATTGGGTTATAAATTAGCAATTCCCAGAAAAAATTATGTAAGCGGCACTTTCCCACTTCAATAAGCGTCAAAATGTCACAGGTATGCCTCTTTTGTTATGATGATCTTTACATTGAGGTCTTCTTGCATGTTCTAGCGTTTGCCTGTAGATCCACGGCTGTACTGTTATCTTTGTGTACAGTATTATAAATAATAACAATAATAAATAATAATAAAATACCCATTGCAGTTGCAACTAAATCACCTTCGCACGCGTAATCCTATCGCGCTCTCCACGTGGCAGCAATAAGCGGCAACGTCGCCTCTCTCTCCGTAGGAAATGTCAATCACTTTCTACATTGGCAACCAGTATAGTTTCGTACCGAAGGTACCGTTACACCCGTTGCAAGGCAACATGACCTTTCTGCGGGACTCGTATTCAAATCGTATCGAGGTGTGTAAGTCGCAATGAATGAGTATATTACTTAGCGAATATTTTGTGGTTTGACAGATGACGTTTCATTTAGTTTAGAATACATGTCAGTTAGCTATTATACCTCCGTTAAAATCCAGATTATGGAGTGCTAAATCTTGTGGCCTGCAGTCGAGAACGAGTCAACCGGACTTCATCGAATAGTACCGATGTTTCAGCAGCTCCGGCTGGCAAGCTTTCGTTGTGTTACCTCTAGTTAAAATTGTATATTCCATTTCAGTAACTGATACTCCAAAAAGTATTTGTCTAATCATATCACGTAGAATATAACACGCACAATCAGAAAAATATAGATAATAAACAAACAACTATTTCCTTACATCGGTTGATATCTAGATCTAAAAATAAAACACAATTTGGGTTCATATGTTGCTTAATTAGTGAACAGCTCTACGTTATTTAAAATCATTTTCCATTTGACGTCATCAAATATTCGTCTGTAAACGGGATCCCAGGTGTAGTGCCTCCCTTTTCTTATGCAGTTGTTTCATCCACTATAGTTGACAGTTCCATCTGTTTTCAAAGCCGATGACTGCTATTTAAGTAATATGGGTCGAAAACATCGCGAAACCACAAAAGAAGAGATAAATTTGCATCAGGTCATTTAAAAAAGTGAAATATATTCAAGAAATTGGAGAAACTATTGGAAGACCCAGCACTACAGTAGGTTTTTGGATGCAGTATTCAAGATTTAGTAGAACGAAACTAAGGAGACGCGTTCCATGACACCATTGTAAAAGGGGCCGTGGACACGATGTAGACTTGCAATGAATGTTTTATAATGAAGGAGAGTTGAGTTGAGTTCAGAGGTTCTAGTCTTGAACCCGTAGGAACAAGACCCGGGCCTCTTTCAACCAGGGAGTTATCCGAGCTGTCCCAAAGGGCGCTCGGTGTCTTCCGTGGGGCTTTCCATAGGACAAGACCTCGGTTACAAACAAGGTCCCTCCCCATCTGGTTCAAGGACACAAGACGGGGTGGAAGTGGATACGCCACTTACGCGCGCCAACACCAAAGGTGAAGGCTACCGATATGACCTCGGTGGGGCCGCCTGGCGATCTAGCACACCTACTACTAGCTTTGCAGGCTAGTACCCGGGAGAATTAATGGCTTCCCTCAACCCCGTCCTCAGACGTACCCGATTACCACGGGTATCGGGAACCACTGCCCCCTCGAGACCATCCCAATCTGAACAACTCCCGAAGGAGGGGTTCAGATGTTCGGCCCGAGCTTCCTCTAGTAACGTCAGAGGTACCACGAGCGCTAAGGGTCCAGAGCGCCCGCACCACGGCAGCTGAAGGGGACGGATCCCCACCCCTACGGGGAATGAAGGAGAATTTCATCTTTGGTGCTGTAGATATTAGTGCTCTAATTTTATCAGTAATAATAATAACCCATGGTGCAACAGTTCTTAGAGGGCCAAGGCCTACCAACCCGACTGCCGGGCTCACGCCCACTTGCGCACGGCAGAGGTGGACGATTATCCAACCGATACGGGGAGGAAATGTGGTCAGCATCTCGGCATCCCCCAGCCGGAATGTTCGTTTTCGTGACCAGGGCCGCTTACCTAGCGTAAGCTCCTCACTTTCCTCACGATGCTGAGTGGGCACCGGTCCTATACCCGGGACCCGGGACCCACCCCGTGGGTGGGATCGAACCCGGGCCACTTTCCGTGGCCAGGGATCAAGGCATTTTGCCTTAGCCCGCTACGCCACGGCGCAGGACAATTTTATCAGTACCTAAGCTCAATTCCAAATATATATATATATATATATATATATATATATATATATATATATATATATGTAGGAAACACATACCTTCGCCTTTCAAGTTACGCTATTCCAAACACACATACACACAAACCTTAGTCTGAACAGGTGTTTACATTTATGGAATCTGAAAACACGTATTTTCCGCGAAATCTCGTTATCTCATTCTTGGGTGTAATGAAATACTTCCCATACTTAACTATACGTAGTAGGCAAAGCAAAAATCACTACGTAGAAACAATTAATTTGTCTAAATGATGGTATATAAGGTAAAACTAAGCCAGTTTTATGAATTTTCAAAGGGTAGGTTTTGATTCTTTCATCCGATTGCTACTAGTAACTGATAATTGAAGTTTTCCTCTCCAGGGTAACAACTGAAGAGCTTTAAATGCCATAAGTATCCAAACAGAACTGAATGTAAGATACGCATTATCACGCACAGAGCATTGTATTACCAAGTGCAATGTAATTTATGACTGGGGTTTCAGCTTCCTAATTGTTCGTGAATCCAGCCCATTGTGCGAAAAAGCCTAACAAGGAAGTATTACCATAAATCTGACGGCAGAGTAGACTGCCTGTCGCCGAGGAATGTGCAACATTAATAATGAACAAGAACTGCGTTTAGGAGAGAGTGTAAGAAACAACCTTTCCTGTCCCCTTGATATCGTGCTACCATATGAGCCACTTTCTAATTTTTTTACTATAGTGCAATAAATATAGTGGGATCCATAAATACCTGAACCACTTATATAGGCCATAATTTTTGAACTAATAATATGACACACGTGCAACTTTGGGAGAATATAATACACAACTGGGAGGTTACATTGCATTATTTACATCTCATAGAAAATGTTGGGAGTGTCCTCCACAATCATCTATACATGTTTGCTCTCGTCTCACCATATTCTCTAAAGTCCTGAGGAGAGTAACCTCGCCAATGTTGCTTATTTCGTTTTGAATGGACTCCTTGAGAGCATCAATTGTCCGAGGCCTATTCTTGTTCACTATTTTTTAGATACCCCCACAAGAGAAAATCCAGTGAGATTAGGTCAGGGGATCTGGGCAGCCACAGACCTTTTGGGATTATTCGATTATATTACAAGTTCCATCGTGTTATTAGATGTATAGCACGTTTCTCCATCTTGCTCGAAATAACTTCTCTCAATTCTATATCATCTCCGTAAAACTTCAGAGGATATGGTGAGACGAGTGCAAACATGTATAGATGCTAGTGGGCACATCCAGAATTTTCTCTGATATGTAAATAGTGTAATATAATCTCCCAATTGCGTATTATATTCTCGCAAAGCTGCACGTGTGTTCTATTATTGGTTCAATAGTTGTGGCCTATTGAAATGGTTCAGATCTATATGGATCGCACTATAGAATGCAGACGTCTAGACTACAGAGATCTTCAGTACTAAGATAGTATCCTCCTTTTTACGAAGGGGATTTGGCACTGCGACTTGTCTTGGTCTTTGTACCTTATGCCCCCTGTGGGGCATCCCCGGGAGTTAGGGTGAGGTGAGAGAGGACAGAGGACAGAGGGTGGTCTTCCCAAGGAGTCAAGGCAGCGCCGAGGGCAGGGTTTCCTACATTTTACTTAGATGGAAACCTCACCCGGCAGGCCAGGACAAGGGAGGTTTCGCCGTACTGTTTTTCGAAGACGGTCCCAGCGTCGGTTCGGAGACCGGCAACCAACCTACTGGAGGAAGAAGTGGTTCATTCAGAATATATCATCCTGTCATGCACCACCGAGACTCCTGCCGACACTTCGAGCCTGAAAGAGACCACAAAATGAGATGCTATGAAATAATAATGGAGATGAAATGGAGGGACGGAAATTCGGGGAATGAACTAATCTACCCAACATTCGTCTAGCGACCCGGGAAAACCCCTGAAAAAACTCATTTGAATCGAACTCGGGCCTCCCGAACGCGGACCACAGACGAAACCGCCTGAACCATCTCAGTCGGTTAGTATACCCTTAAGCTTTCAGATTTATGAAATGTTTGCATTAAATAATGTCTAAATCGCATACAAGATAGACTGCAATGTGCATGTTTCTTCCATTGTTCTAAACTAAGAGCAATAAACACTTTATAGAGAATGAGCTATATCGATAAATATTAGTGCTTGTATATCTCTGAGGTAAGTTGATTTTAAACAAGCAAGGATATGTAGCAGATGGAATTCCTAGAATGGATTAATTAATTAATGCATGTTGTGTTGAGAGGTTTGCTTTATGCTTCCATACTTGCCAGTTATTATCTGTACACATTTCTCCATGAATATATGAACTGGTATTCTCTTACGTAATTACATTGCTGGTTTGTATTTTCAGACCTCTGTTTTTGTTACTTTTTTCCATTTAGTAAGCAGTTTCTTCTATCGCTATTTTCCTCTGCTAATGGAATACGGTTTATAAACTGGTTCACAGTTTTTTTTGCAGGAAGTTATACAAGCTTCTGTTTCTAATCGGAGTTAATATTTATAACAACATTGAATATTGAAGGTTTACACTTTTTTGCGTTGTATACCATTTTCTACCTTTTAGTTGAGCCTCGTATTTCATTAAAAATTGCATACGAATTTTCACTTGAAATATCTTTTAGGTTCCCTAAAGCCAAAAGAATCATTTTTGAGAAAAGACGTGAATGTGTTTCCTATGTAATATGCATTAACTTTTATTTCAACCTTTATTAATTTTTATTAAATTTTATTTGCTTTTATTTTATTTCATTCTGTACTTCCAATGGTGACAGCTGAATTATTCAGGATTATTGCAATACAAAAAGGGATTTTTTTAGTCTATGTCTGTACAGAGGGTCTGGAGCTTTGAAGGGAATGTTGTAAATATCTAATATGTATACCTTAAATATTCTTTATATTACTGTATACGGTATATAAAATTTTAAGTGTATAATTAAATTATATTAATTGGAGTGCCTCACCAGAGCTTTAAAGTAACTGATCGCATATGAGAAACAGACAACTTGTATAAACACTCGCTCAACCTCAGTAGGCTTTCCCAAACATATTTTATAAGTGCGGCTATCATCGATAATTATTTAAACTACTTAAAATACGCAAATTTGGCGCCAATTTTTTTCCTAGACTGAGCGTGCTTCTTAAAGGCAGAAATCAATAGGGGTATATCATCCACCTGCAGCAGTAGCGGGCCGGCGAGCCCGCTCCGTCGCATTGCGGATGTACACCACGATCGCGGTGTTTTACTCAGCCACTCTTGTCTACTTTCACTATGTTAACGCCTTCTAACAGATGAGATCTTTGTATATGAATCTCATTACTTCTGGAGCTGTGAGGATTAGCTGTTGAATAAGAAAGAACAAGATATAAACCCCAAAGAGAATACATAGAATGAAGTCTTTTCCTCCTGAGGCGTAAGATGACTTTTTCTCGTAGATTTATTCCAAAAATAAATGAAAATATCTGAATGAAATATGTACAAGATTTCTCCATGACCTTCATAAAAATAAATGTGTACTAATAATATTCACATGTTTTATTTTGTTAATTATTGAGACAAGAATATAGCAACTTCAGAACTTCATAACTTCAAGCCGAATTTCGGGAATTATAATCAAGATTTTTTCTAAAGAGAGGTTTGATGTGTATTTGAAACTAATTTATTATTAAGTGTGTAATAGTTTTGGTAAATAATTAATTCATTTTGAAGCTAGAAGTTAAACAAAAGAACTTTGTTTCAATATTTACATTCATTTATGCAGAAGTTGGCTTTGTCCTTCTATAAATGATTGAGTGTTGATCGATAATTTTACGTTCGCATATTTAATGCAAAGAAAAGGTAATTCCAGAGAAAATTCTCCAAATTGAGTAAAAGTACTTTACATTGACACATAGGTGAAATTTCATAACTCTAGCTACCCTTTTGAGCAAAATATACTTTCCTTGTGTAACAAAAGTGCACCTAAACTTATTTGTTGATGTAACCAGCCCCAAAAGTGAAGTATTTTATAACGAATAAGTGCATAAGTGTAAAACTTACTGAACAAACATGATGTTATCCAATCAGTTTTGTGTAAAAAGTTGTTACAAACGCCTCTTTTGTGCGCTTCATGTAAGGTGATATGTATTACATTCTTAAAGGTGCAATTTGAATATGAAAAAATAGTTAGCTAAAGAGACTTTGAAACTTTTATTTCCAATTTCAGGAAAGTATTAGGCACTTTAAACCAATAACAAGGGATGCCTAGGAAATGGTTAAGTGCACAAAAACTTATTTTGACATAAATTGTCTTCCTTAACGAGAAACTACTTTTGTGCAATGAGATTTTGCTTATAAAGTATATATAATAAAGATATAAGGTATCTTGATAAAGATATTGTTACAAATAGGAGTGTAACAATGCTGACACAATGGAACTTAATAGTTTGCACTCGATTCAATAACTAGGGACGGAGCTGGAAGCATAAGGTAGCTAGACGATAGATCATAGTAGGAGTAAGATTAGAGATAAGTAGAGACAACACCGAGTTCTGTAATGTGCCAATTTACTATATCCTAAATATTAAGTTGAAGTACAAGAACCCCCTGAATATTGAAGAGACTCGAGATGAAATGATAACAATAACATTAGTATATAAATACCTATAGGGGAATACCTTGAAAATGCGTAGCCATATATGATTGAGGATGCGACGTGTGGAGTAACCACCACTGAAGGGTGGCATGACGACCCTATTTCTAGCCTCAAGCGTGACCTCCGGAAGAACCGTAACTAAAATGACCCAAACTAGAATGATCCACGGCTGCAGCCTTTAAATACGTTACTTCCAATGTAGCATCCTAATGCCCAATCGGCAATCCCACGCCAAAGAAGCTCGTAAACGTTTCCCAAGCAAACGTAAGAATTCCCGTGAGTTTTACGGCATTTTGCTGACAGAGGATGCCGTTTCAGCATCCGGTTGTCATAAGTTGGTCATGTGAAATCTTGTATTACGCTGTCCTTATGGGTCAGCAGAACTAAGGATTTAGAATTTGTAAACTAATAAAGTCACAGGTAGTAAACATTACATAATATCGTTCTAAACTCGTATGTTTCCAAGTAATCCTCAACCATACTCGTGACAACATATAGTGCTTTCATGTAAACGTATGAAGCTATTTTGAGAAATCAAAAATGTTGGAATTTTTTGTATATGTAGAGTAGTTTAGAATTGTAGATCGTTTTAGGAAACCTACGTCTCGAATCCAAGAAAGACACTGAACCTAACTGCAAGATTAGTGTTTAACTGACCTTTTGAGCTGATTTTTGAGTTATGCTGTTCACAGTGAAGAGAATATTTTTAAAAAACGTTCTATATTTATATCCATGAAGTCCCAAAATGTTTGTTTATGGTGGTATCTCAATATCAAATTTTTGGCTTGAAAGAAATAATGACGCACAAGTTTAAATGAAGTTACCTTTCAATGAAAACTAAATCGGACAAGTGATTATTTAGACGCTTTATTAAGTATCCAACGCTTTTGGACAATTAATCTATAAAGCAAAACATTGTCAAAGCATGGGGCACTTGAGTGAGTGGATAATGGAAACTTGCCCAGTAAATCTCAACCAGTATAAGACAGCTAACTCCAAATATCAAATGTTATCTATGAGCACTTCCCATTTTATTTTCTCTGAGACTTAAAATAAACTGTGCATCATATGTATATATTTTGTAAACTGACTCCAGATGCTGGTTCATCCGGAGGTATTATATTTTCAAGTTCTTCAATTATTCCATTACAGTCGCCGCGTGCAAATCCATATTCAAAATAAGCACTTGTTGTTATAAGGAAAAAGAAAACAAAAAAGCAAATGAATCCGTTGCAGGCATGATATACAACTGAATATCTATATTTGTGTATAAAAATAAGCGATCGGAAGAAGGTGATAATGAAAATGAAATGGCTGTAAACGAAGGAAATAAAAAATAAGCAAAACAATGCTACTTCACATTACTTTTTGTACCCACTATCATTTATTTGTGTTTACCATAACCTATCGTTTGGAAAGGTTATTACGTTCCCTAGAAGAATAAAACTTGCCAGGGACAAATTTTGGAGACTGAATTTACTTCTTAAAATGTCCCTCAACAGCAAAATAAGATTGAAATACTGCAGACCTACGTCCTTACAGTTCTTACCTACGGAAGCCAGACATGGACATTAACAAACGGACGAACCAACGAAATACAAGTGTGCCAACGTAAAATGAAGATACGGGTTTTGAGCATTCAAAATCAGCGTCCAGGTAAGGAAGAGCGGCACTGGGAGGACACGAGCAAGTATGAGCGAGATCAGATGGGCTTATGCGGCAAGAATTTGGCATCCGCGGATACGAGAAAGGAGCAAGAACGCCCCTGGCACAGAAGCTCACAGGACTTCCAGAAGGTAGCTGGTGTCACTGCAATAGGACCGCAAAAGACAGAGAAAAATGGAAAAAGATATCACCAGACGAAGACTAAAAAGAGCGTTAACACAAGAGGGGAGTAGTTTTTAAGTTCAAAGTCAGTGAAACTTAGAGACCATTACGAAGGGTAAAAAATAGTGTTTATAAAAGTGCTTATTTATTGATAAAATAGCATATACCATAAAGATAAACATTGTACACGTGGGTCGTTCAATCAGTAATGCAACATATTTATTTTCCTTAAGACATGTTGGTTTTATTTAGGATTCAAATATAGCATGTTATTCCCCAATGTTTTGGCTACAAAATTCTATTTTTCAACATACTCCCTGTTCAAAGCTACGGTTTGGCGCCACCTTGATGGTAGGGACTGTATACCGGCATGCTATCACTCTACTGGTCTATGAGGAAGTCAAGTCTTGCTGAATAAGTAACTTCTGTACCATTCGCATAGGACTTTCCGTGGAGTGCATCCTTCATTGAGTCAAACAGGTGCGAGATCCCGGCTGTAGGGTCGATGAGGATGAAGAGTCCACTGAAACTATGAGCCCATATCCGGTTGGCAAACTTGTGAGGCCTTGCATTATCATGCATAATGTATTCATTTGCAGTTTTGTGGCGCTGGAGTCGTTTCTTTAGTTTCTTTAGAATAGCATAATGTACTTCAAAGTTGATCGTTTCACCTTGAAGGAAACTAACACCATAAACCTCGAATCTCCTCAATCAACTCGAATAAGTGTGCACATTCCAACATTGTCGGGGTCACAGCTGTGCACGGACGGCCGGCACGAGGGAGATCAAACAGGTTTGCTCGACTTTGTGATGATGTCAGACGCTTTAACCAAGTACTCGCCGTGCTTCTTTCCACTGCCAGATCTCCGTAGGTATTCTGCAAGCGCCTATGAATACCTGTGATGCTCTAATTTTTCGCCAAAAGAAACTGAATAACTGCTCCCTGTTTGGAATGCAACTCCGTTAAACACTCCATTTTGAAGGCTAGTTATAGCGCTTCCAGCTATATGAAATTAATAAAACTATACAAGATGCCGTACACAACATTTCAATTTTTCCCAACTAAAATTGACAAAGGAAAAAAAATGTATTACATTACTTATTGAATGTCCCTCCTAATAAGCAACACACATTAACGAAATCGGATTAATGTCTCGAACTTTTTCTGGTTAAGTCTTCAAAAGTCCTCTTCATTTTAGATGACTTTTGCGTAGCTCGCAAACTGTAAGGAATAGAAAAATGTTATTCAATAAAAAATGTTCATCTCCTTGAAACACACATATACCTACATTTACACTCCACGAATACATTTTTGTGGAGTAAACCATTTTGAAGATATTGCTTAACTTTCCAATATTTATACTTTTCTCAAATTGGAAGTCGTTACTTATGATTTTAACTCAGCCATCCAAAAGAACGGAGCTTCAAAGGCAGCATATATAAATCAGCTTTAAGAGATCTCACTGTACTTTACAGCTCATTATATATCTTTATTGTCCTGCACAACAGTTAAGATTGTTGTACCATTTCACTGCAGTTGAGGAAATCCGTTGTAGTAATAGTTTCATCTCGTTTATTTTATTGTAGGCACAAGGCAGATAAATGAAGTCAGATTTTATGAGGACTCCAGAAATAATAGAATAGCGATTGAAGAATTCACTGCCATAACAATTGATATCTTAAAAATGACGTTATGAAAAGCTGTTGGTCATTATGCATTTTAAAGAGACTGAATACACTTGCTTGTTTATAAGTTAGGATTTCTCAGCTGTACATGACCTCTTTTTTTTAATTTACATCCTCAAACATTGTAATATCGGACGATGAATGGAATTGATGAAATGATGCTCAAACAGGACCATAGAGCTTAGAATTACCCGAAATTCGTCTTTCAGGTTAAGGGAAACCCCTCAGAAAAACCTTATTCAGGTAACTCACGATGACCGAGATTCGAACTCGAGACCTCTGGAACGTGAGGCAGGCATGTTACCATCCACGCCACCAAGGCGGGCATACAGGACTTCATTGGATATCTAGAGAAAATGCAATAAATGCATATTATATCTACTATTTTAAATTGTTCGGTATCTCAGTTGAAATTGTAAGATAATTTTAGAAGTATGCACAAACCTTCGAAAATTGTTTGGAAAAAAAAAATCAGTTGAGTTGTCCCCGTTCTTCCGGAATACGTTAAGCAAATATAAAGCAATGCGCGGTCTAGCCTCGGTTTAGAGCAAGAGTTTTCTCTCGGGATCTGCGTGAGTATGTTAGGGGTAAGGGTGACAATGGAATCCAAGTGAAAGACTTGTTTAATCACTGCTTCCTTTTATAATCACATAAATCGCGAAGCTACTGACAAAGGGAAACCAATTTTTATTACTGTCTGGAGTTAACGTATATGAAGACATATGACGCGATAACATGTGATTCATTAGTTGCGTAGGAACAAATACTTTCCCGAACCACGTCTGTCTTCCTGGACGGACCGTCCAGCTGTGTGAATCCTTTTCAAGCATCTCTGTTATTCACGCAGAACACCCCTCCTCAAGTCGACCTTTAGTTACATTTGGACTTTGGTATTTTTTTTTTTTTTTTACGGTCATTAGTTACTAAAGAGGGGTCTAAGAAAGCCACTTCTATTAAAGTGTTGACCGTATGGACCGCCTGCGATGATGCATTCCTTACCTCATAATGAACTATTAAACTAACACCCTGTTCACATACCCCATGCTCATATCTAATTTACTGTATCCCTAATTTCAGTATCAGGGGTGAGGGCTTAGTTGACAAAATTTGCTTTTAAAGTTTGGTTTTCGTTCCACATTTCGCTGTTTAGTTAAACATACAAAGACCAACATAGGGATAGTTTTCTTAAGATGCCTTTTCCGGGCTCAAGGAATCTCTAAACATTATTTCCAATAGAATCTTAGCATATAATTTCTGGGTACATTATTATACTTCCTTTACCTATAAGGTCCGTGATAAAGAAACAAATAAAACAAGTACACATACACTACATATAATATACTATCTCTTAAGAATGTATGAATTGTTTCGATCCTCATTGTTCACTTCAGTATGAATATTCTGCTTCATTGGCTGTGCAATATTTAAGTTATCATTAACGAGATGATTTTTTTATGTTTTTGCCTAAGTATTTTGTGGAAATATTTTAGTTTACGTCTGAAAAATTAACTTAAGCAACAATATATCTTGGATTTTATTGTATAACCAGCAGAAGTGTAGGTGTGTTCGCATTATTGCATTAACCACAGATTTTTCTCCTGTCTCTTGCACTTTCTCAGAGCCTTTTGCTCTCTTTCAATCTCCCCCTTTCTCTCTGCCTCTGTCTCCTACCTAATCCCCAGCTTTTCTGCTCCGTTTTCCTCCCGCTCTCCTTACTTCCCACTGTCTCTTTCACTCACAACCCCTTCTCGTTTTTTTCTCTCACAACTCAAATGTCATCATATTTTTATAGCCTGTAATAAAGCTGATTTTTCTTGGATGCTCATAAGCATTAAAATATATAGGAGCCTTGCAGATCTGTTATATACAAGTACTTGAGCTCATTGTTAAACAAAAACTCCAATATTTTACATTCGCACGCGTTTTCCTACGTAATATTGTTTACTTTATCAGTTTCTACAAGTTGCAAAACTTTATTCTTCTAAGTAAGATAGATAAAAACTGGAACGAATAGTTATATCGCCCCTTTATATTTGTGTCCAAAGTGGAATAGCAAACAAATGTTTAAAAAGTGGTCACTGTAACTATCCATGAAATTCCATGGATTTTCTGTGCCATCAAAAGAAACACCGGCGGATTGGTAATATTTAACACAAAATCATTGAACACTTCAGACCAATAACAACAAATTTGAAAAAGCCTCAAAACTTTTATTTGAAGGAAATTGTATTTTTAAGGAAATAAACTTTCTGTGGAGTATGCCACGCTCTTATTGATATTTTATTGTTTGCATTGTTGTAAAAAATTCCTTCCGAATTAAGACAGTTTTACAGACTATTATTAGAAGATTCCACATGTGCATTTTATTTATCGTATTTCAAAAATCTTCCATACTCCTTGGGATGGAATGATTTATTTTAATATTGGTATTCTATATTTGGAAAATGCTGAACTTGATATTTATATAGCATGTCTTTTTCCAGTTGACATGTACACATATGCTTTTGTAGGTGCTCAAATTATGTATTTACAGTGAAATTTCTAGGTATATTTTTGGGTGGAGTGCAATGTCTCTACTAAGTATAGCCATTTGAAATCTTCTCTTCTTGTGAGTGAGATATTTGAAGACATATCATTTAACATTCATCTATTATATCACATTGTATGCTAAATTTTCTGTGCGCTGTTTTACCGGGATTATTGACGATTAAGAGTAATTATTTTATAAAAAAAATAATGGGGATATCAATAAATGGTTTCCTTGTGTTAAAAGCAATGCATAAAGTAAAGGGGTAACGGCTACATTTTGTGAGAATCGATGTTGTTAGCTAAGTTCTCTACTAGTACTAGTAATAGTAGTAATTTATTTCCTTTTACATCAACAAATGGAAATACAAAATCAAGATTACAATTATAAAATCCATACTGAAATATGCCATATATTCCTAAATCCTGAAAATCCTATCATGTTATCATGTTGCACATCATTGAATAGTAATTCGGTCCCCATACACCTAACCCTAGGTTTTTGTGTATTGGAGGTCCTCTGCTCCTTTTTACACTTTCTGCCATTTCACCTATCCCACTCTACATTTTTTTCTTAATTGTTCTTAGCCATCTCTCTTTAACTTTCCCCAAATAATTCCCTATGTTTTTCCTCTTCTTTTCTCCTTTAACTGACAACATTTTTCTAACTACTACTTCACCCCCCCCCCCAAATTGTCCCATTTACATAGCCAAGCCTGCTCTCTCTATATCTTTGTTTGACTACAATTTAATATACAATGGAAATCTGCATTCTCTTCTCCACACAATGGACATTTATCTAGCTCCCTCTCTTGACCTATACCTTTCAAGTTTCTCACTCATGTTCTCGCCCAAGCAAAACCTTCTCGCCCTAACTTACTACATACATCTATATAACCTTCCCTCCCCCAGGTTATTTTTATTTCTCTATATAATCTCAGTGAAAGTTCTCTACTCTATTATCCCCGTCAAACCTGCGCATGGCATTAGACAATAGGAGAGCACTGTAACGTAGTCATATTGTGCGCCTTTGTGCGAGAGAGACAGCGATAGTAACAGCAGCGTAGCGCAAGAATAGCGTGTGTGGTATCAAAAGTTATTAATGGCATCTGTTTAACATCCAAATGTTAAAACCAAATAAATGACGAGCGACTCGTCACTCCGGCAAACTGCTCACCATCTTCATCGTTATCGTCACATCCTTCCTGTGCGAAGGAATTTCAATCCTGCTGCAACAGTCACTTCTTTCCATAAGGAATTTACCACTGCCATTGGTTTTGCTATATCTGAAGCCTAATTTTTTTCACAATTATTTCTCTACACTTGAGCGGCTATCTCCTTACACTCTAAAATCAAGTGTGTATCTGTCTCCATAATTTGAGATACTTTCAAAAAAACTAATGTACTATATAAAGAATCTATTGCGCTTGACTACATAAAACACTAAACTTTGTTCCTCATTTTTCAACAATAAAATCACTTGCTTTACTTGGCGACATGTTGCAAACTTCCACTTCTTATTATGTAACCGTTCTGTCCCATGGTAAGAGTATTTAAGGGTGCACTAAGAGAAAGGGTAAGCATAACAGGACAGTCACAAGTTATGATCACCTCTCTCTTGACAGCTCAAGGTGGCTTTATTTCTGACCAAATATATGTAAAATATAATACGAAACTATTGAAGATAAAATTATCCTGCTCCTTTTGGTGCATGCTTGGTCTATCATTCTCTTTATATCTGACAAAAGTTTTAAGCTTTTAATAAATTATTAATATCTGAACGTCCATCAAATAATTACAAAACGAGAGTAAGCTAGTGTTGACTAGGCAACGCCGCTCGCCTGTGGTTCGTTACAACCATGTTGCTTCTAACGGTTACATGCAGAAATTTTGACGAGCATAATGGTAAACCTGTGTGGCTAAGGTTCAGGCGAATTCAAGCAATCTTCTAATCCAAAGAGGTTTCTTCAGAACCACACTTAGGCATTTTCCGACAGTAACAATGAGAAAGGGATTTAAAATTTAGCCAGTGACTAAATAAGGGTCAATTCACAGGCCAATGGGAAGCCGCAAATCTGGAACGTAATATAGCGATGTTGATAGGTTTAGTAACATGAAGACGGGACTTAAAATGATAAAGGGCCTGTTTATAAATTTGCATAACCTCCTACCTGTTTTACAGAATTACTGTGAATCGCGTACTAAATCTAAGCGACTCAAAGGAAAAGACTTCATATTAATATAGGTGTCCACTTAGAACCGATACTTAAGTAACCAGAATGCAAATCAATCGCCAAGGAGTTCACCTATGCGGTGTGGGGATAGGTATTTTTCGGGGCTTTCCCTTATCCGGAAACATGAATGTCTGGTAACTCTAAGCTATTTGGACTGTTAGCACATTTGAACATTATCTTATCCATTTCATTCATCGTCAAACATGACTTACGTGGGCAGAGGTTAAGAAATAACAAATGATAACAAAAGGGATAAGGTTTTTGTAGAAACAATATTGTAAGAAACAATTCTTTCTGTGGTACGAATATAATATGCACCGACTAATGCACTTGAAGATTTTTTGCACTTTCTTTACTTCTCTTTAGTAAAAAGAGAAAATATCGATTCCAATCAAAACATAGTTATGCGGAAGTCACAGCAAATAAACATCTGTAGTCCCCATGTCTACAAAATTGTGGAATTAATAAATGATTATAAGAAAATTGGCTTAGTTACAGCTTTCAGGTTTTGTGCTTTTCCTATCTTTAGTGGTGGTAGCGGTTGAATTAAATTGTGATAGCTGAAGTACCATTCCCTTCCTAAGCAACGAGTTATCTACCCCGATCCCCTTGCAAGTTCTATGAGATTGTAATGGGAATTTCCGAACATTCTGTTCACGCTGACTCACCAGTGAGGTTTGTGTAATATTATATTCGTTTTACCTCAAGGGAAAACTGCGACTGGTTTTGTCTGCATGGAATCAAAGTGTAAAGGCTGGTAAACTGTTTGACTTAATGATTTAAGCAATTATCTCTTATAAAAGCTATCATTTTATACCGTTTGTGTGAATGTAGCTCTATTAATGCACCAAAATACACCCAATTCCCAGAGAGTTTCTGGCACTCATCACATCTGAACAAATGCTATCCTTTTCACTGTTTATTCTTCCTTTATGCCAGCAATAAAAACGGAAATATGGGAATAGAGTTAAATATTTCTGCTATTGCTGAATTGAATTTGTTTATAAGGTTTAGTTTGTGTGGAGAAAACTAGCGTATTATAAAGTACCATTGTTAGTGCAAAATTGCAGCATATTTATATTTTAAAATAGGATTATACAAGTTCTTTAAACAGTTCTGTTGAGCACAGTACAGCCTACATTATTGCACCTTCATGTTTTGGAAATAATAAAATCATCTGAAAATACCACTATCTGCCCCGACTATGCACCGAAACTTCGATTGATCCATACGAGTACAAATTCCCTGTTGCAACAGTATGCGATGATGGAAGGGAAACTGTATGGGTTTAACTGTAAGGAATTTCTTATGAAGGGTTCCAGGTGTGTTCCTAACTCAGGGTTGCATGGATCTTTGATCTCAGGAGTGATACACAACAGGCTGCTTCATTTTTCTCTTCCTTTTGCTTGTTGCCTTCCCTTGGTGTATGGAATTTCCCTAGCTACCCTTGCTGTGATTAATTTTACATTACGCGCATCTCATCAGCTACATATAACGCTTCCTAAACATCACTGCATCCATCGATTCCTGACCAAGAGTATTCTCGAAGTGTCTCCGGGTTTCTCAGTTCCTGTCTTTTAGAGGTTATTGACCAACCCTTTTTACCTGTTTTGCTTGTTGCTTGTTCAAGCCTCCACGGAAACAACTCTTCTCACATCTTTGCCTTCCTTGTTTCTAATCTATTAATGTACTGCTTCACTCTGCTTACTCACGGCAAAGGTAAATGTAAATCCTGTTGAATTTTGCCACTAAATAGCTGGTGAAAATGTGCTGTGGACATAATTTTGTGGACATAATTCTTTTGAAACTTTGTAGTTCCAAGTAGAAATATCCATAATCTTGTGTATAAAGTCAGACAGATGTCAGGGTATAACTGAAGAAAATGTGTAGGAAATAGTGTTACTGGGAACACACGAGTTATTTTGAGCACCTATTATAACAAATCTTGTTTACTTTCTCCATAATATATCGGTCACTTAGAGTAATTTGTGCGGTAAGTAAGGCAACGCTCGCCCGTCGAAAATTGTCATGCAGTTGGTCTAATCTAATTCTAAACTTACTGATGAAAGTAGCTGTTAGGTATTCCATGACTTTTAAGACCAGTTCCAGCAAAGTAGGTTTGTTAAACGTGTTTCAGTAACAATGCAAAGCCTGCAGAAATGTTAATGGCGCCGGGTTTAATTCAAGCTAACAAAATTTAATAATCTAGAGAAAAGTTATTTGAATGGATGATAAAAGACACATTAATAAAATACAAATGCCACATACTAAGAGTCCATTATATATTACATTAACTCTGGAAGTTTTTGACGTTTTCGGTATATGTTAAATAAGGAACACATATTCACAGTTAAGGATTTAGTTTTGCAATGTTTTGGTAACCCTACGGAAAACGAACGTGGAACATTACCATGGTACCAAAATTTTAACTACCCAAACTTTTATCCAAAATAATTACACAGACGCATTCCCTCCACTTGTAAAATGTGGTAGCTATTACGTAATCACTGCTTTAATAGTTAGGGTTTAGATTTTTTACGTCACTTTCAAACAAAGCACCCCATAGGATTAAAATAAGTACTGGAAGATGCCGTGAGGTACATTAGGATAATGACAGAGCAATTAGCTTGGAACTATATATAGTTAAAATGCGGTCATTTTTTTCAGGCTATACGTAACAAAACAAATGAATCTCTGTAACGAGTAATTAACGATTAAGTTCATTGTAGATTCGTTTAAAAAAAACAGCATGCTGGGAATGTATTTCAACGGTGCTTTGTTGATACACGGGACAGGGAAAAGGAATAGAATCCTGCAGTTGATTTTGAAATGCAGAATACGACTCTCTTCCAAAAGTAATCTGCTCTCTCTCTCTCTCTCTCTCTCTCTCTCTCTCTCTCTCTCTCTCTCTCTCTCTCTCTCTCTCTCTCTCTCTCTCTCTCTCTCTCTCTCTCTCTCTCTCTCTCTCTCTCTCTCTCTCTCTCTCTCTCTCTCTCTCTCTCTCTTTCTCTCTCTCTCTCTCTCTCTCTCTGTCTCTCTGTCTCTCTCTCTCTCTCTCTCTCTCTCTCTCTCTCTCTCTCCTCTTCTCTTCTCTCTCCGTCTCCTTCAGATTCGCTGTATAAAACGGCGTTTACTGTACATTAGCATTCAGAGTTGCAGTTTTTCTCTTGCTAACATCTACTATAGGTTTAAGTTAATTGATGGAAATTAATAATTTCTTCACACTAGCCGTATATACGCAAAGATTCTGGAGATACGTGGTTCAAATCCCGGCCATGGCATTGAAATTTTCAGGTTGACTATCTACTATAGGTTTATTTATAAACCACTGAGTACTGTACTTTCATGTCCTTGTTACTATTAAAGCACAATATTGCAGACAAGTAAATTTGTAGATGAACCCATCATCTCGAGTTAAGTGAAGTTCCCCTTTATGGAGGAATCTAGGCAGAGGAATTTCTCACAGCTGAGAATCAAATGTGGGTCAGCTGGTTAATGGAGATGACGAAAACCACTAGCGGCAGCTTAATTTAGTTTGGAATTCAAACAGAATTTACTTCTCCTGACCTTCCAAGTCCAAGTGGTCGAGATTAACTGGCAAGAGGGCACAGGTAAAGCATCCATAGAAGATCAGGTACTCCAGTTCTAAGTTGATTGCAATACAAACACATGAGTGACATAATATTAAAATATTGACGTCGTATATGTTAAGGACCCTTCCAGGATCTGCTATAAAAATTAAAACTCTCGTTAGTAGTCACTTACAAAACATCTTTTTTTTTTCCTTCCCCCCCTGGTTCTTTCCTTTACATCAGAACCTGTGATTAGACTTTTATATCTATTTTGTCCGCTAAAAGCAATTGCTTCATCCATTTGTTTATGGATGCTCTTTTTTCTCTCTTTCCTTCTTTTGATCTTGTATTCTAGAATGTATCCCCATTCTTGAAATCACGGGATTCTGGCATAGTCACACATAATTAAACAAATACTTTTGTCTATATTTAATTTAAATTAACTATGTTGTTAAATCTATGTTTTATCAATGCTACATGCAGCAATACCGTGCGGTATTCTGAATTATAAAGAAGAAATGGTTCAATTATTTTATGTGATTTGTTCATTACGATTCTTCTGTCTTGCGTATTTACTTTAATATCCTTTGTTAAATTTCACAGCTTAGAGTTATAGTTAAGGAGATACTAAATATAATTGTGCAGTGGTTTTCCCGCATAAATATATAATTTTGTATAATATTGTAGACAAAGTTGAACTGTAACACGAGTTCATTCAAAAGAAAGAAAAGAGTCAGTACTTCATTGGGCAAAGAAATTTATGAAAATTAGTATAACAGATAGAAGTTTGTTTTGGAATAAGAAATAATTGGTACTATTGTGCATTCAATTAGAACAACGAAGAGTTATATGGAAATCAAAACTGAGGAAGAACATTAACGAGTAATAACTCAAGAGAGCGGGCGGTATGATATGTGGGTACCATACATAATGAGATATAGAGGAAGCAACGTAAATCCTATATCTCTTAGTGGCAATTCCTAAAAGTATTCATTCTTAAAAGAATAACAGAACAACATTAACCTATCTGCTGTGGCGAACACATGGAATTTAGTTTGGCAAGTCTGAATATGAGGCTATTCTGCTGGTCTGGCAGGGGTGGAGAGCTTACCCTCAAGTATGGCGTCAATAAAACGTTCTACTGACGCGTTGGGGATGGAAAGTGGGGGAGGAAATGAAGGAAATACTAAAATGGTATATCAAAATTCATTGCGAAGTTGTAAAGGTCTTCTGTTATTGAAGTTCTCTAATTGTTGAAACTGAATTCAGTGTAAATTAATTGTTTCATTTTGGGGATATTCCTTGTGTTTTCCGGTAGACCTTTAGTCATGACATCAGCTATGTCCCCCGAAGTTGCCATGGTCATAAATGAGGAAATTCCAGAGAAGCTCTTTCATATATTATTTTACGTCATGGCAATACCATAGCGAGTATTAGTGTTATAAAATTGTTTTATTTGTTTGATGGTTACTTTAGTTTTTGCTTCTATGATGACGGTTACTCCAGGTTCGTTGTTTTAGCATTGCTTCCCACGTAATTTGCTTCATAGTTGTCTTCCTGTAGCATACATTTTGTTGCTGTGGAGTGTTGCAAGGAAAGTGATTTTAGATTCATGAAATTCTGGCTATTTTTAGTGTAAAAACTGTGCTGGGTAGACGGCATTATAAGAAACTCATTTGAGGTAAACAAAGACGAGATGTCAAGGTGTCAGTCAAAATGTTAGTTAGTTACTAACACTCCCCACATGGCAACCTTGGCCTTCGGGGTAACCTCACCCCACCAAGTGATGACCGGACCCATTTCTCAGGTGGAGGCACCCAGAGGGCGGTGTCCATTACCTCCGATGATAGGGTGATAGTGAAGATGGCGGTGAGGTGAGAGGACCTACAGTTTTTACCGTGGACTCCGAACCACGTTGGGCATAGGGGATACTTCACGTGTGCTAGACAGAGGTGAAGGCGTGGATAGGGCCGACTTAAAATCGCCAACCCCAGAGCCGGGAATCGAACTCGGGACCCTTAGAACGGGAGCCGCGAACGAAACCACCGCGCTACCCCGGCGCCCTCAGTCAAAATGTAGAAACCCTTATTTGGTCATTAGTTTACTGAAATGGGCAGTAGGTTCGGAAATTTGGTTGTTTGTAATGTAGTAAGCCCAAACGTATATGAAGAAATGGAAGGCATATTTTACTCCACCTATTTGTTGCCAAGTTATTACACATTCGTCGGACTCAAAAATAAAATTCAGTGATACTTGGGTAGTTGAATGAGTGTAGAAGAAGTGTTTCATGTATGAAACAAAGAAGTTGGGGTAGAGCTACACAATCACACATAAGCATTTTAGAGACAGGATTCGCATCGTGTTTATATGGATTCAGTATAGTTGTATACTTGCTTTTATGTACTGTTTTCTTAGGTAATTGTAGAGAGATCTTTAGTTATATAGTTGCCTTCCAGTACCATTGAACTTTGGTTTCTGCTACTGTATATGCAATATGTAATATATTTACCTGTAATATAAGGCGGATCTAGGAAAAAGTCAGTGAAGCTGGTCAGTACAGACTTTGAAACCGTGACGTACAAGTGCGAGCCACAGATGCTAACGCTTGACAACGACGACGTTCTGACAGCCTGATAACAGCTCGAAGGTTTTTGCTGCGCGCCCACCCAGGTTTTGGGTTTTACCGCAGGTTGCAAATTTTTGGTGAATGCAGGAAGGATTGCGAGGTGGCTTGATTACTCCTCTAATTTTGATCAGGATCAATACAATTTTTAAACACCCTGGTGTCTGTAGGTTTGAAATTGGATAATAGTGAAGCTAAACAGCTCATTGGATGATTAAAATGGAGTTCAGCTTTCGCTTGAACCGCAATAGCTCGGTTAAAAGTTGAATGACAGAAGTGAAAACGATTTGAAGATGACAACAGTGATAAAGACAAAGAAAATTATACCACACAAATTACATTCTTTGTGAAACGGAATTCAACAGAAGTACCAATAAACATTTTTACAACCTCAGATTTATGAGTAGCTTTATCAGATAACTACAGATAATGGTGGTAATTTGTACCAGAAATTGGCACTTAAAACGTTGATAGCACCTTTTAGAGAAAGTTGAAAATCGTTTCGTGGTCGATCAGCCCATAAGAACGGCTCAAGTCATTATGACTGCAAAGTTCGGAAACCTCAAAGATTTTAATCGGCTGATCCCCTTTTAAACGATTATCAATAATCAATACTGAGAAAGTGTTCCTGCGTTTATTTTATAGAATGTATTACAGAGCAACGATAGGCAGAACAGCAATTTATTTCCCTCTTGTCTTAACGTAGATAAGAATAAAGTATTTACGATATGTGGAAAGTGCTAGGCAACTGTTTAAGGTTAAAAAAAACACGTGCTACATTCTCTTTTCTCAGATATTTTGATACACATATAATTATTATTCTATGGACTTTGTGTTACTACAGTTAACCATTACGTCTGACATCGTAGCTCAGTTGGTACAGCACCTGCCCGCCGTGCTAGAGCTCCCTGGTTCGATTCCCGGCGGTGAGGGTGGGGAGTTTTCTCCAACCAAGATAATTCCTCATCTTCCTCAGAGTAGTGAAGTGTGAATGAGAGTGCGAATGTGTGCGTGGTCAAATGATTAAAACCCAACGAATACGAGTTAACACCTTCAATATGTTCCAAAGGAGAACGGCCGCTGATATGATCATTGCAGTAAAAGGCGGGGTAATATATTGAACAAAAAAGATAACCATTCCACTTTTACACATTTTTGTAGGCATACATGGAGTGTAAAGACTTCAGCAATAATGGCATCAACATGTGTATTTCAAATTCCATGCTTGTTGCATCAGAGAAAAATGATTAGCGACTTAGTGTATGAAAAAAGGGAGTGTATATATTGAAACAAATAGCAAAAGATTATCTAAACAGCTCTTAAGATATGGATTTATTTTATTAGACGTAAGCTGTGTTCATTGTAAGAAGATATATAATCTTTTTACATTTAGTATTTGTTATCTTTTTGCAAGGAACACTTCGGAATTTTTCCCAGAAAGCATTGTATGTTTCTTGTTTGCAGAAATTTAGAACAACTTTTGCTGCAGTAAGACGTGAAATTGGCAACCAGCTGTCCTCAAGTCTGACTCGGTGTTTTTCTGCACGAAAATCAATAAATGAAATCACTGCGGTACACTTCAATTAAATTGAGTCTGAGATTCTACACCCATTAGTCCTGGACCCGTAGGACCTGAACCCGGGCCTATCGTTTTTTTTACCATAGGACATTACCTATTTTATGAACTGTCCTCCCCCCCCCCCCTCGCTGCACGCGGCAGACAGGATGGAAGTGGATACGCCACTTACGCGTCAATCCAAAGTGGACCGGCTACCAAATAACCTTGGTAGGGCCGCCGGTGATCTACCACACCAGCTACTAGCTCTGCAGGCTAGTACCCGGGACTTATTAGGCAACCCTCTACCCACTCCGGGCGGCCGTTGCCTGGCCAGAGGTACCCAATTTCCCGTGGGTGTCGGGAACACACTGCTCCCTCGAGTCCAACCCAATCCGAACAGCTCCCATTCAGGGAGGGGCTCGAATGTTCGGCCCGAGGTTCCTCTAGTAACGTCAGAGGTACCATGAGTGCTAGGAGTTCGCAACGCCCGCACCACGGCAGCTGTAAGGGACGGATCTCCTCTCCTACCGGGGTACACTTCAATCGTCGACTGTCGCAATCACCAACAAACAACTGCCGCTCTAACACCTTGTCGGTATTTATACCTCTCCAGGCATTGTTTCTAGGACGCCACAGATCTTCCGAGAATTTTCGCAGCCGTAACAATGGTCAGAGCGCTCCGAAGTCTCTCTGTCTCTTTCTAACTCTTGACAAGTGTCCAGCTCTCCTGGCAAGCGCCCAGCTCTGGCTCGTCGCAGCAGCACAACAATGCCACACGTTGACAACATAATATTATTTGGACGTCCTTCAATGTAGATCTTATCGGACGATGAATTAAATAGATGAAATGATGCTCAAATGAGCCCAGGGTTCATAAAGGTTATAAATACTTGACGTTCATCTTTCAGGATAAAGATAAAACACACAAAACCTTAACTGACGTTGACCAAGATTTGAACTAGGGACCTCTTGAATGTGGGGCAGACAACAACCTGTACACCACAGAGGCGAGCATAGAAAGTAGACCAAAATAAATCAAGAAAACCTTTGTCTCTCAACGCAATAACCCATATTTGAAATATAATTTAAATGAAACATTTGTTTAGTGGAAATATTATAGTTAAAGACACTATAGCATCAGTGATATAAGAGATCTTGTAAACACTGACCTAGGGAATTTTTCTAAGTCCTTTCAATCAATACGTTAAGTCTATACAACTAAGCATTTGGCGAGTTAATATTTTAGACAAACTACATTTACCTTCTTATTAAAATATAAAAGAAACATAATATTTTATTTGTGATGAAGTATATGAATAATGCGAAAACTTAATTAAAATTGTTACACCTTTTGAAGCAAATGAAAATACACATGTCTTGGAAAGGTCATTCAGAATGAGAGGATCTAAAAGGCTTTTCCAGTAAATTCAAGGTGCATATTTTATTTGTTAGAACTACTTATATTTAAAACATATAGTAATTTAATTAAAATGCTACAGATGCTTTTGAGAGGATAACATTTTTCGAAAAAAGATTCATCGGAGGAGTAGTTTTAAAATCATAAGTTACATACATGTTTAAAGGAATTTTGTTCTTTGTGTTATGTTCTTTACATGTACATAAACACAGACTTTATATAAAATAACCCTTTTGTTTTTAATTCATGGAATTTCCAAGCTGTGGAGTTTTTTATATACAAAACCTCTTCCACTTGCTTATGAAGTAGGTAGTAGAGAAAGTAAAAAAGATAACGTTTCAGCTGCCATTTACAACTGGAGTTTGTTTTGCTACGTTACTCGTGGACTTTCCTGGACTACGCACACACATTTTGTCAGCTGTACACTTGTTTGTTGTGAAGCCCCACATCTCCTACAGCTTATCCGCTTATCTGTTGCAGGTTGCCGGACAGACATGGCGGCGCCCCTCGTGACGTCATCCCTCGTCATCCTTCAACTGCTAACCGCCTTCGCCACAGCACAGAATTCAGGTAAGCTGGCCCTAATTCACAGCATGTGATTTCATATGGTAGGAATTTACAGAGATATAACTGATGTAAATCGGATGATATACAGGGTGTCACGGTATGTGAAGATAGGTCTTCAATTATCGATGAAAGCTCAAAATCATGAGTTGTAGGAGTTGATAATCTGTATTAATAATTCATACTATATAAAGAGAAGCCGTATTTGAAAATGAGTTTGGAGACTACCAGACCCCTTAAAGGCGCATCTTATTGCGTATTGTGACCCGATTCTCTATTCGTAGCAGATAGGATGCACGTTGACTGTTTCCAAGATCCAGGTCGGGAAGCCAGATATAACAGAGTTACTTCGCTGTAGTTTGAATTGTTTCTTGATGATTGAGTTTGATTAAATAAGAGTCATGAGATTTCTTGTTTTCAGGTGTGGTTTGTAGTGGCATAAATAAAATTTTATATAAGTCCGATTTCGTAATATATAATTTAATTGTATAATTTGGATTACATTTTACTCGAACTTTCTTTCTTAATAAATCACTTCAGGTTACCTCCAAGACATAGATAAATCCTTATTTTCCTAATAAACCATTTCTGTTAATTACTTAAAATTCCTCACTTACTCACGATCACTCATCACTATCAATAATACCGACTATCTCTTTCTGAAGTTTATTGATTTTCCGTTACTATTGTTACTTCTCTATTTAAATTATGATTGACCGATTTACTGCTATGTCATCACATTACGTAATAGAATTATTACTACGGCCAATCACAAAATTACACATTTTTACACATTAAAACTAAAACCTTTTCGTGTTTCCACATCAAGCAATATTATTGATTTTCTTCTTAGCAACCTTTTTTTTTTTTTTTTCCTCGTTCCATTTATACCCCGCCCTTAACTGCTATGGTCATATCGGCGGCCGTCATCCTTTGGTACATACTGAAGGTGTTAACTTTGGTTTTTATTCATTAGATCACGCACACATTCAAACTCTCATGCATATTTCCAGACTCTGGGGAAGATGGGGAATTATCTTGGTCGGAGAAAAATCCCCAGCCCCACTGCCGGGAATCGAACCCGGGACCCCTAGCACGGCAGGCCCCGGGACCGAGCTACGGGGCCAGCCACATCAGTTTTTTATATAGTCATTACATGGCACACTAATAGATCAGGAAACAAGAATTTCCAGCTGGATATACATATAAAAAGTTCTAACTAAAACACATCGTTGCAGTATGTAAAAATAGCATTACATATTTATTTAACATAACCACTAGCTTAGTTTTCTGAATCGTTTAAAATATTAAATTTTGTTTTATTTGAGGAGATTAAGCTGCCTGTCTGATATCACAGAAATCTCCTCAAAAAGAAAGGAAATGCTCGTTTTTTTGTTTGTTTTTTCTCGAAGTAGTTTTATGTAGGACTCTGAATACCTATTTGAAAGATGCGCATAATGTTTATCGAATGGAATGCTAGAAGTCTAAAGATTAAGTTAAACCCTATCAATTACAGAGCAGATGATTGCGAAAGGTTTAGAAGGACCTAACGAAGCTAACCTTGGATAGGTCCCTATTTGGGGGGGGGGGGGCGTGAATAAATGTTATAGGAAAACAACAGGGTATTTTGGGTATCTGGGTAGGAAGAAGGATGGGGTATGGGAGGGATGTTGTTCTGGGATGATACTATTTATTGGGACCTGTGGTGGTTATTTAATTTTGGCGGTTGAGCTGAATGTGGTGGCCGGTACCGCTAAAGCAACCCGGCTGCTTGTGAGTGAAAACTCAAGTGTGCGGTATATCCGCTGTGGTGAAAAGGTAGCAGGATCCTGACTGCGACCTTGGTACTGTAGAGAATTTGGCTGAGCAGCGATGACTGCTTACTCAGCAGTCGTTGTGGCAGTTGTCTTAATAGATTGTGGAGTCTAAAATGGGTGAGTAGAATCGGCGTGGCAGGTCCCTCCTTGGGAACGCTGCAGTTACAGTCGCGCTGCTACCATGGATTTATCTTTGGTAATAGATACCTCTCAGATAGCGCACTGATTACTCCACGTGAGTGAATATCTGTCATTTGTGATTCATGCGAGCTCCATTAGCTGAAGTGATGCGCTCATTGGTGTTTAGCACAGATCCGAGAAGGTTAGCAGTTCTCCTCTCAGCGGGGTATCTTAGAGGTATCTATTACCAAAGATAAATCCATGGTAACTGTTCGAGCAGTACGACAATACTTGGCATTCCCGGACTTTTGACGTTACTGGAAGTATTTTGGGCCAAATATCTGAGTCACTTCCTTTGGAGAGCTGCTCGAATTTGGGTTAGTCTCGACGAAGCAGTCTCCATATCATCGAGAGATTGGAAAAGATGTGAGATGATCTCTTGTATCATCCGGTACTGGTTCTGACAGTTGGTAGACGAAGCTAAAGTGTGTCAGCCTTAAAGAGTTAATGTTCCTTTCAGGTTGGCGCGCATGGACTTGAATAACAAATGAAGCTTTCCCTCAATGGAAATAACCATGAAGATACAGGCACTCGTATGGCTGCTTTCCAGGTCTTCGGGTGCCTCTGTGGTGTCGGGATAGCGTTCCTGCCTCGCATTCTAGAGGAACCGAATTAGTATCTCGGTCAGGATGGTTTATTTGATAAGGTTTTTCCGTAGTTTTCTCTTATTCTGAAAGGTCAATGTAATTCTGAAAGGGTAATTCTATGCTCTAGGAACCTAGGGCTTATTTGAACATCATTTCACCAATTTCACTCATCGTCAGATATAACCTACGTTAGAGGATATTAAATAAAAGTTAAATATATTAAAAGAAATGGTCATCGGTAGGGGATTTGGCTCCGGGGCGAATTCCGGGGTGGTTATCGGATTTACTTTCGCTCGCTTCATTTTAATGTTTCAGATGTGCTTGAACATTTCGTTGTTGACACAGTGACGGACAGATGGAGCGGATGTTCGCTTCAAGAAAAAAGCATTCCTAATGATCACTAGAGGACTGTCCATTTGGACGGGTCTAAGCAGCTATAGGGGGTGTCCGAAGCAGGGACTGTTAGGAACTTCGGGGTTCTCTGTGGCTACCTGCTTGCGGCTTGAGTTCTGTAAGATTTATTCACTTCATTCTGGAGATTGTAGCTTCAGTAGAACTCCCGTATAACAGTGTGGGAGATATTTTCCACCGTTTTTTCCTATAGCCTAGTACAATCAACATTTGTAAATGTGCCTTCTGCTCCCCATCGACGTCAATGCACCAATGCCGCTTTTCTGGTAACTTCATTACTGTCGGGGTATTACACACTCACTGGGGAACAGCTGCCTGCAATTTCTCGTTATTTCCAAACCTTTTAACTCAGCGTGTGCTTCATACTGACGGGTAAAGCATTATCAAATGGAGCGAGATCCAGTGCATACGGTGAGTATGGGACGACGAGCGTCAGTGATTTACTTTGCACTCGTGGCGTTGCTGGTTTGGAGTCGTGCTGGAAGAGTACTCCTTTGACCACTTATTGAATCCTGTATATAAATCGTGTTATAACACCCTGCTATCGACAAGTTGTTCCTTAAAGAAGCGAGACAACAATATACCTGTCCCAAGAAACGACGGTCGCCTATTCAACTTAATGTCGAATTAATTCATTTCATTATATTCCTTAGGGACGAATTGTATAATTAATATAATTGTACAATAATTTTTAAACCCATAGATTACCTCTATCTAGCTACCTCGGTATAGCCACAAGTAATTTTAATACCTAAATATTCTGTAATTTCTAGCTTTATTTGAAATATAATTGTCTACACCTTTATCCAGATTGCTCAAATAGTGACAATTTGTAAATAAGTTTCAAAATATGGATATAAATACAATTTAAAAGTTGTGTGATATTCTAATAATTTACAAATTTCCACGGCCCAAGTGCACCATTTTGTTCTAGTTAACTACTAAGATGGTTTATGTATAATAGATTGAAAAAATTTAAGAATAGCTTTAAAAACTTCGAGTACTATATAATTTAAAATAAAAATGAGTTATCTTTAAGAAGTTGTATATTTAACTTTGCTTTTTCAACTCTTATTGTATATCATGCAAGATTTTGACTAAATAATTTCAAAAGTGCAGGTGCCCGCCTTGGTAGCGTAGATGGTAGCGTGTCTTCCTCACGTTCAAAAGACTCCGAGTTCGAATCTCGGTCAGGGCGAGTTATCTGGGGGTTCTTCCTTATCCTAAGGACGAATGTCGGGTAACTCTAAGTTCCATGAACCCCGGCTTCATTTGAGCATCATTTCACCCATTTCATTTATCGTCCGATATGACTTAACGTTGGAGGACGTAGATCATAAAAAATTGCACATAACTACATAAAGGGCGACAAATTAGATGCATAAAAAGTTAGTTTAATTTACATCTTCATTGTATCGTACGTTAGGTATAGGGGAGTGTACACATTTTATTCAGAGGGAAAAATTACTCTCGGTATGTATGTTACGGTTGTAAATAGGAATTGAATTTAGGAATAGAATATAATTTTTGTAAGTTCTTAGAATAATGAAGTTAAAAGCAAAATATACCTTGAAAGGGTAGAGCCAGAATGAAAAATTCAATGCCATAATCGCCATTTGAACCACGGATCTTCTGGTTTCCATCCAGCCGCTCTAACCATTTGAGCTACTATGGTCAACGTGCCAACATGACATTAAATTCTCCAACTGACTCGTGTTTTTCCCGGGAAACCACTAGGAGTTCTCATAAACACATGAGACAACTACCTTAATGGCGACTTACTATGCTGTAAGTACTTTAAGGCCTCGGCTTTATAGTTCGGACCACTATTAGGTACAATTAATAGAAACTAATTGTTCTTTCACACTAGCCGTGTGTAGGACGCACTATGAAAGGGTAGAGCCAGAATGAAAAATTCAATGCCATAGCCGGGATTTGAAACACGGATCTTCTGGTTTCTGTCCAGCCGCTCTAACCATTTGAGCTACTATGGCCAACGTGCCAACATGACATTGAATTCTCCAACTGACTCGTGTTTCTCCCGGTAAACCACTAGGAGTTTTCATAAACACATGAGACAAACTACCTTAATGGCGACTTACTATGCTGTAAGTACTTTAAAGCCTGGGCTTCATAGTTCGGACCACTATTAACGAGACAGTCGGAGAATTTGATGTCATTTTGACACGTTGGCCATAGTAGCTCAAATGGTTAGAGCGGCTGGACGGAAACCAGAAGACCCGTGGTTCAAATCCCGGCTATGGCATTGAATTTTTCATTCTGGCTCTACCCATTCGTAGTGCGTCCTGCACACGGCTAGTGTGAAAGAACAATTAATTTCCAAAATATATCTTGACAGCACTTCAATGAAATGTAGTACTGTAAATGATTTTTAGTCTCCCACATAACCCTTCTAAATTAACTGAACTTTGTAAATGTTTTAGCTGTAGCATTTGCCTCTTTGAGCACGAAGCAATTTAAAGCTCCTGTGTTTGCAATAAATTGCTTAATATATTCTCTAATACCCATATTCAACAAAACTGGATTGAAATTTAGTAACACGTTTATGAAAAAGTGATATCTAGTCTATGAGAATCTATAATAGTAAGGCAACGGTGAAACAATGATCAAAATTGATTGAGCATTTTTTTAAATTACCCTGCATACGCACATACCATACAACCACACAACCATGTATATATAAATTTTATCTCTTTATATTATTGGGTCTTCAAAAGTAAGTAAATATTGGGTAGGTCAGAAAACATATGGGTATGAAAAAGAGGACAGGAATTGCATGGTTATTTGGGAGGGTGGACAGTTCATAATTTATTGGCGATATGACAAAGGGTTCTGCCCATTAAGCGAGCAATAAGGTAATTGAACATATATTTTGGCAGCATGCATACAGACGGCAAAAATATGCAAAAAAAATATAAAAACATTAGGTTTATCATCCTCCTGACAGAGGGCAGCTGCTTGGATTTGTTAATAAAGTCAAAACAGGCCAAACTTGGAACCATATTTAATGAAAGTGGTGTAGGTATTAAACTAATTAATAAATTCTGCTTTATTTTTTGTCTCGGCATCTTGAAGCTACACTGAGACCTATTTTTACAATATTAATTATTCTCTTATTTACAATACGATTTTACATTAAGACATTAAATGGTTTTTGCAGATACATGTTATAATTACATTACCAAAACTAACCTAACTAGCTACTATCAATAGCTTTACTTTGCAAGGTAAACTAAACGGAAAAGGTATGCAGAAAGACTTTTTACAAACTTTTATTTATTAAATCTCACGTTACTATCCTATTACGTTGTGTAAGTCTCTCAGATCTTCTAATTTGTAGTGACTGATTTCGAATGCCGGCCTTTAGTACTTGGTTATTTTGTTCCCTTATACCTTGTTGTTTATATTTTTCTTATATTTGTATATGTTGTTTATATTGTTTATATTTTCTATGTTGTTTATAATTATAGTGGAAACCTTCCCTGCTGCCGTTTCAAGTATTTTGAAGTCATTTGTGTTTCTAACTACGTTCCAAACATATTTACTTTCTAGCCGTTTCCTTTCCTCACGTAAAATTTCATCATATTTATGACATTCAAATAGCACGTGTTCTGGAGTGTCTTCTAAATTACATCGATCACAATTACTGGTGTCAGACCTTCCAATTTTCTTGCAATTCAAATTATATCGTCCATGTCCCGTTTAAGTATTGGATACCTAATCTTGTTGGTACCATATCTTTTAATTTTAAAAGGTGTAGGGATTAATCTATTAGTGCAAATGCTGCTTAAATATATTTTATATACCAACAGTTATGTTATTATGTGTAAAAATAATACTTTGTGAACGGCGCTGTCAATTACCAGGATCATAACAGGTCATCAGTGTGCCTTTATTTCGTCCATCGAGTTTTTACATGTTAGTAAATCCAGACGTGGGGCAGTCACTTTTAGCACACTTAAAAACCATCGCTAAGGATGGTTTTGTACCCGCTAATTGGAATTAGTAAACTTGAGCCTAACCAACTGAGAACGTATATGTGATTGTGTGTGGGGAGGGGTTTGCTTCAGAATATAGCGGGGCGTGATTTTAAAAGCGAGGGAAGCTTTAGATATTAATTTTCATTAAAAGGCGGGAATAACGACTTCAGGAACTAAGGGTGCTCTTGAATACTCTTTCTACTGCACAGCGACATGTATGCCCTTCTTGCATTACAAGACTGCTCACACTACAAGTACTTCCTTCAACCCCTTTCCAATCAAACGTGCCAGTTTTCCTTACAGCTGGCCCACACCGCGTTAACTAAAATGGAGAAAGTATGCAATTCACATTCTTTTACGAGGATGAGTCAAATGAAAACCTTAAATATATTTCTGCAGAAGTGGTACAAAGCTGTATCACTTTTCAACACAATCTCCCCCACGCTCTATTCAAGCCCTCCAGTGCTTACAAAGTGCATAAATACCTTTAGAAAACAACTCTTTTGGTAGTCCGCGCAAACACTCGTGCACCGCGTGGTGTACCTCATCATCGGAATGGAACTGCTTTCCTTCCATTGCGTCTTTGAGTAGTCTAAACATATGGTAATCACTTGGGTCAAGGTCTGGTGAGTATGGTGGATGAGCAAGACACTCAAACTGTAGGTTTGTGATTTTTGCAGCTGTTGTACGGGCAGTGTGGGGCTTTGCATTGTCAGTTACAAAAGGACACCTGCTGACAGCAGTCCACGTTGCTTTGATTTGATTGCAGGCCGCGGATGATTTTTTAAGAGATCTGTGTATGATTCACTGGTGGCAGTGTTCCCTCTAGGCATGTAATGCTCCAAAATAACGCCTTTTTCGTCCCAAAAGAGCGTCAGCATAACCTTTCCTGCTGATGGTTCTGTTCGAAACTTCTTTGGTTTTCGTGATGAGGGATAGCGCCATTCCTTGCTCGCTCTCTTTGTTTCCGGTTGGGGCCCCTTTTTTGGGATATTTTATCAGAAGATTTATTAGAACTACTGGAAAGAGATCATAAGGTTTTGGATGTAATAGCGTATGCTGATGACATAGTCATAATGATGGATGGACAGAGCAGACTAGAGCTAGAAAATAAAGCAAGAGAAGTTACAAATACATTATCAAATTGGTGTTTCAGAACAAAACTAAAAATTGCACCAAACAAGTCAAATTATGTGCTTTTTAAGGGAAATTTAAAGCGGGATCCTACAGTGAAGATAAATAATCAGAACATTAAACGGGAAAAAGAGATGAGATATTTGGGTATCATGATAGATGAAAAATTTCATTTCAGAAAACACACGGAGTATATTAGGCAGAAAACAGAGAAAATAATGCTTAAGCTAGCAAGAATAACCAATTTAAATTTTGTACTTCCATTGCGTAACATACAGATATATCATAACACCATTTTTGCTTCAATTATGACGTATGCGGCAGCAGTTTGGGCAGAAAGGATGGATGATGTGCAAATAAGAAGATTGTTGAGAAGAACGCAAAGAAAAGTATTATTACGTCTGACAGGAGCTGTAAAAACAACACCAACTATGGCATTGCTAGTAACAACGGCCATTTGGCCGATTGATTTATTAATAAGATTGAAGGGCGCAAAATTTTGGGCGAAAAAAGGAAACTTAGAAAAAGTTTATAATATAACTGGAGTCAGAACAAACAAATCTTGGGTGATTAAAAATAGTTTAAAAGATAAATGGCAAAAAGAATGGACAGAAAGTCTAGAAGGTAGAAGAGTGTTCGAAATTTTTCAGAACGTCAAAGAGAGACTAAAATTGAATTTTATTCAACCAACAAAGGGATTTATACATTATATAACAGGACACGGACCTTATAAGACCTATTGGAAGAAAATCAATAAAACTGAAAATGATATATGCGAATTATGTAACAAACAAGATAATCCTGAACATGTAGTATTTGAATGTGGAAGATATGCAATTCACCAACAAGAAGAGAGGCATGCGCTAGCAGGATATATCGTATATGACATAATTCGAGATCAACAATTGGTAAATAAATTACAAGTTTTGACTAACTTTGTAAGTAAGAAAGCATGGGAGGTAAAAATATTCAAAGGAGAAAGAGTTGATAATGGGCGAAGAATAGTACAAGATCCAAGAAGGAGTTCTAGAATACAAAATAGGATAAGACGGGAAGAATTATTGAATAATCTAACAATGGAGTTGACTGCATGGGCGGCGGAGGGAGAGAGTGATGGCAGAGGCCATGGTGGACTACAGAATTAGTAGATTTAGATATAGATTTAGGAAATAAGGATTTTGTAATTTTTATAGTTGTTTTCTTTTGTTTTTTGCTTTTTTGTGTTTATTTCTGTTATTTTATTTCATTTTATTTTTGTAGAGTAGCTTTCTGAGACATTTGTATAATTATAACATTTGTAAGGATTTTATGGAAAAATAAAGAGAAAATTTGGATATATGCCCCGGTATAGTTGTCTAGGTGCCGGGGTAGAATATTCAGATTTTATTTATTTATTTCCGGTTGGCGGCAGACAGTTAGTGAAACTGGACCACATCATACACAATGTGGTGTGCTGACCCATGACTAATCTGAAAACATGCTGCAATGTCATTCAGTGTCACTCGCGGTTTTCGTTCACTATGGCTTCAACTGCTGCAATGTTCTGTGGAGTCACAACTCGTTGTGCCTGACAGGGACGTGGGGCATCTTCCACTTAAGTCACACCATTTGCGAACTTCCTGCTCCAATCGTAGATTTGCTGCTGTGACAAACATGCATCACCGTACTGGACCTTCTTTCGTCGATGAATTTCAATAGGTTTCACAGCTTCACTACGCAAAAACCGAATAACAGAAAGCTGTTCTTCCCTGTACGCAAGAGGGGCGGCCATCTTTTTACTGATACTGCGACGATGTATGCATCTGAACCATGCCGCCACCTACAGGCCATTCTGCACGCTATTTGTAGCACGCTTACACATTTACAGGATAACGGCGCGAAATTTCGATTGGTTATTACAAACTTAAGGTTTTCATTTGACTCTCCATCGTCCTAATAACTTAAAACTTCAAAAACTTCCTATATAACTACTAAATAGCAATCTATGTAAGTTATTATTGTAAATGCTATTGAAATACACGTATTTTGTATTTAAAAGCGTCACATAAAACAAAAGAAGAAACTTTTCTTCATGCGCTACAGAAACTTCACGTGACCAAATCTGTCAGTGCTTCCTAACTATCGAAGATTCACGATTGCTTCCGGAAACCTACGAAGGATAGTATTCAAGGTTAAGAATGGGCAAATACAGAAATATTAAGTAGTGAATGAGTTCTCGGAACTGGTCAATCTAAGCAGCTGTCAAATTTTCCCCAGCACCGCGGATATTTGCGAATAAATTTAGAAAAGTGAGGCGGTCCGGCCCGTAGCGAACCACGTCGAGCTATCCCTTGTGCTCAACGCCTCACAATTACGGACTGGTGGTGTGCGGAGGGTAAGGATAGGGAAATTGTAACCGGTTCGAGGTGACTTGTAGCACCCGCGTGAGAACTCTCAGGAGTGGGTGCGTCCTGACTGATTGTGGGTTGACTGAAGATGACACCTCGAATCTGGTAGACAGAAGTTTATTGTTGTTCTTAGACTCCTTTGCTCGCCACCGTAAAGTCGTCTTCGGTGTGGTTACTGTGTTTAGCGTCACTGTATCCCGCGGAGGCAAATGGCACTGCGTAGTCGAACTAGATCTATTTATCGTCTTCGCTATATATTACTCTTTGCGCTTACACTCACTGGAACCACTGTTGAATACTGTTCTTTGTCTCAGTGCATGGCGTGGAAGTGTATTTGTTAGGCGGCGGCGAATATGCGTCCGTCTCACATAGATCACAGGACCGAAGTGTTCTTACAAGAAAAACCTACTTTCAGCCATCACTTTGAATTACCCCCACTCTAGGTATATTTGAAGTTTAAAAAATTACATGAACAAATATGAATTTTCCATTGGCTGGTACCTATCCCCACTTGAGATCAGTGTTCAGAGTTCTGCGCGTCGGTCAAAGTCTTAAAGCCCGTTATCAGAAGCACGCATGTGATTTTAACAATGGGTTAGTTTGCCACAGGGTGGTACCAAGTTTGCCTTTAAGGCAAGAATGACAATAGAGAAGGGTTGTTTGTTTACAGGGATTGCAAAGGGAGTTTACTGACCTTCGCAGAGTGGCCTTGTCATTGTGCCAATCTTTCGAATATATGCTCAAGCTATATCTACATATTCTCTGGTATATGTTATTCATTTACATTTATTCCTTTGTTTACGTTAATGTCTTTATGGTATCAAGTTATGTGTCGTCTCAGAGTTCCTAGCTGACAGGGGCTGCGTCAAAAGGTACCCAAAGCAAATGAAACATTTGGCATGATTTTTTTGTTCGTTTTGTCCTGGAACTCTTGAGGAAGCAGTGTTTCTAATGCTTCATTGCATGCCTAACCACTGACTACGACTACTACGACTACCGCTACTGCTGTTGTTGCTCATGTTGCTGCTGCTGTTTTAACTGCAATATGTGTTACGAGTTATTAAAATGAAGGCTTGTAACTGCAGCATTCCCATCTACCAGCTTCTGTTTGCTTACTGTATGTCGTTCTTTGGTTTTGGTGTTTTTCCCTCAAATAAATTGATGCATCAATAGGACATAGACGGTCCTGAAATCAGCTTTGCGTAGCACGCTCATGGCGTGTTACGTGAGCTGCAGCTGAGAAATCGCATCCCTCTGAAGCGTGAAATCAGATCACCGATGTACCCGCTTCCATGTCTGTTCACATAAGCTCATTTAATACCGTGACTGTATATCTTGTGTTCCAAGGGTATCTATTGCAGGCTGACATTTGATATATGGTGATACGTGTAACAAACTTCCGTAGCATTAGCGTCATTTTAAAACCGTACTTAAACAAGCAAACTTAAAGTTGTGGAAGCAGACTACCGTAAAAACAATCAGCTGAATCTGTGGCAAACAAGGTGGGATGTCACGTTTTCGATACATTCCACGTGCTTCTTTAATGAAAATCTAGTACATTATTAAACCGTGCTTTTAATTGTTCGATATGCTTTTCAATATAGTGCAAATTCCTATATACTCAATAATACTCACAAAATATTAAATTATTTTGGAAATTAATTTTAGAAGGGTGTAATCCGACTAAAAATTCAATGCCATACCGGGATTTGAATGACGGATCTCCCAATTTGCGTTCGGTTGCTCTAAGAACTGAACTACCATGACAAATGTCAGCATGACTAGTACTTTTCCCGATAAACCACTAGCAGATTCTATTCCGGATGAGTAAAGGAAGCGAGGAAGGGAGGGAGGAAGGGAGGGAGGAAGGGAGGGAGGAAGGGAGGGAGGAAGGGAGGGAGGAAGGGTTAGAGGGATGGTGGGAGGGTGGGAGGGAGGGAGGGAGGGAGGAAGGGAGGGAAGGGAGAGAAGGGAGGTAAGGGAGGTAAGGGAGGTAAGGGAGGGCCACCGACAACGCTTAGTATAATAAGAGCTGAAGCTTTCCTGGCGACGAATACGCTCACTTTCTTCTTGGACAGCCAGCCAGGTGAAAAGATTATATATCAACGTTTTGGGCGTATGCATCTCTCCCATCAGGATATTTATAAAATGTTATAACGAAATATGAAATACTGGATATAACACAACTATAATCAAAGACAAAACACTGTCAAAATTCGCATTACTGAACAAAAGACTGTTTTCAGTTAGTTTAATGCCAGGTCAGGAAATGGCGTGAGTTTAGAAAATTGTTAAAGAAACGTAACTAAACTTGATTATCAAGCTGTATTGATCTTTGCTTCTTAATTCGACGGATTTCCATTTTAAGGCCAGTTTCCAAGAGGAGGTGAACTGAAATCCAGTATCACGACTAAGCTTGCTCCTTGCAGAGGAAATCGCCAAAGCCTCCTTATTCAGGAAGCTTAATCCTTAATCCTCCACCAGTTTACTTTCTCTTGGAAACTGGCCTTAAAAATGGAAATCCGTCGAATAAGAAGCAAAGATTAATATAGCTTGATAAAGTTAAGTAGTTACGCTTCTTTGATACAATTTCTATACTCACGCCACACACAGCACAGTGGTGTCGTTGAAGGGAGTCCTCCTCCGCAAAGGAGGGTCCTTCGACTAGTGCCACACCGGGACTAGGTCCCTTATTGGCATTAAGAGGGTTTTTAAAGAATGATGGTGGGTTGATGGTGATTATTTAATTTAGGATAGGTGATATACAGTCAGGGATTGAAGAATTGTTGAAGAAATAGCTTGGAACTAAGGAGGTCCTAGGATAAGTCTTGGCCTCTTATATGACTCTCCAGGGTCTAGGTCATATTCTCCAAGTCCTCGGATGAGGCTGTTGAAACTGGTTGGTAATTTTGAGTAGAAAGAGTGGGACAGTTGTAGGATGTAATCGAAGAGTTTTGGAAATGATAGGTCTAAATGGATGTTGTGATTTGGAATGTACCATTCGGCTGCAACTGCAGTCCGAAGGAAGCGATTTTGGAGGACTTGGAGTTTGGAAAGGTTGGTTTTGGCTGCTGCACCCCAGACTTGGCAGGCGTATGTAATTGCCGGCCTCAATACCTGCTTGTACAGCAGAATCTTGTTGCGAAGAGCCATTGGCGACTTTCGGTTATATAGTGGATATAGCATGGCCATCCTTCTACTAACTTTGTTAGCTACTGCTGCTATATGGTCCTTCCATGTGAGGCGCATGTCTAGGAGCACTCCTAAGTATGTTGCCTGAGTTGACCATGGTATTTCTGTACCACTTATTCTTAGGTTGGGTACGTCCTGCAGCTCTCGTCTAGTGAAAGTGATTGCCTGAGATTTTGTGGCATTTAGCTTTAAGCACCATGTCGCAAACCAGACGGAAAACATGTTTGCGAAGGTTTGTACTCTTTGTACAGCAATTTCATGCCTTTTGGACGCTGTTGTTATGGCGGTATCATCGGCGAACAGGTACAGGTTGCCGCCTCTTAGGGTTGGAAGAGTATTTATGTATGCCAGAAAAAGCAGGGGCCCAAGGACACTACCTTGTGGTACACCGGCATTTATAGCATATGGCTGTGACAGGATGTCGTCCTTCGTGACAACAAAGGATCGGTTTTTTAGATAATGATGGATGAGATGTACAAGGTAAGATGGGATATTATATTGGATGAGGCGATGTAGGAGACCTTCGTGCCAGACAGAGTCGAAGGCTCGGGAGATATCAAGAAAGAGAGCTGCAATCAAGTGCCGGTTGTTAAAGCCTTTAATCACTTCATCCACTAGACGAAGGAGCTGGTGAGTTGTAGAGTGTTTTCTCCGAAAGCCAAACTGCTCTGGACGTAGCACCTGATGTTCATCCAGAATGCATTGGAGACGTTGCTGTACCACCTTCTCAAACAATTTGCTGATAGAAGAAAGGAGACTAATAGGCCTATGACTGTTTAGGTCTCTTGGGTTTTTCCCTGGCTTAGGGAAGGTGATGATCCTTGCATGTTTCCATGCCTTTGGGAAGTAGGCCAGTAACAGCAAGCTGTTGAAGAGGTGCACTAGTAGATGGATCCAAGATTGTGGTAGTGCTTTGAAGGCTGCATAAGGGAGTTTATCAACTCCAGCGGCTTTGTAGGGACGAACGGAGTTAATGATGTTTTGGACCTCAGCAAAGGAGGTGAGGCTAACCTCCGGGACCTCGTGAGGAACACTAAGATATCGGCGTACTGAAGCTGATATTTCTTCAGACAGGTCATCATCAGTGGACTCTGCAGGGTGAAAGGTGGAGGCTAAGTGTTCCGCCATAATTTCAGCCTTCTCTCTAGCAGACGAAGCTACTCTTCCTCCATCAATTAATGGTGGATCAGATGAAGGGATCTTAAGTAGTGCCTTGGTCATTCTCCAGAGGGATGAGTCCTGTGGGTCTAAAGTACCCAGCTTTCTTTCCCACTCTTCATTACAGTGTTCAGCTATCTCCAGCTTTACCAGATGTTGGAGGCGGTTCCATTCACGCTTGTGCTGGGGGTCGCGTGTTAGCTGATAACGACGTCTAGCTTTATTTTTATTTGCTATGAGACGCCGTAGTGGTGGTGGTAATGGTTTCTGGGCACTAAAGTTGGCACGTCTAGGGGGAGTAGCTTGTGCCATGACTCAGGCCATAGTAGCTGTGATAGTGGAGGCCAGCTGATCTGCCTCTTCAGTGGAGTTGCAAGGAGTTAACTCCGCATTCTGCTCTGCCATTATTGCGGTGTACTTGTTCCAGTTTGTGAAGCGTGGATTTGGTGAGTTAGGGGGTGCCTTAGCAGTTGCGCGGGCTTGATAAAGAAAGAGAACAGGATAGTGATCTGAGGAAAGTTCTGGGATAGATAAAATATGAGGGTGACCACGGATATTTTGAAGAATGGCAATATCCAGCCAATCTGGTGGACGGCGGTTCCCATAAGTGATTGTGGGTGATGTAGGAGCAAGTACAGCAAGATTGTGGCGTTCTAAGTAACGTTCAAGAAGAGAACCTCTCGGATTACATATTGTAGAATTCCACAGCGTGCTTTTGGCGTTGTAATCACCCATAGCTATTGTGGGTGTGCCTGCAGAGAAAATAGTATCCAGGTCATTGACGTTGAAGGGCCTGCTAGGTGGTATATAAACAGAAAAGATGTTCAGAGGTCCTTTATTGGTGGCCACTTGGATCCCTGCAGCCTCTAACACGCCAGTGGTAGGCAGATGTAGCCGATGGTGTTTTAAGGTGCGGTTTACATATATTGCTGTGCCACCGTGTCCGTCAGCCCTGTCTGTCCTGTGACAGGTCATTCCTGGTATGGAAGCTTTCAAGTTGTTGGAGAGATGCGTTTCCTGCACCAGGAATATCTGCACTTTATTAATTGCAAGGAAATTTGCAGCTTCCTTTAGTTTATGCCGCAACCCGTTAGCATTCCAGGAACATATTCTCAGACTCTGGATGTTGGTTAGAATCTTATTGATGTCCACCATATTGTCCAAGGAAGGTAAATACTGTGTGGACCAAGATAGTTGATGGTGGTATCTTGGCAGGTCGCTGGGCTAGTGCATCAGCCAAAGCAATTGCAAAATCAGGTTGAAGTTCTACTGGAATTCTGTCCATAAGCTTCAGAAACTGATCGTCAGGGATAGAAGAGCATAGTGGCGGTGGTGATGGGTTTTTAGATGCCTGTGATTGATGGGTAGGCAGTCGTTGTTGGGCCAGTTGACGTGTCCCAGAAGGCAATGGTGGTTTGTACTGTGGGATTGTCACAGTCTTGGATATGGCACCAGATGCAGAACTACTTGCTACCTTCCTTTGAGGTAATGGTGGACTTTGCTTCCTCTGGTTAACTGAGGATTCCTTAGCTGTAGCAACGGTAGGAATTGCTTCTGCAGATGCAGCATTCTCAGCAGGCTGGGCTGTGTTTACAACAATATTTTGGGTGGCAGCAGCATAGCTAGCATATTGTACCTTCACTGGCGGTGGTAGTCCTGGGTAACGAGTACCCTTAAAGGCTTCTTTGGGAAGCCCCATAGGGTTCGGTACCTTGGGTGCAGCGTCATGTTTAGATCTTTGACCGTTCTTGTTGAGGTGCATTTCCACCCTGGCTTCTTGCCAAACTGGGCACTTGGCGTACCTGCAGGAATGATCACCACCGCAATTATAGCAGGTGGCTTTGGATCCAGTAATCCCAAGACGTTTGCAGTCTGTCCTCTTGTGACCTGACTCACCACAATAGGAGCATGCAGGTTCTAGCCTACAAGCAGCAGCACTGTGCATAAATTGCTGGCAGTTGGTGCACTGTAAAGGTCTTGCTGGAGGACGATATGATTCCACGCGTATGGCTGCGTTAAACATTCTCGTCTCCTTATAAATTTCGTGGTAGTTTCCCCCCTTTCTCAAAGCTACGCGAAAGTGAGGGAGTGGTTCATGTTTAGTACTGCGGTTGGAACGCAGTTGCCCAACTCTCTCCACCGGGTAACTCTTGCTTTTGAGTTCCGCTTGGACTTCCTCCTCTGTTATGTAGATAGGCACATCTGTTAGAGTTACATAAAGCAACTTTTCTTCTGGTAGCAGGGTGGTTAAGTACTGAATTTTCCTATCATCCAGTAACTTTCGGAGGGCTCTATGATCGTCAGGGGAATCCGGGATGAAGGCAACTGATCCACTCATATTCCGGATGGAATATTTGATGTTGGGTTGAGTTGTGCTGATGGAGGCTATGATACCTCGTGCACTACCCGGATCCCGTAGGTAGATAGGGGTAGCCTTTGCAGAACGTGTAACATGAGCACTTGGAGCAGTGACTGCTGGTGTAACGTTTGATGTGTAAGGAACTTCCATATCTGATGGGTCTGAAGCTTTTGTCAGACGTGTTGGAGCTGTCTGATCTGAACATCTTCTTTTATTATTTTGCGGTGTTGTTACGCCGTCATCAGGCACTATTGGTAACCCTTGATATTTGTTGGTGACAGATAAGGGTTCTGGAGGAAGTGCATGTTTGTGAGCCTTACCTCTTGTGGTACTAGGGACCGTTTCCCAATTTTGATTGGCTGCTTTAATTTTTTCACTTTGCAGTAGGTACCCGGATATGACTTCCACCCTCGCACGGTGTGCTGCGTAGTGTTGGAAGGCATTTGCAGCTAATTCCAGGTTAGCAGCTGCGAAGTTATTAAAGAGCTGCTTATCAGCAACTTCTAGAAATAGTAGTCTGGCCCTCTTTTCCAGATTTAGGGTTCTCTCGTCTATGCGAGACAAGGGCATTTGGGGGGCAACAATTAATGCTTGTTGCATGAAATCGCGGAGATCACCTCCTTCAACGTAATACTGTAGGCATTTAAGGTCCTGGTTTGCCTCTAATTTACCTTTGTTTGTCTCCTGGGTGTCCATTACTTGAGCAGCGGCTTCGGTTTCCATCATGTTATATTGGACCAATCACAGGCTACAATACAACAGCCAATGGGGTGTGAGCAAGTTGGAAGATACAGAAAGGGGACAGCAAGGCAAGACTTGTTGCCTTGATAGAAAGAGGAAAGAAGAAATAGAAGAAATAGAGCTAGTACTGGGCGCTAAAAAGCCCGAATACCAGAGGGCCTGCCCTAGGGCGCCTAGAAACCAGTCGAAAGACTGTTGGCTTCGGCCTTGGTATTCTACCCAATTACTGTGCTGTGTGCGATGTCTTCAGACTCGCAGGCTAGATGTTCTCTCTGCAGAGCAGCAATCCACTTCGATCGGCAATTTACGGCTATGAGCGCTGGTAGACAAGGACCAAGCCCTGAAAAGGGCTGCTTAGGCCTTGCTACGATGCTCCTTGTAGGTGCTTTTCTCTCCGCTGTCTCGAAGAGAAGACGATGTTGACTCGACGAAGTCTCGAAGCGAAGTGTCGAATGTATACTCACGCCATCTCCTGACCTGGCATTTAATTTACTGAAAACAGTCTTTTGTTCAGTAATGCGAATTTTGATAGTGTTTTTTCTTTGTTTATAGTTGTGTTATATCCAGTACTTCAATTGTGGTTATAACATTTTATAAATATCCTGATGATGGGAGAGATGTACACTCCCGAAACGTCGATATCTAATCATCTTTTCACCAGGCTGGCTGCCCGAGAAGAAAGTGAGAGTTTAGTATGTTTCGCAAGGCAGCATACTGATTATTTTTAAGGACTCCATGGATTTGTGAAACGCCGAAGTGACAGAACTAGTGTCCATGTTTGAGGGGACGAAAATTCACGTGTACAGATTGTTCGGAGTCACCATCACACCTTTAGTATCAACCTATAAGCTGCAGTAATTGCTGACCATATCATTGGATGTATCTACTCCCTAACAGACTAACAGGAAGGAACTACCTCGCATTTGTTAGAGATATTTTGCCTACATTATTGGAGAACGTCCCACTACACATTCGGCAGGCAATGTGGCTGCAACACGACGATACTCCAGCACAATTTGAGAGTAATGTGCGGGATCGCCTCAACGTTACACAAACCAAACCACTTAATTGAAGAGCGCGGGACAGTTCCATCGCCAGCACGATCACCAGATTTGCCATAACTGGACTATTTTCTGTGGGAAAGTACGAAAACCATAATGTAGCCACTTCTGTAACGTCAGAGGAGGACCTCATTGCAGAGTACATGGAGCGATAACCATTCTTTCCGGTCAGTCACACTTATTGGAGTATGTGCATGAATCTCAGCGCCGCCGATGTAGGTTCTGCATTGACGTAGGAGGTACCCAGTTTGTATCCCGTTTGTAATGTTGATGTAATAGTGTTCCTTGTCTTGACGACTTGTGTAATGGACACTTTGATGGTTTACTGCATTCAAACCTGGAGTTTTCGGATATGGATTGCTGCTTGGAAAATGATCTGTTTGCCTTCCTGCATAACATTGAGCGTTGTCGATGTTCTTATTTTTTACTAACCCTGTACACACATGCGATATATAGCTTAATGTACTTAAACCATAGTAAGTCATTTAAAGGCAGACAATCATCTTCATATGCGATACAATACAAATGTTATTAATGAGAAAGATAATAGCAGCCAATTAACATTAAAATATGGACGTACTGGTTAAAATGCGAGGAAATTTAAATGAATAATAAAATGAATACACAATTCCACATTGCATTTGTAACTTATCTGTGATACTGTTCTATTCATCTTCTATGCATTTAGATGCATTTTCTCTGGGTTCTCGGTTTCTCCCGCCATTTATTCAACCAGCTGCTCCATAATCACCGTTCCTTTATCCACTGCACATTGCATATCGCCCGCCTCTATAGCGTGGTGGTAGCATGTCTGCCTCACGTTCAAGAGGTCCCGAGTTCGAATCTCGGTCAGGGTGAGTTACCTAGATAAGGTTTTTCCGGGGGTTTCCCTTATCATGTAAGACGAGTGTCAGGTAACTCTAAGCTCCATGGACTCCGGACTCATTTGAGCATCATTTCATCCATTCCATTCATCGTCCGATATGACTTAACGTTGGAGGACGTAAAAAAGATGCATATCATTCACTTCTTCATCCCAATACCAGATGTCAGGCTGATCTCCCTTCAGAATATTATCTCGTATCCAGAGTTCATCTGCCCTGTGAAAGGATCTGAAGCCAGGCAGTCATTTTGTACGAGAAGGGTAAAATATAAAAGGATGGAGGAAGTAACAAATAACGAATATACTCCTACGCATGAGCCTGATTGAAACGTAGTAAATTCTATGAATACGGCTGGCTTTCATCCACAAAATGCACCTGACATTAATTAATTCGAGTTTTCGATTTCTAACTTCTTGTTAATAGAATCCGCATATATACATGCGAGGTAACATTTTAAGAGCTACTTTACTTTTACACAGGAGCCTTAGAAGTTTTAATTCCACGTGTTACAGAAATGATATTCTAAAAAGTTTGGAGCCCCACCGTTTCCTTCAGGTATTTATTAAAAGTATGTATGTGAAAGGGCCGGGAAAGATTGGTAAGGAAAAGGCACAAAAATATGCTAAATTTTTGTCAACTATATTTTATAGTCTAACAAAATTCCAAACTTAACAATTTTCGAAATCATAACATTGCCACTGATCAGAGAGGGTTCTTTTTTAGTTTCTTTTTTACAATTTGTTTTAATATATAATTTTGCACTAACCCCGAGGAAATTCATAATTCACGACGTGAGACCACCGGAAAAAAAATTTTGGAAGGAAAATTTTGAGAAAATGTGTCCGAAAAATTACATTGAAAGCGAAGCAAAAAATTTTGTCGTCCCCAGTTTTCCTGTCAGAAGTGGTGAGAAATGTGCGAAGTTCACTGTGCCATCGTAACCGGAAGTGAAGGTACCAGTACTCCACCTCCCGAGGAAATCTCGGAGCCTCCCAGCCCGGTTCTCCGGCAGATGGCGGTATTCAAATGTTGGGCTTTACTCCCTCTGCTGGCGACACTGGCGCTTCCTGGTCCTAGGCACATAATCGGTGTATTGAGAGCTCTCGGTAATCCAAAATACAACACAGCTCGGGTGCAGAGATGTCGTTACTCAAGACGCCAGCATTTGAAGGGTAAGAGGGAGCAAAGCATGGAAAATAGTTAGACCCTTGCTCGTTTTAAAGGTTACACAGTCTTATTGACATCTAACTTAATGCAGCAATTGGCACTTTTTATAGAAATGTTATCGCTTCTTCAATTAAGATGATTCTTTTTTAAAAACACGTGGCGTATGTTATATGCTCCTTGCAATATCTTCATATACTGCACATTAGAAGTAGAACTTCTGTGACGTAGGTGGTAGCGTGTCTCCTTCACGTTCAGTTGAACCTTGATCAGGTGAGTTGTCTGTGTAATGAATTTTCTGGGGGTCCCTATATCCTGAAATATGAATACTCTTTAAGCTCTATGAACCCTGAAATCATTTAAACACCATTTCATCCATTTCATTTTTCATCTGGTATGAGCTAAAGTTGGAGGACGTAAACTAAAAGAAAATAGTAGAGATATTGTCATAAGTGTCTGTTTTAATTAACACAATAGTAGTTAATTTGAGTTAAATAGTACGGGTGACGTCACTCTCCCACTCCATCAACCGTTGGATAATAAGTTTGTGTAAGCGGGTTTCTCGCCCTCTCTTTGGCATCTTTCAGCTTGAACGGATGAATTTGTCCGCAGCCTCTTGAGGCAGGTAAATGGTCCCTCTGGCCATCTATGTATTTTGCTTTATTGTAGTAAATATTGTGACTTTGTGGGTTCGTGAAATTAAAATTCCAATTGCAAAAACTCAAAACGTTCTTTATTTCCACCGAATTACAGTTTGAACTCTTGCCGATTACATAGAATTACATAGCGCACACAATTACAATCCACCAGTTCGTCTGTCACAAGTCCACTCTACACTCACAATTACGTACAACTCCTCTGATACACGTACACAGTATTCCAGTCCGTTCGCTAGAACGGCGCCCCTCACGGCTACTCGCCAAGAGCTAAACTCTCCTCCAGCCCGGCGCCTCGCTTATATAAGACCTACTGACCAATCTAGAAGGGTCCAGGTTAGATGAAATACCCCAACTGTTCCAGACGTCAGGGGGAGGGGAAAGAAGCGGCCAGTGCTCAGTGACACATTCCTAACCATCCACTCAGTTAGTGACACGAGATAAATGGGTAGGCATGGCCTAAATGCCTCCTGTCCCCACTCAGCTGTCAGTTGGTCGTGCCTTCCGATAATTGGGTGACAATACTTTTATTAAGTGAATTGTAGTTTTAGTCATTATTACTCATACCTTATGTAGAAATGAACGAAATAGAAAACCCCAACCTCTCGAAAAGCATGTATTCCTATTATTGAGCAATTCCCCCGTGTACGATCTCGCCATATGTTCTTATCCACTTCCACCCATTGTTATGTCCTCACAATATATTACTGTGTCAAGAAAGTAACGGGAATTGATAATATAAAAAGCTCGTTTAACAGGGTATTCGAAATAACTGTTGTCGCTAAATTGGTACCTCTTTCCTCTATATCCACACAGATTGTCATCTCTCATCTAATTTGTTTACAGGTTGCCATTTTTTTAGTGCATCTCAAAGGTGTTGCGATTTTATAGTGAATTCTCCTTTGTCTTATATTAACTGAAAAAGGGTTCCTCGAAATGGTTACTTGAGTTTTGGAAAGCGAAAGAGGTTGGCAGGAGCCACATCAGGCGAATACGCTGGTTGTTCGATGAGGTTTGTTGCGTATTAAGGCCAGAAATACATTCACAATGATAGTCTTGTAAACGGCGGTGTCATTGTGCTGCAGAATCCATGAGGTGTTTCTCCACAAATCTGGTCCTTTTTGCCGTATTTGTTCTCTCAACAGTCGCACAATGTTCAGATAATATATAGTCTTTATTTACTGTATAACTTACTGGCAAGAATTCCGATTGCACGACACCGCGATAATCGGAAAAAAGACTGTCAACATGATTTTCAGTTTTCATTGAATTTCCCTTTTGGGTTTCGGTTTAGTTGGACGGCGCCACTCGGAATCTTGCTGACTGGTTTGCGCGTCAAACTCATAAAACCACCTCTCATCACCAGTTCCAATGCGTTTCATGAATGTGGGGTCGGAGTTGGCTCGTTCTAGCATGTCTTCAGCGATCCTTCACGGATTGAGTTTTTCCAGAAAGTTAAAGAAAGTCCTTCGGAATTAATCGAGCGGCAACACGTGTTATGCCCAAACAATCTTTTAAAATAGTACGAATCGTTCACAAGACACAGAAAGTTACGCGGCAATCACCCTCAGACCTAAATGACAATTTTCAGACACCATATACTTCATTTTAGCCATGTTCAGTTCAGTTGAAACTGTTGATGTTCGACCAGAGTGAGGCAAATTTTCCACCACATATCAGCTACTTTTAAATTCACTGTACCACTCAAATGGACGTGGTTTTGATCAAGTCGATTCACCGTAAGCCCCCCTGTAACATTTCAGTGATTTGACCCACAAAATATCATTTGCAATGCAACATTTGAGACAGATTATTTCTTCAATATTCTTACCTATTTATTGTAAAATAGCAAAATGGCGCTCTTTAAACAAACTAGATGACAGATGATAAACTCAGCATGGGTATAGAGGAAACATGTATCAATGCGACAACATTGATTTCGAATCCTCTCTTAAACGAGATTTTTATATGATCAGTTCCCAGTATTTTCTTGACAGAATTTATTACGTGCATCTATATAGATCTATTCCTCTAGAAGAAATGTAGGAAGTTAAGGAATCAAAAGAGGCTCGAGGTCACAGGGGACCACAGGGATCACTGACAATTTCAGCTCTGAGACGTAACTAATACTTCAGCTGTCAGAATGTCGATAAACGAACTACTGCAATAGACTCTGATAGCCAACTCCATGCATTCAACTTTGATGGAAGAGAAACTATTCCAGAATTTCCTTTTCGACCAGGGAACATCCAAGTCAGAATGAGTATTCCACGAATAGAGGTCATCATCATCATCATCATCATCATCATCATCATCATCATCATCATCATCATCATCATCATCATCATCATCATCATCATCATCATCATCATCATCATCATCATCATCATCATCATCATCATCATCATCATCATCATCATCATCATCATCATCATCATCACCATCATCTTCAAGGATTGGGCCCTGTGACCCGTTCCGTTCTCTTAAAGAGCCTACTGATCCTTCCAGCGTAGAGCTGGGCGTCCCACATGTCTCTTTCTCTTCGGCATATAATCTAAAACTCTTCTTGGAAGTCGTTCCGCGTGCATTCTTAAAATATGATCGGTTCGAAGTCCAGTAAGACAACTCTTCTAGAAGAGGACAACTCCGATATAAAACCGGGCCCTCCAGGATGGGGGTTTAGCATTGGGCTGGTAACCCAATCTAGTAAAAGAGGAACTTACTCACAATTCTCATAAAATGAGCCGGACGAATAGAGGTAAAGATGCATATCATGGAGGGGTTGCCTAAACCGGGTAAATGTCTGCACGTAGATTAATGTAGGTTGCCCTTTGTGCTTCGAACGCGACCGCTGGAAGGATAATAAGGGAAAAATTGGAACGATGCTTGCAAGCTTAGACGGAGTCCTTAAGATTTCCAGATTACGCATTTGGGCTTATTCAAGCCTAAACACAAACCCCGAACTCTCAGGAGTCACTTAAAGGCGAATTGAGCATCTGTAGGGCGGGTTTATTAGCTGTGCGACGATGCCTGGCACAAACCCTCATAAAACACACATTTACCGTTCGAGTACGTCTTTATTGGTTCAGTTCTGAAACAGATGATGATGATGATGATGATGATGGTGGTGGTGATAATGATACAGGAAATGATGGACTGAAAAAATTGGTTAAAGAGGTATCTGCCCAGAATTCATCTACCGAAGTTACCACGATCAACTCGTGAGAAGCAAATCTAGAGCAAAACGGAATCTCCAGATTACGACACAGCCATCCCGAACAGTTGTTGTACTGCTAGTAACGGAATTTTGCATAACCAGTTCTTTTTTAACCCTATGCAGCGCATCTACGACAAGGTCAATATGTGTTTTGAGCGTACAAAACTATGCAAAACAGGTTTGTTTCTGAAGTAAAAGCCCAGTGCAACATAATCACTTAGTTTGCTGCATGCATAAGCTTCACAGTATTAAATGTTAGTTCTTCCGCTTGGTCGCTGGAGTTTGTGTTTGCAAATGACATGCTTTGCCGATATAAACTCGTAATGTACTGATGTAGACCTGAGATGATTGGTTGACTGCTTCAAAGCACGAGTGGTAAATTACCTGACAGGGCTTACTCCGATATGAATAGATTTCCTTCAGGGCCTTCCTTTTCATTCCACAGCAGTTACGCGGTGAAAGATCTAGAGTATTTTGTCATTATTGTGGAAGGCTCTCCTATCATTATGCCAGTGGTTATTTGATGTCTTGTATGCCTTGAGATACAGTTGAAGCTCACTACACATATGTTATATGCACGCCAAAAGTTTACGACTAATAAAGACGTATTTGTAGCAACTTGCCAAATGTTTCCTAGCCTCAACATTAGGAATTGCTAGTAAGCATTGTACCTACCACCTTATTGTGTATCAAAAGTTTACTCTTTAAATTTATTTGTACCCAAAACAACAAGAAGTTGCAGAAAATCGCCTAAGTGTTAAACGAAGAAAAAAATCATCTTGCGATGCCCGAGCACGGGCTTTAGGTGCTACAGGCTGTCGATAATTGATCATTTCATTGCGAGGTCTACCCGAAAACTCCGGCCTCTATCAACCCGGAAGCGATGGAAAACTCCGGGGCTCTTTCCTAGGGAAATACCTGGAGTCTAAGAACCCCTCCACCATCGACAACAGCGTCAAGACGGGTGGAAGTGGATACGCCACTTACACGCGTCAACTCCGCAGGAAAGACTACCGAAAAACCTCGGTAGGGTCGCCTGGTGATATAGCACACCTTCTACTATCTCCGCAGGCTAGTACCTGGGACTTTCTAGGCAACCCTCTACCCCCACCGGGTGGGTGAATCCTGGTCGGAGGTACCCGGTATGTAAGATTGTAAATCACGAAGAAAGGAAACGAATTTTATAAATATACTCTTGTTTGTAAACTTACGTACCTCCAGCAAAAGTTTCTAGATTATATTGAGAATCTAAAAACTCTTATTCACATCTAAAATTGGGTTATTACTCTATGACTTGCCAAATGTAGAGTTTACTTGAACTCTAATGGCCTTAGTTACACTGACATATTCTAATAGTCTTTACTCAACACGGAAGTTAGCTAATGACCTCTGGACAAACTTATGCATTGTAAAATAACACCTGAAGCTTTCCTGGCGACAAATATATTCAACATATTCTGCGGAAACAAGCTAGGTGTAAAAACGATTAGAAATCGATGTTTCGGGAGCGTGCATCGCTCCCATCATAAGGATATTTAAGAAATGTCTTTGTTGATTTTTGTGTTACATGTATTTAGTGTCTTTAACATTTCTTATAAATATCCTGATGATGGGAGCGATGTATGCTCCCGGAAAGTCGATTGCATTAATCTCCCTTATCTTTGTTTATAATACAGTCAAGTATGCATCTCATTATTCCTGGTATCATAATTTATGTGAAATATCTATTTTTTATTTCTTGTTATATTTATCGTTGGGTATTCGTTACTGTTGATTCGAATTATAAAAATATTTTATTTTTACCATGGCCAAACAGAAAGTTAAATTTTAAGGAAAGTTATTTTACACTACCTAATAAATATTGCGGTATCGTCAAGTCTCCTTTCTCCTCTTTGTACTTACAACAAAATTTGCTGTAAAAATGTCATTGGAATTTATCTGATATAGCAGGAAGTAGGTAGAAAAGTAAAGTTTTGTAAGAACGTAGTGGACAGAAAAATTCTAGTGAATATAAGTATTACGATACTACAAAAGTAAATAAATGGATGGAGGTATGGATTACAAAAAACGTATTTGGTTGTAGGAATGTCATTTTCTCAAAATGCATTAAAATTTGGATTGAAATAGCATATTTAGCAATAATTTGTGGTAATGGAACATATATATGATCTGTTAAATCTTCATTCTGAACTACTTTTATTTGTTTGCTAAATTGTAAGAAACAGAAGACAATTGCTAACCAAAAGTGTGGATGGCACCGTAAGGTGGTTACCGATTTCGAATATATCGTAATTGATTTTACTTTAAATACTAAAACTCTTCTAACCGGAAGAGTCGCTATGAAAGGCTCTTTAAACATCAAGCAAACACTTTTTCTGTTACATCGTACAACTAAATGTGTATATCTGAATTGAAAGTTAAACTGATTTAACAATACACAAATAGAGTAGTAAATGTTATAAGGACAATTTGTACTGTAGAGAGTAGGGAAATTCTTATTCATGCAACATAATTTATCTTAATAATAAGCATCAGGATAGTGACCAGACATCGGAGCCCGTACACTTTTAAATGGATATGAAGTTTACGAGTCTCGCAGTAGATAAGTGCTAACGTCAATCCCGGGGACAAGATGCAGGGATAGCCCGATTCGCAAGGGGCTTTAGTTGGTTTAGACTTTAGCTTTAGATTCATTACAACTACTGCTCCCCACTCAGGTAGATCTGTCTTCCAGGGAATGCAAGGTTTTGGACATATTGTGTTAATGAATTATTTTCACAACAATTATTGGACAGTCTCCATTTTATAAATCAAAGGTTTTGGATATTATCAACAACCATTAAACAGCTTGAAGAATGTACTTTCAAACTGTCTACAAGCAGGCAAAGAGGTGTGTGCAAAAATTAACAATATACAGAATGCACCACCTACCAAACGAACAAAAGATGAATTGTCAAGTATTCAACACAAAAATACTGGATTTTCAGTGCTGCGTAAATTAAAAAAACTAAATCTTAGACAAACCTATGAAAATCATTTGTACTACTTATATGCACCATTAAAGTCATGTGACGTTGACCGAACTTTCTCCCAATATTTTTATACTGTTTCGGTGAGAGGTGCAAAAAATTCCAATTCGACAATTTACGAATGAACATGGTTGTTCACTGTAATTGCCACATCGAAAGAAATGAGGAGGACGGCATGTTGTAAAGTAGCTTACACTTTTTTTTTGGCCTTCGGTAAAATCCCATATGGCCATCGTAGGGAAAAATAAGAAAAATAATGTAAGGGAAATTAAGAGGATGGGAGGAGACTAGATCTGTAGATCACTTTCTTTAAGAAATTGTAGAAGAGCTTGGTATACAGGTTTGTGGCATAACTGTAATATGGTGTTGACGCTAGCGGGAAAAGGAACAGACTGCTAAAGTAGGCGGCGGAGGAAGGAAGAACGGTGGGCTCGGTAGCGAGAGCAGCTTAACAGGAGATGATTGAGGTCAGCGGTTTCGCCTGGGTCATCAGGACATACAGGGGAATCGATGAGACGTAGTCGGTGTAGATGCGCAGGGTAACATCCATGTCCAAGTCGCATTCTAATGATGGAGGTGAGATGTCGACGTGCAATCCTGAAGCTGGAGAACCAAGGGGTCGTGGATAGATGCGTCTGAACGGCGGCGGAGTTTTTGCCTTTGATGGACTGCGAACGAATCCAGACGTCATTCCAGCGACAATAGGCGTCACTAGCTTACACTTTGTATCCGTACCGAACTGTACACACACTGCGCTTCGGTATTCTTGATGACACAGACGTTTGTTGAAGTCACGCTTGACCTTGTATAGTACCTGTGCGCGTACATTGATTGCTAATGTGTACGGGATCCGATGTCTGGTAATGACATAACAGCATCCTGCGTGAAAATTCCACGTTTTAGGGACTAAAAACATTGATCTATTTGTTTATTCGACGGAAGCATACTGGCTTTATTTCACACGTCCTGAAATACTTGCGTAAAAGGTAGTAGGTAACTATATTTCGTGGTTTCTCCTGGTTGATAAGGCCAATGACTCTACTCTCTTCCACCTAACCACTTATTTCACGTGACAGGGTGACTCCAGGGGCTATGGGAGGTCACCAACGGTCATATGGCGCAGAGACTTGCATGTTTGAGCTTCTCGGCTCCGTCAGAGGATGGCCATTTGAGCCTCAACTGTCAAGTCGAGCTTTCCCCGCTCCAGAGGAGTCTCTGAGCTAATCTCTGGCAGGTTGGGCAACCTAATAGTCAAGCCAGTTACTGTTGGGTAACTGAGCTTCTGCCCTACGCATTTCCTGCGGTTCCTTAATCTCACCATTCCTTCCGGCAGGTTATGTACAACGGATCTGGTTACGGCTCCAGGTCTTAGCTGTCCCTTCCGTTCCTAATCTATCTCCAAAATGTGTAAAACCCATTTTCATTAATGATATACATGTCGGAGCTTGGTTTACCGGTTAGTAACCACAAAATCAAACTTTCTTTTGCGATCACAGAGCAAGTAGCCGAATTTGATTCAGTGTAAGATTGTGATAATGTTCATTAAAATTATATTACCTGAGTTTTAGCTGTAAGGCAGTTGTGGAACATCGCTTAAAATAATTTATTTTAACGCGTCACAACGTATAACATTTTCCATAATGTTCTTATTAGTAATGCAGATTTGAACTGTCTTGCTTGGCTTGAATACATTATATCGATTGTTTGTTTATTTTATTCACACTTTTCTTAGCGTATCCAATCTTGTGCATAAGCTATAGAAGGGAGATAAAATGAAACGATAAAATATAAACCATAGAGAATTGTAGGACACATTTCTATTTTTATGTATAAATAATATTAAATTGTAACACTTTATTTTCTGCTCATGAATGTTTTATTCAATCTTTGAGAATTTAGCTCAGTTTCGTTTGTTTTATCCGATGATAAATATTGAAACCTGGCGCTGAGTTGGATTAGATCTACGTAGAGGTGCGTGTGACACGCAAGAGCGAATCACGCGTTTGTTGTCCGCCGCAATGTCTCCACATGATGTATTATACTCTGACAGTTGAATGCAGCTATCCGAAAAAAAAATATTAAGTACACTTGCGTGCAGAAAACGTGGAACACATAAGAATGGGGTGATTTAGCTTGGAAATGAAATACCTAGCTTCAAATGCTTTCAGCATTAACTTCCTCTCTTAAACATAATTCTATCAAATTGCATTAGAACTCAATTATTTGACTCCAATCCAGTTAACAATCTGTTAATAGATTAATGAGGGCTGTTCAATAAAAAATGTTCACTTATTCCTTTTTTACAACGTACCTTTTCCCTTGAATGCGATGCACTTGTCGAAGCGTTTCTGCCAGTCTTCAAAAACATACTGGAAACCATTTTTGAGAGATCCTTCAAAATCGCCTCTGCAGCCTTCACCACTGCTTCTGATGATGGATAATGCCTCCCACGAAGGCGTTTCAAGCTAGGGAGTAGAAAATGTCACATTGGGCTAAACCCGGACTATAAGGAGCGAGAGGGATGCACTTCACGTTGATTTTTGCAAAATATTCAGCAACAGCATTGGCAATATGCAGCCGCGCATTATCGTGGTGCAGCATCCAGCCCGCTTCATGGAAATGTGATCTTTTGTGCCTGATATGGACTTTCAACGTTTTCAGGACATCCCTGTAGTATTGTTCAGTTACTGATGTGTATGCAGGTACAACATGCTCATAAACCATTCCATGAATATAAAAGAATGAGATGACCATAACTTTCCCAGCAAAAGCAACCACTTTTGCTTTTTTGGGGGTTGGTGATAAAGGAGATTTCCACACTGAGCTTTGCTGTTTGTTCTCAGGATCAAATTGATGTAGCCAAGTTTCATCAGCAGTGATTACGTTTGAAAGAAACTCCGAATCTTCCTCTAACATCAACTTTAACTGCATGTTACCTTCATTGCAGTGGTAGGGATACCTAGCATGTCAGAACATGCCTGGTTCTCACAGGCGGGAACCAGGAGTACCAACCGTGAAACTACTACGGCCTGTTTGCTTCGCATTAAGCTAACAGAATATAAGTTTGAATTTTAGTGCGAAAAATTATGACCGTAAAAATATTATGATCATTCTTTATTGAACAGCCCTCGTAAATAATATTCATTAAGATTCTGCATATATTGTTATTGTTTTCATCATTATAGGTGATTAATGGTACCTGGATATAATGGGTAAAAGTCAAACATCGTAATTATTAAAAAAAAAAAACACTGAAATTCCTTGCAGCGATAAATCCATGAAAGAAATGGCATTAAATTCAACTCGTCTCCATGTATAATAGAATGGAAGCTTATTACGTTACCATTGTGGCGGTTAAGCAAATTCACGATTCAAAAATCATTTCCATTTCTTGCTCTTGGAGTGTCATATTATATTAAACTAGCCAACTTGTTTACACCAATCACATGAGTTCCTTAAACTAGACCACCTTTCACCCCACCTTAAGTATGCCACAGCCTACTAATTCATTTATGCTTCTTGGAATTTGTGTCATGTCAGTGATAGAAGTGATAAAATCATAACTTAACAACAGACACATTTAAGAATAACAAATTTGGTAAAAATAGAATAGTTATAATTATACAGGATGTTCCGAAACGACACCGAACGAATATATAAAAGTAGCTGCTCAGCCTCTATGTGACATATATAGGTAGTTTTACCACCAATAGAGACACATAAATCACTCTAGAATGAGTCTGGATTAGGCAGTTACAGGAAAATCGGAACGTGCCTCATGCTATCGAAGTTCGCAGGTAGGTGACACAGCGTGCCGCTTGCTATAGCTGTTTGTAAACATACTGACATACTCTATGGTAGCTTGCTAATAGTACGAATTTCTTTGGCTTATGAAACTGCAATGAAGGAGCTATTCTTCAGCTATTTGTTTATGGGTGTTTAACGTGTTCCAATATTCCGTTATAGCAGTCGATGACAGGAAATAAGCCGGTGGACATATACAACTTAAATCTTTTATAAGGAAGCTACTGTTAGTGAGGTTGAGGAAGATGGAAGCATTAAATAACAAAAGGAATAGAAAACAATATCAAATAATTATAAAGTTAACCAAAACTAAATGTGTTATCAATGAGACAAGCATTTTATTCCCTGTGTTTAATAATACTACAGAAATAATTTGTAACTGAAAAGGAAGCTGCTGATTTTACAGTCATTATCGACTTTTTCCAAAATTAACTGCTCTTTGCCCCATTACCTGAAAGTGAGGCTAGGGATACTGATAAAGAGCAAGCAGTAACGTTTTTGTTTTCGTGGCAGGTGTGTCCCAATAACAACATTTGAGGTTCGCACACCAGTGGTTCTTGCGCTGACTAGTCACAAAATCATGTAATATTTAATACTGCATAAAATTTGCCTAAGAGTTTCGAAGCTGCGACACCAAGATTCGGACTAGTTAAAATATAAACTACGAAACGGCTGTACTGGTTCGATGCCGTTTCAAAATATCTCGTATATGTAGGTTTATCCTTATAATAAATAAATATTAACAATACTTAGCAGCATATATCTTATATAATTTAATATAGAAGTCTTACGTAGTTATTGCATATTGTCACCCTAAGTTTGGAACACCCTATAAAACCGGCTGGAGGCAGCAGCAGGAGACAGAGGCATTCGCACACGGCCCTCGTTTGTCTTATAGCGGTAACGAGGGGTGGCTGAAAAAAAAAAAAAAACATTACCGTGCCGTCTCTTTCCGCTGCCCTTGATTTCCCAAACTTACGGGATATTTCATCTAATCCAGAACATTCTCGATTGGCCAGCTGACCCTATATAAGCATCACGCCAGGCTGGAAGAGAGTCAGTCAGTCAGTTCTTGGCGTAAGAGTGCACTGCTAGTGTACGACGAGAATATGTGTGAGTGCATCGGAGGATTGTACGTAATTGCGAGAGCAAAGTGGAATTGTAACGGACGAACTGGTAAATCGTAATTGTGTGCATTACGTAATTCTGTATAATTGGCAAGTGTTTAACTGTAAGTCAGTGGAAATAAAGAACATTTTTGAGTAGTGCAATTGGACTTTTCATTTCACGAACCCACAAAGTCCCAATATTTAAGAAAAAATATTTATAAGGAGGTACTTTCTATTAATGCTTGAAGTATATCCATTTTTACAACAAATATGAATTGTAATTTTGACACATTTTGTGAAAAAAGAAATGCGAGAATGTTTAAGGTAAGCAAGTTCAACATTAACGACTATCTACAATAAATCAGAAAATAGGTGTTTTAATAATAAAACATCCCAAAGATATAAACGCTTTTTAAAAACCATTTGATAAGTCAAATAAAAGCAAAATATGAGATTAAAATTTTTCATAGCGCTGGATCATAATGAGCTTTCAGGATTGCACGAAGTAAATTTTGGGTTGTCAACTGACCTACGTCATATCTTCGTTGGCCGAAAAATTTATTTTTTGCATAAAACTTACCTTGGCTGCGATACCGAGAAATATTCGCCAATTGTTACTTTATGTTGAATGTTTTCCCTGCAGTTTCTCATTAGTTCGTTCAAAAACTTCATGAGTTGCCAACTTTAGGGACCTGCTTGCTAAGCAAATCCTACAAAATACTTATAGTTGTATGCATTAAGGTAGTACTACCTCTAAAATGAATATATCCTACGATAATGGGGAATAAATGCAGAAATACATTTAATATGAATAATTAGTTGAAATGAAAATAAGTGGTTATTGATTAAATTGTGTTTGTTATACATATGAATTTTTAATTTCGAGAATATCAACGATATTAATGCTGTTGTGTTTACTTTAATATTTAATGCCAACCGGAATATTAATGCATTTTATCTATGGGATAAAACATTAATAATAAAAATAAAATTGTGCTTATATCCAATGTAGCATTATATTACACCGACCAACTTCCCGTTGTTGACTTCCTTAAATTACGTGTTCCACGAGGTTGTTCACTTTAACTTCTCTCATTTAACATTTATATAAGCGGCATCGTAACAGTGGAAAAAGTTCCTCAGTTTTTACTTATAAATGATTTTCCACTTCCTATCGGTTGCCCTTTAATCCCTGTCTGCGACGGTATCTCATGATCACTCCAGTATTCCTCTAGATCTAATCGCTCTCCAGGTGAGTCGTGTGCGTCCCTTCTTTTTCTACTCTGGAGATGATCAATTTATTACTTTCTTAGGCCATTTTTCCTGGGACATACGATGTACATGTCAGTACCATTTGATACTGAAATTAAGGGATGAAATGAGTATAGAATCGTAATGGATTACAAATGAATATTGTATCTTTGTTACAACACGTGCATGGGGCATTGAGTCGATCGCTTAGCAAAAAAGACGGAGGAAAGAGGGTTTTCTTAGCAGGGATCCTAAATGCATAGCACTTGACTCCGTTTGAAAAGGAATTGTTCGGACCCTTAGTAATGGCATGACCAAGACTAATAATAACAATGGGCCAAATAGTCACAAAGGGAATTTTGGTGTGAATCAAGACAGGGCTTCGAGAGGTGAAAGTGACGCACACGCAGCTGTGTGGGAGAGGCAGTCTGTGGCTGGTAGGCCATTAAGACGGTCATCTGCTTCTGTCTTGGGCGGGGGCAGACCATCGCGTAATAAGCATTCCACATACGGTAACTCTGAACAATAATATATTGGTAACCCTTGGTCGGCAACTTCGAGTTTGATGTGATGATAAATAGAAGCAATCATTAAACTTGCGTTCCAGTGTCATTAGAAACATCCTTACTCTCATACATAATCACGCATACCCTTTGACGGAACTCTTTGCCCTACCCTGAAGATAAATTGGTAACCCTAACTTGCATCAAACTGTCGCGCCAACGTGTAACTCTTTGCTCTACCCTGCTCTACCCATCAAGCTGCTACACATTTCATAGAGGTACTTTCCAATCTGTCTATCGCTGACTCTTCATTGCTTAACCTTTCCAAAATTTTATCTTTTCTGATTTTTTCTGTACGGGAAATGCGTAAGCTCCTTCGTAATCCATGCGTCTCAACAGATTCTATCCAACATTTTCGTCTTTCATTTAGAGTCCAGGTTTCTGCACCATAAAGTGTTACAGCGCTGCTCAAAAGGTAACCCTGACTTTATCTTTGCTAATAGAAGCCTCTCAAATAAGGCTCTAACTACACCATGTGACATTTAAGCTAGTTAAGTGCAGAGGTTCTACTCCCATTAGTCCTCGACCTATAGGACCAAGGACCAGGGCCTCCTTCGACCACGGAGCGATGTATACTCCGGGGATCTTTCCATAGGGCAATACCTGATTACCTAAAAAGCCCCCCTTCCCACTGAGCACCCCATGAGACATGTTAATGCAAAGTTACTACTCCCATTAGTCCTGGACCCGTAGGACCAAGGACCGGGCCTCCTTCTACCCGGGAGCGATGGATACTCCGGGGCTCTTTCCATAGGGTAATACCTAGAGTCTAAAAAGCCCCCCCCCGCTGAGCACAACGTCAAGACGGGATGGAAGTGGATACGCCACTTACGCGCAGGGAAGACTACCGATAACCTCGGTGGGGCCGAATGGTGATCTAGCACACCTTCTAATAGCTCTGCAGGCTAGTACCCGGGACTTTTAAGGCAACCCTCTACCCCATCCGGGCGGCCGTAGCCTGACCGGAAGTACCCATTTGCCCGTGGGTGTCGGAGACACACTGTGCCCCCTGGAGTCCAACCGAATCCGTACAACTCCCCTACGGGAGGAGCTCGGCATGTTCGGCCCGAGGTTCCTCTAGTAACGTCAGAGGTACCACGAGTGCTAAGGGTCCGCAGCGCTCGCACTTCGGCAGCTAAAGGGGACGGATCCCCTCCCCTACGGGAACCCCATGTGACAGTTTAGCCCAGAGGTACTACTTCCATTAGTCCTGAACCCATAGGAACTGGCCCCGGGCCTCCTTCAACCAGGGAGTTATCCGAGCTGTCCCAAAGGGCGCTCGGCGTCCTCCGTGGGGCTTTCCATATGACAATACCTGGGTAACAAACATGGCCCCCCATCTGGTCCTAGGACACAAGACGGGATGGAAGTGGATACGCCACTTCGCGCGTCAACACCAAAGGTGAAGGCTACCGATATGACCTCGGTGGGGCCGCCTGGCGATTTAGCACACCTTCTACTAGCTTTGCAGACTAGTACCCGGGAGAATTGATGGCTTCCCTCAACCCCGTCCTTGGACGTACCCGATTCCCACGGGTATCGGGAACCACTGACCCCTCGAGACCATCCCAATCCGAACAACTCCCGAAGGAGGGGCTCAGATGTTCGGTCCGAGGTTCCTCTAGCAACATCAGAGGTACCGCGAGTGCTAAGGGTGCGTAGCGCCCGCAACACGGCAGCTGAAGGGGACGGCTCCCCTCCCCTACGGAACCCCATGTGACATAACATCTACTTCATTTATGATTTCTACGCGTTCCATTGGCTGAAGTAATGAGTTCTTAGTACTTAGAAAACATCCGAGAAGCGTGCCAGTACACTTCCTTCTTTTCCTAGAATAATACGTTATCTGAGATGTTTGTATTAACAAAGATAAAGTGAAGGTAACACTTCGAGCAGCACGACAGTATAGCACTCTCAAGAATAGTTTTAAGCATCATCTGTATTCTTGTCGGGTACCTCGAATCCATAACGTACCATTTAGTGCTTTAACCGTCGAACTCGTCTGCTCTATTCTACTATAGATTTCCTATTCGCTGTTACCAGATTTATAGATAACTGGTCCTAACTGTTTAAACTGCTCTTATTAAACCATCCGGAAGATGCAGGTCTAGATTTTTCGCTCCTATCACCAGATGCTTACAAGGAAACTATCACTATGTTTAGACGTATTCGCTTGAGGATTTGATAGTATCATCTTTGCCCTCTCTGGGGCCTGTGTGCCAAAACTCGGGTGTGAGTGTAGCTGGAAGAACCCGAATGAATTCAGAATACTAGGATATAGGCATAACACAGTATTATACGGGAGGAAATGTTTACTCCTGACGAGTAGCGGCTTACACATGGCATGCGTAAAGAACGACGTCCCCCGCAATCGGCAGATATCCAGCAGGTATTTGCAAGTGTCGCGTGCAGCGCTTTCCAGGCTTCAGTTGTGGGTGATAGGGTATTACTCCGCAGCAGATTTTTAGTGCACGTGGTTTATATACAGTAGGCGTTATACCATCAAGTTTTCAGGTGCATAGTTGTGTGCACGGTGAGAGTTTTCTTGTTAGTCTTGAAAAAATAGGCCTTGATGCCCCGCATATCATATGAATCCAGTAATTTTCTCGTCATAATGTCAGCATCCTCCCGATCATGACTTATCACTACTTGATAATACACAAACAAAAGCGAATGGATAATATTTATATTTCAACTGCCATTTATGGACACATTATTTCAAGTCTCCAAGACAGGTAGGTGTATCTTAAATAGGTTAGGAGACATTCCACATCACTCTCTCAGATCCTTCAATATTAAAAATGCATATGATACTTTCCATAATTACTGATTTGCATACATATTTGCTCACGTCCATCGTTCTCAGGGAGTTCGGTAGCCTACAAATAAGAACTGAGTCATAGGCTTTTTTAAGATCTACGAGGCTGGCCCCGTAGCCCAGTCGATAGAGCACCTGCCGTCCCGGGTTCGATTCTCGGCGGTGGGGTGGGGATTTTTCTGCGACCAAGATGATCCTCCATCTTCCTCAGTCTGGAAGTATGAATGAGAGTGCGAATGTGTGCGCGATCTAATGATTAAAGCCCAACAAATACGAGTTAACACCTTCGATATGTTCCAACGGAGAACGGCCGCCGATATAACCATTGGAGTTAAATGGAACAAAAAATAAAGATCTAGAAAATCAAATGTATATCTATTATTATATCTATTCTGTTTTGAGTTACCTGTAGTTAAGTAAATATATTGTCTCTGCAGTAAATCCAGCTTGATCTTCAGACAGACGCATAGATGTGGTTCTCTCTGATTTTGCAAGTTAAACCTGCTGAAGGAAGCCATCCCACTAATACCTCGTTAATTAGAGGGATCATTTTTATTCCCCTTCTTAAAGACAGGGCTTACATAACATAGTTGACAATCTTTAGGGTTGTAATCTCCTTCTACAACTTAGTTTAACATCCTTGTTATAGTCCTCCATATTTCCACATTTCCATGCTACACCCCCTGGACCCGCGCTTTCTAGTTCTGGATCTTATTAAGGCATTACTCACCTTATCTTCAAAGATCCTTACTAAGTAAGAGGATCATTATATTTAGCCTCCTCTGTAAACTATCTTCTATCTTCCATTAGTATTCCCTCACTGTCTTATCCAGCTTGTCATCGAAATTATTCCTTCTGTGACTTGCGTGTGAACGTTCTCATTCGTTTGATTCCTCTCCACCCCTGAGTGGACCTACTGTATCACAAAGAATGATCAGTTTCCGAGCAAACTCTGTACGAAAAAACTTTGATGAATGTTCTACTATATATTTTACTTTTTTAAAGTATACCGCATAGCTCTAAATCTTCACATTTTCTTGAACTAAGCCACATTGTATATGCCATCTTCTTTATTATTTCAGTAGCTTCTCCCTTTATCACTTCTGACTTCCCCTTACTCAATTTTTTTTTCAAATCCAAGTGCTTCGCTAGAACCTTTATGAACTAGTGTCTTAATTATAGATTTCCTCTGTCATCCAGTCCTATTCTATTCGAAACACTTGTATCTAAAGAAGTAACATAATTTTATAACAAAGAAAACACAAATAACATTTTTATTTTCACAACATTTAGGTTTGAAGAATTCGTAAAATATAAACAGTTGATAGTCTAAGAGAATAAAAGAGATTGTAAATAGATGCGTTTCAAAATTGTGAACAAAAGGTCAAAAGTAATGGCATTTATGAATATATAAATATATAACTAACGAAATAACTGAACAAAGTTCACATATACCTTATTTCGGTTGTGATACAACTTATTGACGGAATAAAGGTGTAGATACAAAATAAATCTGAAGAAATGACCCTGTAGTAACTGTGAAATTGGCATTCGATTTTTGTCAATTGACGTTTATGACTGACCTTTCGTGGTTTTCCACTGAAGCTAGGTGGAATGGGGGAATGACTTCTGATCAGTACATCAACTTTTCATCACTTCACTTAAATGCCGTTTCCATTTCACCTTGAAGGTCTACACCAGATGGCGCGGATGAATACTCAAACGAAATGGTACTTCCCGTGAACACTAGAATGCTGTTTGGTTGAGAGGTCATTCATCTCTCTCTCTCGCTCTCTCTATAGATAGTGGGACCGTCTTCAAGCCCGCAATTTTAAGGGACTTCCGCGCGTCGGTGTGCCCAGTCTACCTGTGGCATATACCCTCCTGTGGTTCTTCCACTTCATTCAGGGTGATGTCATGATAAATCTATTAAATATGTATGATCCCATTTTAGTTATAGAAAATAAAGTATCTAAAGTTCTGGAGCTATATTTGTAACTGCAAAAGGAACTTTAGGTCGAAAACAACGAAGATTATAACATTTAAATTAAACGAAATAATCACAGTCCCTTCATTAGTAGTTTAAATTGCATAATTACCGAATACATCGAAATGTATAATAAGAAATGGCTATTATAATGTACTACTTGCCAAACCGCAGAAGCGCATTGGAAAATATATTGTACAACGGAGTTGTTTACGCAAGCCTATCATACATACACGGCCAGTGAGCGTATATTTCCTCTATACAGATGAATTCATATTTTCTGGACAACAATGTATCATACACCGGCAGGTACGAGAAAGCATATATAACGTGATTGAATATTGTGACATGGAGAAAGAAGAGGAAATCAAAATTCCTTTATGCCACCGACAAATGTGCGGCTGCAACGGTAATATACGTTCGTGTGTAAAAACTATTTGGCTAATGTTTTCATACTATTCACCCAGCTGTCCAGCGCTTTTGTGTTTCATCATTTACTGTACGTCGAATTACTAATATTTGGCTCTTTAGTAAACAAGATAACAAGCGAATACAGCATTGCCGTTGATGTTCAAAGCGCCGCAACGCTCTGTCATATACTTTTTAACAGTGAACTGTGAAATTCCACGGTAATAAATTTTCTTTTATAAACGCCAATAGGAGATACAGGGCTATTTATTTATTGCAATTTACGTCCTCCAACGTTAAGTCATATCGGACGATGAATGAAAAGGGTGAAATGATGCTCAATTAAGTCCGAGGTCCATGGAGCTTAGAGTTACCTGACATTCCTCTATCAGGATAAGGGAAAACCTCGGAAAAACCTTATCTAAGTAACTCACCCTGACTGACATTCGAACTCGGGACCTCTTGGACGTGAGGCAGACACCCTACCGAGGCGCGCTAAACAGGATTACATAGCATAAATCCTGCTGGTGGCAGCAAAAAGTAGATGTCATTGAAACAGTTAACGTTTTTATTTGACAATAATGGAGTAAGAATCTGCTCACGAACTTCCGTGCTATTTTAGCAAAAGTGTCTGCTGCTTCTAAAGCGCTGGACAGTTGACACGTCGCATGTGTCGTTTATGCAGCTTGGTTTCCGCCTTTGTCCGGTTTCACGTCATGGAGTTACGCATTTAATTCCCAAGATAAATACCCCGTGGCAGGCTGCCCGTGAGATAATAGGGAAATTCTCCACTAGCATTATAACCAAGTGTTGAAAACCTCGGGGAGCCGTCAGGAATTTCATCCTCCGAAATTCATCCTTATCTCTGTACAAGTTTAACGGAAATAGCAAAAGTTTGCCAGTGCTGTCAGGAATAAGAGTACCGCTTTAAGCCCTGGATTTTATTAATGAATAGATCAAAATAGTTATTTACAGTTTTCTATGTAAGGAGTAGTTTGGGGTTGAGATTATCTTGAAAATCTGGTTTCCAACCTTGGAAAATACCAATTTTATATAATAAGTTTGACAAAGGTATTCATTTTTGACATACGCACACCTAAACAACGAGCATCTAGACTTTCTTGCAAAAATGTTTGTTTTTCTGGATCGAGGGATTCTGAAAACGTGTCTTTACGATGAAAAAAGCAATTAACGATGTCATATTCGGTGTAAAAACAATTTGGGGACTTGGAGAAACGTTTCTCGTTTTAAATTATTTGTAGACGATTGGTATAAATAATCAGAGGCGGGCTCTTCAAGGTAATGCCTTAGGGTAAGAATGAATGAGAAGTGAAATCACCTATGCCATTATGCTTTATCAAATGGAAAGAGTTCTGGACGGCGACGAATGAGATGTTTTTGCGTGCTCAGCGTTTCTTCCTTTTTAACCCACCCCTTCTGCATTTCCTTCCCTCTCTCCCTCTCTCTCTCTCAGCCACTATCCTAGACCATGCCTATTCCTAAGGGAAAAACTGGATTTTCCAAATTTTATAATAATTATTTCATAAAATAAATATTGGAAAAATCATATTGTGACTTTGTGGTTTCGTAGAATTAAAAGGCCGAGTTGCAGATATTCCAAATATTCTTTATTTACGTAGCAATATACTGTTCAATTATCACGTAACAACATTACATCACATCACAACACAATCTTCCAAGGTCTATGACAATAGCAGCGTCCAGTTCAGCCCTCTTTACAACAACACCCTTGTTAAACAACTGTCTTTACAGCACTCTCAGCTGTTCTCTGCTTACTCACTCTGTTTACAACTCGCCCCTGGTCTGTCACAATCGCTTATATATCTCCTGATAATTTCTAGATCATTCTAAAATAAACCAGAAACCGAATTATCTCTATCAGTCCAGAAGTAACTAGAAATTTTCATTTATCTCAGTTTATTTCGGCAGACCTTTATCTGCATGTTATCTTGACTGCCGGCACTTGGTTTTCGCACTCCCCGCCTACCAGTTTCTTTTGTGTAAACAAACCGCGCGATCGTAGATACGGGTTCGCGATAATATTCACCTGTTTTAAATGCTATATTTATATTTTGTCACCAGCTTCATCGTCCAAGTCTTACAAATTTGGGATGATAGGCTTCAAAATATCATGTGTTAGTTCCTTCCAAAAGTTGTTACCTTCTACTTTTTCTGAATGTCTCACGCAGTTTTCCCAGTCTTTGTGTGCTGCCTTGTAAATTTCATCGTGAATAAGTCGTTCAACGTCAGCCCGTTTAAAGGTATTATTTCTGTTTGTTTTATTTGGGTCCACACAAACTCAATTGGATTGTGTTGGCTGTGTTAGGAGGTAGGTAGGTTACCCCTGCTCTGGTTTTATTTGCAAGTTTATCCAGTTGAACATTTATAACGTTTAATAAGTTATATCAGTTTTATAAATTTATAAATACATACCAACCAATAATGATGTCCATTACAGTTCTTACGTCAGCATGCATCATTATAATTTATTGGTATTATGAAAATTATTCCAGCTAAAAGCATGGCGTTTTCTAGTTTATGCTAGAAACATTACACCCTATCTTCAACATGGATTACTTTTTCCAAAATTGAGATTTTACCTTAGCGCAAATAGTATTTATTAAAGATAGATACGCTTGGTACTCACTTACGGGGAATGAAATAGGACAATACTGCAGGACTACGCATGACTACGATTGGTTGCTGCATTCAAAGACAAGCATCATCCCATTGGAATATCACTTTAGTTACATATTTGGATAATAATTTATTAACTAAGTTGTCATTAGAAATATTATCATTTGATTTTGTACTGCCCGTTAGTCTTTGAAGCGGTGTGGTTTACTTCTCTGACCTCCTTTCGGCTTGTATTTCTGATTTTCTTCTGAGGACCAGTTCATCACTTACTCAAGTTAAGTGATAGCTACGTAGGTATACGTTTTCTTTTGTGCTTTACCTAAGTAATTTGTTGATAGATTGGCTCTGGTTGAGGGAAACATCGGCTCAAGTTTCCAATCCGTTATTTATCTCGTGATTGAATGCACGGAGCATTCCCACGCGTATGTGATTTCCATCTTGTTAGTGTTAGTCATTACTAGGTATGCAATTCCTTTAAGAGCTTTTCCGAAACATTTCAATTTAATTATTTCTGTACATTAACTGTTCATATATCGTTAGCCAATATAATTTAGAGACATTTACCTATAGGTACGGGGGCCCAAATGACCTTGTTGTCGACGGGCCCTTAAACACCACACACTTACTCACTCCCCTATAGGTACGCCGGATCATTAATTTGTAGAATGAGCTTATGAAGTTCTGATTACAACTGAGAATTAACTGATTGTTTATTGTCACATCTGACTCGGTTCTTTTTATATGCAAACTAAAATTCATAAATATAATTCCAGCATGTTCATTATTAATTTATATTATTAACAAGCATTAAATAGTTTGATAATAAACTAAGTTTAATACTTTTAGGCACACACTCGCGGACATTTTGGCATGTATCATGTTAGTAATGTAAGAATTACATCAAAGTGTATTTATCGGAGAAATTAAATCGCATTAAAACTCAACTTAATTTACAATAAAGTAATACACAGTGACTCAAAAATTAATTTATCATGGAGTGAGTTACTTTAAAAATATTGAAATTAACTGATAATATTCGGTTCTGTACTCCAAGCTGCGAGTGAGTTAAACAGTATGCTATACATGCAGCGTAACAGCACTTTTTAACTGCAAAAGGATTAGATTAAATACTTGAAGTTCAAAATAAAAATCATTTTTGAAATAGGAAGGCAAATTTCACAAATTAATCGGTTAAAATATAGACTATTGTTAGGTGTGTTTTGGTGCTCTGATGCCCTATGAGTGAGGAATGGCTGACCCATGACCTAGACCTTCCAGTCAGAGAAACATTACTCCAAAAGATCGATCTGTCTCTTATTAAATTTCAGAGTATTATGAACCTAACAGTGCAAATTCTGTGAATGGTAATGACAGCTGTATTTAACAATATAATGAATTGCGAAAAAGCTACACTTCTAGTACATACCAGGGGGGGGGGGTTACAGAAACGGGATTGTTGTCAAAAAAAACTTTATTGATGAATCTTTTTACAAAATTACTTCAGTCACCTTTAAAATACTTTCCATTACATACGATGTGCTTGTGAAGCCTCTTTTCCCACTGTTGGAAGCATGTTTGGAACTCGTCAAGTTTGATATTGTCCAGTACCCCTTGCGAAGCTGTTTTTACCGCCTCCACATCGTCATAACGCTCCCTTTTTAGCGTTTTTTTTTTCATTCTTGGAAATAGCAAAAAGTCGCACGGGGTTTTGTCCGGCGAATACGGAACGTGGGGAACGACAGACCACCTGTGATATGCAAAATAGTGGGTCACTCGTAAGGCCGTGTGTGCTGAAGCGTTGTCGTGATGTTAAAACCAGTCACCTGATCGCCAAAGTTCCGGGCGTTTCCTACTCATATCCTATCGCAGACGCCTTAAAACATGTAAGTAAAAGTGCTGGTTAACAGTCTGGCCAGGGGGTACGAATACCCGATGCCGAATTCCACGATCATCAAAAAAGACAATGATCATGGTCTTCAAATTTGACCTCACTTGCTTTGCTTTTATGGTCTGGGAGAGTTGGGAGTACTCCACTGGCTTGACGCTTGCTTGGTTTCTGAGGCATACCCGTAACACCAACTCACATTCATGCGGATGTTTTTTGTGCTCCTGTTTGAGAAGGTGCGGAACAAATTTAGCAGTAACATGCCTCAAAATACTGGCACGAGCTCCAATGGTTTCTGTCGCTGCTGAAATCTGGTCGATCGTTTGGCGACGACCCTCGTTGATCTTTTGGCGGACCTTTTCAATGTTCTCCTCATTTCACGATGCTGAAGGGCGTCCAGAACGACCTTGGTCTTCAACACACATCTCCCCACGTTTAAAGCACCTAAACCACTCGAAAACCTGTGTGCGGCTCATAGCGTCCTCCTAGAAATGTTCCTGAAGCATTTGGTGTGTCTCCGTTGCAGCTTTTTTTTTAAAGGAGGAAAAAAATTTCACACACACTCTTTGTTCTTTTAAAGTTGCCATAACGACTTCGCAGAGGTAACCACCTAACAGTCAGAGTAATACAATACCACACTTGCACGTTCAGCTTTACACTGTCGCCGTCTGCACAGCTGTTTCACGAAGCTCTCTACTAACACCATCTAGCGTGAGAACCCTGCACTACGTCTACGAGTGGCAGCGCCATTGGAGTCCGGTTTCTTTTGGTCCCCCCTCGTATAAGCACATGTTAGCTAAATATAATAAATTCGAGAACCTGAGACAGCACAAGTGCTATTCAAGTAACCACAATTTAACCCATACCCACAATTCTTTGAATTATAACTCGAATCTGTAGGACTAATCAGACACCAAGAGGTTAGAATGAAAATTATCAGAAATGATAATTATATTGTTTATGTTAAATGAAATATATAGTCATATTGAATAAGTGCAAATAAGATACAAAACACATATTTTAGAAGAACAAAGAGGTTACAGTAAAAAAATACCCTATGCAAATAATAGTTTGCCTTGAAGTAGAAATGTCCTCTTAAGTACCGTTCCACATTTTTAGGTATTATATACAGGCATTTGAAAACATACAGATATTTTGATATAACTGTTACAGATGATAAAGGCCTATTCAACATTTAATTACTCATCACTGAAACACATTAATATACCTAAATAAATACAAGAACATCGAGTGGAAGAATACACCCAGCTGACGACTTTAATTTTTCGATAGGAATGCAATTTTTGTCCTACTGCATTTCAATTTATAGCTGTTAAATTCATCTTCAGGAAGCATTGACGATGTGGGGCGGGTGGCTCCTGTCACCACTGCCCAAAAGACAGTGAGGAAAAGGCAGGAAAAACCTGCTGATAGTGGTATCCCAGCCCCAAAGAAATGTAACAAATTGATTCGTTCACCACTGGGCAGGTAGCTTTTGCCATGGCAAGTTGATATTGAAAGTAGTTATTTTTTATGTCTTTTGGTATTTTATTGGTACTTATAGCTTTTAATTGTTTTTTACCCATTTGGGCTTATTTATTTTATGGTCATTTTGTTTCGATCTCTTTTTTATTTTGAATATTTATAACTGGCTATTGCAATGAATTAGTTCCCGTAGGGGCGCTGATGACCGCTGCAATTAAGCGCCCTTATACACATCATCATCATCATCAAGAAAAATTCTAAGGGGTTCAGGTCGGGAGATCTTGGTGCTATTGCAATTCGTTGTCTTTGCATAAGTTGTGCCACGACTAATTTCTTTCAGATTTTGCAATGAAGTAAGCATTGTTGTCCTTATTAGCTTAGATTTTGTCTGTATTTGTTCAATACAAAGCCACATGAAGTAGCCTACTGCATTGTTTAATTCAAAGCCTAGTCAATTTAAAGCAATGATACGTCTTCCTTTGCTCACTACACATGCATTATGGTCCTATACACATTTAAATTGCTGTCTGAAAGAGTATATCTTTGTACGTTCTGAGTGTTGAGGCCTGGAGGAGTGCAAAAAATTGTTGCCATTTGACAAAAATGCTCACATTGTTTAATTGTAGTCATAGTAATGTGAGGCCATGGTTATATACTACAGCTTTTGTAAAAAAAATATCACTTTCTTGAGTTGCAACTGTGGGCTTACAGATATCGTTCCATAATTTTCACTCACCCAAAATAACTGAAAATGTAGACAATTGACTTTCCATCTCTAGCTTTCCTTTACTTTAAGGAGGCTTTTGGTCAACTTAAATGAAAACACTTGCGGAATGTAACAAAGCACAGAAAAACCATTACAATCTGGAGGAACAGACAACTGCAACCCAAAACCGGCAACTTCCGAGTGGACATTGAAAGGGAGCGTACGCAGCATTAAAATGCAGAACTCATAGTATAAAGGAATTAAAACAGGCCAAGTGGAGTGATTTTCCCTTTTAAAAACCAGTAAGACAAATAAAATCCACCAAAACCTTTTGAGTCATCCACCTTCGCATAAAAAGTATTACTTAACAACCAGCAAGCATTTAGAGAGGACACTTTTCTCCATTGTTATTGCAGCTATGATATGAATCGTAGATCATCGACATTTCTTGCTGTGGTTTTTGTTAGCAGAGCTGCCATGGAAACATACCAACACGACATTAAATGTGCAAATCGACTCACATTTTTCCACTTAAACTACAGCGGTTCTCAAACTTTTTGAGATAATATCTTCCAACGATGTTTTTAAATTCTGAAGCATTTTAGTAACTGGTTTCGTCGATAACATGTGTAAGTTCAAAGAATCTTAATTGATTGGTATTCCTCAGATACTGTCTGTAGACTACAATTGGAAAGTAAATTATTCTGCAGGCTCAGTTGCTTAGGTGCTGGTCTACTGATGCCAAAATCGTAATTTAAATCTAATCAGACCAGTGGCTTTTAAGTGTGCTAAAAGCGACATTGATACCAAAATTAGGGATTCAATATACAAAGAATCGTATTGGATTGCATATTAACATTTAGTATATTTGTTAAATATGAACAGGGTGTTAGTTTAGCAGTTAACCGTGAGGTGGCTGTCTCTTAGGGGGTCCATAAGGCCGGCACTTAGACTGACCGAAACAAATGCAAGAAAATGACCACTGGGGTAGGGGAATTCTCGTGAGAATAGCACATTTTGTTGTGAGGAATCGGAGACACAGCTGGACGGGTCGTCCAGGAAGGAAGACGTGTCACCAGAAGAGTATCTGCTCCTGCCTAAATAACCAATTACGTGCTATCATGTAATATACGTTTCACATACTGTAACTCCGGACATTAGTATAGATTGGTGTATACTGGTCAACTTCGCGATTTCCGAGAATATTGTAAAAAGAAGCAATTATTAAACAAGTCTTACAGTTGGATTCCAGTGTCATAAGACTCCTGCTCGAGACAAAGGCTAGACGATACATTGCTTCAAAGTTGCATAATGCCCACCTCGATAGCGTGGTGCTAGCGTGTCTGCCTCACGTTCAAGGGTCCCGAGTTAGAATCTCGGTCAGGAAGAGTTGCCTGGATAGGGTTTTTTTCCAGGGTTTTCCCTTATCCTAAAAGACGAATGTCGGGTAGCTTTAAGCTCTATGAACCCTGGGATCACTTGAGCATCATTTCACCCATCCCATTCATCGTCCAATATGACAACGTTGGAGGACGTTAAAAAAAGACACTTCTAAGTAAGTAGATTACATCTGTTGAACAAAGTTCCGCACATTGGCGGCGCTAATTTTGTCCTGTGTCTTTAACAATCAAAGGATTCTTATTGAAGAGGTGGAAGTGAAAAATGTAGTCATAGCTGGGATTGAAACCGCGGATCTGCGGCTGTCAGTTTCGCTGATCTTACCTGCTGTGCCACTGGGGCAAAATGCCGGCATTGTATTGTATTGCCCAGCTGATTCACAAAGTAAAGCGACAGGGAAAGTTTAAGGTCTATGGTTTAAACAGCAATCAGTTAATAGACATATGTAATGTTAATATCTACAAAACGGTCGATATGAAACCAAATTAAATACATTTAAATGAATTAACTGGCTTTCAGCTTTAAAATGGAAGTAATTTTAAAACTCTCAGCCTCCTCCTTCTCTTATGTTGGTGTACTGATTCTTTTACGCAGCCTCTTCGCTTTTACTCTATCCACCTCACCCCGAGACATATAATCCCGATTTTTCATTTGGTTTTTATTTTGTCCTACACTGTAAATGTGCATTTTACTGTACCATTTTGATTTATTCTACTGCAAACTATTATTTAATCATAATTATTTTCAGTTCATCTCAAAGTTTTGGGGATAGCTTGTTTGTGTAACCCTATGGACTGAGTTGTCTAGCTAAGACATGTTTCTTGTGCTGTTTGCCTAATGCAAATATAAGTTAAAAGATTCAAATTGAAATTTATGGATAAATATTTTATAAACAATATTACCTGGATTGCTAGTGTGGTATTTGATTGAGTGAGATTTAAGGGCCGGTCGACATCTAGATCATTTGGGCCCGTAGTGTAGTAACTAAAATCCGTATGTAGTGAAATAGGTGGTTGTATGTTTTCCGGAGCGGGTATTACTGTGCAGCTGCAACACATAGTTTCCTGGTGGGTATACGCTGAAATGCGATAACTAGTTGATGGCTGGCGTTTGGTTTTTGTGATCAGTTCTTCGCCCATGTTATTGTGTAGCAGCCATGAAACCACGAGTTGGCTTATGTCGAAAGTACAACGTAATGGCTCACGGGCTTTAGTACTTTATAGCCATAGGCTTTCAGTTAAACTACTGGACTAGTTGCTATCATTTAGAAGAACAATGCGGAATAATATGGCCTGCTGCATCTGCCAAATCTACCACTATGCATGCGACAGGTAACATCCTGTTTTAAATACTGTTAAAGAAGCTGTTTTGGGAATACATATCGCAGAGGTAGAGCCTTTGTTCATGAGCAGAAATGATTTCATTTTAAACATTTTTGAGTTTCTGGTGCAACACAATGAAAGTCCCTGCAGTGTTTAGAGAGTAGTCCACCCAACCTACTGACAAATATCTGTCCGAGCCACCGAGACGGTTACCGAAATGATAAATACGTAAAGCTAATCACCCACTTTTTAAATTTTTAGTAATAAAACTCGCTTATTTTACATTTGCCCTCGCACCACTGCATTACTGTTAGATGACGGTAACCACTAAAATTAAAGCCCATTTCTGTTTCACAAGAATCGCAAATGCCGTGTAGAACAGCTAAATAATAATAATAATAATAGTAATAATAATAATAATAATAATAATAATAATAATAATAATAATAATAATAATAATAATAATAATAATAATAATAATAATAATAATAATAATAATAATAATAATAATAATAATAATAATAATAATAATAATAATAATAATAATAATAATAATAATAATAATAATAATAATAATAATAATAATAATAATAATAATAATAATAATAATAATAATAATAATAATAATAATAATAATAATAATAATAATAATAATAATAATAATAATAATCATAATCATAATAATCATAATCATAATCATAATCATAATAATAATAATAATAATAATAATAATAATAATAATAATAATAATAATAATAATAATAATAATAATAATAATAATAATAATAATAATAATAATAATAATAATAATAATAATAATAATAATAATAATAATAATAATAATAATAATAATAATAATAATAATAATAATAATAATAATAATAATAATAATAATAATAATAATAATAATAATAACAGACACAATAACAACCGTACTGTAACTGTCTGCTGGTGTCCCCTGACTACTCCAGCATTGTGATTCGTTTATCACCTTCTAATTTGTCGTAATCACTAGCATGACAAGTGTCATAGTGGCGCTGGAGATTATCTTTTCGTATGACATTCTGGACCTTATTGTATATTAAACATCGCGCAGCATTATCAAATGCTGTAAAAATATTCCTGGTCCTATGAAGGGTTAAGTAACGTAGGGGTAGGAGACCTTCATGAACGTGTAACCATCTGGTACACAAATTCCTTACACAGGTCACTAACAAGCCTATATTGATCACCCAACAAGTTAGTCTGTTTAGTTAACTCGTGTGCAGGTTGGCCGACTCCTTTGACGAACCCTTATAATCGTTTTACAACACTGGCCCTCCTTCTCCCAGACCATTCTGTAAGGTTGCCACCTTTCTCGATACGTCATGGGTATCGTACGAGGTTTCGTCTAAATAAATTATCTTATGTCCATTACTGCGAAACTTCCATATATGTATCGCCAAGCTACAATTCTACTTGATTTCATAATAACCCTTAACTTATTCAAAGTGCGGAATTTGAAACCCAGCTCCTTTAAGAGGCCGCGCAAAGTGCATTGCCCATAAGGAAAATCACAAATTTCTTGGAAATGTGCAACCAATTCCTCTAAGGTGGGCGCTCTCCTTTTTGCATAGAATCTATAAATTTCTCAGCGAATTAAATGGCATGTGAAATTATCTACTTCAGAGAAACGTTTCCTTTTGTTTTCACACTTGATCGGCGTCTTTGGTATTCCTTTCGTCACTATTTCTTACAGTATTTCTGTGAATACCCAGAATTTATCATCAGGTTCATTGCATGACCCCTTACCAAGATTATTTTTCAGCAAATGTTGATATGTGTTCAAAACGAGCGCTTGAATTTGCTTAGAATTAGTTTCCGTTATAACTTGAGGCTTTTCCAGTAATGTAGCCCGGCCCAGTTATTCACCCTATTGTCATCACTTTGATTATTTTCACTAGAGTGAAAGTTATCTACTACTTCATTTGCATTTACCACTGCATTTCCCTCCCACGGTCTCCACGTCCTGACGCACAACGAATTTCTGCGCGTAATGAAACATATCAACTGGAAGTTGGAGTTTCGGCAACTGAGACTCCACGTGGAGTACACATGCGACTGTCACTTCGAGAAAATGAGGGCTGTTATTGGTCGTCAACGACAGTGTTCAATTTCTTCAGTGTGGAGATAGATTTATGACGGTTATTAGTGGGTGGGAAGGTGAGTTCTCTTTGAGGGGCTAAATACACACGCGTTCACTAGACAGACTTTTAACAGGTTGCCACTCTCTCCTCTCCCCACTCGCACTATAGTGCATTCGTTGCTGCACTGCCTACCCAATACTCGTTTTAGCGTGTCGTGAAGACCAGTGAATTAGAGCATAATTTATTCAGAGGTTAATTCTAATCCTGAATCACTTCATTCTGATTTTTACGTCATGCATTAGTCTGTGTGTTTCTCTGTATTTGTTTCATCTCAATCGTAGGCATGGTGTGAGATGTAATTTCGTGTCGTGTTCCTTATGAGTCGAACAAAAGAAAGACGCCCGCCTGACAGTAGTGACAGAGTATCTGCGCATTATTCAAGAGGTCTGGTGTTCTCAGGATAAGGTCTTTATCCAGGTTGTTCCCTTATATTTAAAGATGAATGTTGGTTAACTCTAAGCTCATTTAAACATAATTTCACCTATTTTTTATCTTCCACAAAAACCAAAGGGAAAGAAATATTGCAATCTAAGAGAATGGGCCATTCTTTTTTCCCCAAGTGCATACAACCTTCTTTTCTGGTGACGACTTCCCAAAAATCATTTTGCTTCAACTGTTTAACGCTCTATTACAATCAGCTCTTTTCCACGATCCCATTATGACATTTTAAGAACATCAAAAATCGTTAATTTTCATCACTTTCATATATTAATGCTTCAGTTTAATTTAATTATGGATGGCTCTTAATCCTTAGCTGAATGGACCAAGGACGTGCGTATCTGAACTCCATTTAAGCATTTTCATTTGCGTTTCCTGAAATCTGGGTCCTTTTAAACGAGTTAAACAATACAAAAAATTCTTTTGTACCTTTTAATTGTATTTTTGTTGGCGTTGGAAAGCAGCAACATTTTGCTTACTTGCTTTTAGCTTCCACGTTATTAGTCCTCCTTTGTTCTTAATTCCACGAAACCACAAGGAAGAGAGAAGAAAAAGGGCAGAATGTACAAGCGTGAATCGCTCTTTCCTTCCGTTGGGACGGATAGAGATGAGTAGAGGTTAAAGGTGAAAGGGTTATAGGTGCTATTTCTTTCCTTCTTTTGTTTTTACTTTCTTCTCCTTTTAGCATGTAATTTTATAGAAAGTTGCATACACTCACTTTCATAGCCACTCGACTTGGAAGTTATGCCATAAATAACTTCATACAATAGAGCAAAGAGATTAACATTTCTTTCAAGATTTAAGTTTTTACTTAATCTGGGTACGAATAGAAATCTTTGTAAAACATATCTTCTGCGATGGCATCTACCTAACGTTCCGCTTTCCGAGTTCAAAAATACTTCTCGGCTACGATGCTTCCAGCTTAAATCTTTTTATCCCGTAAAGAGATGTTTTTTACTTTGTTACATAACAGTATTTATAATGATGATCTCACTGTAGTTATTGTAACACTTTTTTGAGAGTTTCATCCTTTAGCCACCACCACCACCACCACCACCACCACCACCACCACCACCACCAATGGTAACAAGTTCGCGAGGAAGATCTCTTTTGAGGTCAATGAAAATGAATGCTATTCAGAGATTATTAAAATTATGAACTTCGCTAATTACACTGCGCAAGATGTTGTGTTAATTACGTATGCTTTGAATACTGTTTCTTTAAAACTAAGAAGCTGAATTCATAAAAAGAAAGCACCTGGAATTTTAATTTTTCATTTGAACTGCTTCTTAAAACTCATTTAAAGTCATCTGCTTAATTCAGGACTACCAACGTAATATTTTGTGGTATTATTTTAAATATGTATAGTCCCCAGAGCCCTTTAGGTAAAAATGTTCAAAAATATACTTTATGTCAATTTAATAAAACCTAAATTTTTCACTTGCATCGAGACGTAATCAATTACTTATTTATACATTTGCGGCACGAAAAACATTTATAAAGCACAAAACATTATAAGACTGAAGTGATTTTAATGTAATTTTTGTTTAGAGTCGAATTTAAAATCCTTATTGAGACAGGTATTTTATATTCAAAATACATCGTTTGACTTATGAATTTTTTGAACGAAAAGATAACTGGTTTTACTCATAGGATTCTGTCATAACAGAATGGTAAGGTACATTTCGATAAGTTTTTCTTCTAGCTATATAAAGATGACAAATTGAAATTTACTAAAGTCGAATGAAAATTGCAGTTGTTGAACAACGAGAGTGATCTGAAAATTTTCCCACCTCAACATGAAGATGGCAGCACTGGGTAGCGTACATGGTAGCATGTCTGCCCCCGTTCAAGAGGTCCCGAGTTCGAATGTCGGTCAGGGTGAGTTAACTGGATAAGGTTTTGCCGGGGTTTTCCCTTATCCTCACAGACGAATGTCGGGTATCTCTAAGCTCCATGGACCCTGGACACATTTGAGCATCATTTCACCCATCTCATTCACCGTCCGATGTGACGTAACGTTGAAGGACGTAAATTTACAAAAAAAAAAAAAAAAAAAAAAAAAAAAAAAAAAAAAAAAAACATAAATAAGAGCTAGTAAATTTCGTTATCCATCTGTTGACAGTTACTCTCCAAAGTTTCAGCCATTTTGGAAGCTCAGTTGTTACGTACAGCCCTTTGAGTGATTTGATGTGTTTTTAAGAAAATAGACAAAATCGAGTATCAAGCTGTCACTGTATATTTGCTTTTGACAGACAATAAGCCTACGCTAATCCAAGATGAGTTGGATTCTGTGTATGCGGACTCTGCACTATCATTTACCACAGTGATATTTTGGGTAGCTGAATTTAAATGTGGTCGTAAGTGCTTGTAAGACGATGAACGTTCGGGACTTTCAAAACTGCAACTACCAACGAAAACATCGCCATAGTTTACCAAATGCTGCTAAACGACCACCGAGTTAAAGTGAAAGATAGCAGAGGCTATGAACCTGTCAAAAGAACCTGTTTGTCGCGGATTAAATCAACATTTAGACATGAGAAAGCTGCCCGTGCGTTGTGTGCCGCGTTTGCCTACGTTAGATCAAAAACGTGTGCGAATGAACAGTTCTAACCTCTGTTGGCACATTTTAGGCGCAATAAATCCGATTTTTGGCGCCGATTAATTAATTTAGATGAAACTTGGATACACCATTATACACCCGAAACAAAAATACAGTACAAACAGTGAACTGCAAAGGGGTAAGCTGCTCCCCCCAAAAAAAAGCAAAAACTGTTTTTTTTTGGGGGCTGGGAAACTGATGGCGACTGCTTTTTGAGATAGTCATGGAGTTATTTTAATCGATTATCTTCAGAAAGGAAAAACCATTACATAAACATCCTTACTTAACAAGCTGAAGGCAAAACGTGCGGGAAAACGGCCACATTTACAGACAAAGAAAATCCTGTTTCACCAAGACAACGTGCCGTCTCGCATTTCAGCGGTTTCAATGACGAAAATCCATGAATTACGGTTTCAACTGTTTGAGCATCCACATTATTCTCCAGATCTAGCCCCAAGTGACTTCCTTTTGCTCTCTCATCTGAAAATTGCGCTTGGAGGACAGATTTTCCTCAAATGAAGAGGCAATTTGGGGAGAAAAACGCCGAATACTATATGGACGGTTTACAGAGATCTGGGAGAAATATGTAGAGTTAGGAGACTGTTGAAAAATGAAAAGAAACATTTCTGAAAAAATGTCTTGTATCTTTATTAGATCGGAAACTTTTCAGACCACCTATGTATAACATAATTCGAATGGCATACCTACCTAATGTATTAAACTACAGTATGAAGTTTATGTAAGAGAAACAAAATCCAATTTAAAGTTTTCATATGTGTAAATGTATTTTCAACATCTGTTGATCAGGAAAGTTGTTTAAAATACGAAAATTATCTCCAGATATCCCAAATATATCCAAGAGCTGTAATAAGGGAATCTGCTAATCAGTCACGAAAGCTGCTAACCTCCTAGTGGGATGCAGCTTAATATCACTGTTCAAAAGAACTTTAAAAAGGACGATTTTAAAGCTCTGCCTTCCCAGATGAGAATTTCTTTTTAATCACCTATTCTTATCGACGCTCTCTATTTGCTAACAAAGAAGGCAGTACACATATTTTTGACATAAGACAAATTTAATCATTAAATTGGTAAGTCTTTGCCAGTATTACTCCTGAAGAACTATCAGTTTTGGCTTCAAAGAATTTGAGTGGATCTGATGGTTTAAAACGTAAGAGACAATGATGATATTGATGTTGTTAAATAGAAAATTATATTTTCCTTCTTTCGGAATTGATGCGTCAGGTAAAAGCAATAATATATTGTTTTTATAATTCTTAGTACGTACATTTTATACTACATGTGTTTTCTAACCATCTTTAAAAGTTATATGAGAAAATTGATATCAAATATTAACATCTGCAATTAATGTTTAATCTCCAAAAATTGGGCACTATTTCACCACGAAGAACGTTAGAATTATAGCTACTTATAAGTTCAAAAAGTTATTAAAACACACATACTGATGAAGGTAAGTGCTATTAATTGAACGGCTATGAAGGGATACAAATAAGGAAACAAGGCAGCAACCAAATATAAGCAAGCACAATATACAGATGTTACAAAAAGGTACGGCCAAACTTTCAGGAAACATTCCTCACACACAAAGAAAGAAAATTTTATGTGGACATGTGAACGGAAACGCTTAATTTCCATGTTAGAACTCATTTTAGTACTTCTCTTCAAATCACATTAATCATGGAATGGAAACAGAACGTAATAGCGTGACTTCAAATACTTTGTTACAGGAAATGATCAAAATGTCCTCCATTAGCGAGGATACTTGCATCCATCCTGCGTCGCATGGAATCCCTAATGCCCTGATGCAGCCCTGGAGAATAGCGTATTGTATCACAGCCGTCCACAATACGAGCACAAAGAGTCTCTACATTTGGTACCGCGGTTGCGTAGACAAGAGCTTTCAAATGCCCCCATAAATGAAAGTCAAGAGGGTTGAGGTCAGGAGAGCGTGGAGGCCATGATATCGGTCCGCCTCTACCAATCCATTGTTCACCGAATCTGTTGCTGAGAAGCGTACGAACACTTCGACTGAAATGTGCAGGAGCTCCATCGTGCATGAACCACATGTTGTGTCGTACTTGTAAAGGCACATCTTCTAGCAGCACAGGTAGAGTATCCCGTATGAAATCATGATAACGTGCTCCATTGAGCGTAGGTGGAAGAACATGAGGCCCAATCAAGACATCACCAACAATTCCTCCCCAAACGTTCACAGGAAATCTGTGTTGATGGCGTAATTGCACAACTGCGTGCGGATTCTCGTCAGCCCACACATGTTGATTATGAAAATTTACAATTTGATCACGTTTGAATGAAGCCTCATCCATAAAGAGAACATTTGCACTGAAATGATGATTGGCACATTGTTGGAGGAACCATTGGCTGAAGTGTACCCGTGGAAGCCAATCAGCTGCTGATAGTGCCTGCGCACTCTGTACATGGTATGGAATCAACTGGTTCTCCCGTAGCACTCTCCATACAGTGACGTGGTCAACGTTACCTTGTACAGCAGCACTTCTCTGACGCTGACATTAGGGTTATCGTCAACTGCACGAAGAATTGTCTCGTCCATTGCAGGTGTCCTCGTCGTTCAAGGTCTTCCCCAGTCGTGAGTCACAGGCTGAAATGTTCCGTGCCCCCTAAGACGCCGATCAATTGCTTAGAACGTCTTCCTGTCGGGACACCTTCGTTCTGTAAATCTGTCTCGATACAAACGTACCGCGCCACGGCTATTGCCCCGTGCTAATCCATACATCAAATGAGCATCTGCCACTCCGCATTTGTAAACATTGCACTGACTGCAAAACCACGTTCTTGATGAACACTAACCAGTTGATGCTACGTACTGATGTGCGTGATGCTAGTACTATAGAGCAATGAGTCGCATGTCAACACAAGCACTGCAGTCAACATTACCTTCCTTCAATTGGGCCAACTGGCGGTGAATCGAGGAAGTACAGTACATACAAACGAAACAAAAGGGTATTTTGACAATTGTCTGCACGAATGATTTCAATTTACATTTAAAGAGAAATACTAAAATGAGCTCTAACATGGAAATTAAGCGTTTCAGGTCACACGTCCACATAACATATTTTCTTTCTGTGTGTGTGAGGAATGATTCCTGAAAGTTTGGCCGTACCTTTTTGTAACACACTGTATATAATGATTCTGTTATAAATTAATCGCAGGTAAACTTAGAGTATGATGAGAATTCCAACTGTAAGAAGTTATTCAATGAAATTAATAAATAAGTTTCCACATATCTCTTGAGAATGAAAACCTAGCTTCTTTTAAATAAATTGGACAACTAAAATGCCATGTTCCACCATTGCTTCCTCTCTTCCTCCGTTTTTGGTTTGTTTAATGCACTTATTTAGTTTCCTTTTCCCCTTTCCCTGTTTTTTGACATCCTGTGTCAGTCCCTTAATCGTTCTACATTTTAGGTATTTCTCGGCACTTCTATTTTAAGTGTATTAGTCATTTTAACGTTTAATCCTATGTTGTAGACCTTTTCCTCTCGCAACATTGTAATTTATGGCACTAATACCCTCAGCTGTTGAGCACCCTTAAACCTTAGCACTACACACCGTTGCTTATAACTTCTGCACAACTGTAGATGGCGTCTGTGTGGTGATAGTTTTGAATCTCACTAAGTATGTAAAAATGCATCGTGCCCGAAAGAATTTTAATTAAATGAAAACTACAAATCAGCTCTGCATTTAGTCTTTTATGCACAGCCGGAAAGAATGTCGTTTTGTTCCCTGTCCATTGTTAATTCCAACAATTATGCATGTTGGTTATTCCCTGTTTTTATGAACGATATGTATCTCTTTTTATAGCAATGAACTTAAGGCGTATTTGACCAGTAACTCATATCTCAAATTTGTATCGAAATAAATCGTTAATACTACTTGTCGGAAATTTGTTAATAAATAATACAATCATTGTTGCTAAATTTATCAAGATTCTTCAATTATTCACAAGAATTAAAGGTGATCAGATAGAATAAATAACGAAGGGAATAATGAATGATATAGTATGAGAAAGTCCCAAATTTTACTTTTCGAAGAGAACATACATAATAGCCAATATAATGATGAAAAATGTACCATAAGTAACAAACATTTAACAAGGAGGAAAATATTCAATGTTTACGTAAAGAGATGTGTTAATGGGTGGACTTTCTTTGCGACATCAGTATCAAACCGCGCCAAATTTACGCAACAGAGCACCGTGCGGTCGCTTATGGGTTAAGGTTATGTTGATTCAACCTGTAGAAGCCTGGCGAGAGGGTGATGTTTATTTTATATTTGCGTTAATTACTTTAGTGGAGTTCGCAAGCCTGCGTGTGTTTATCTTAGCACACAGTTCTAGGCTTATAAAATAAGATTAAAATATGTGAGGAAACAACGGCCCACGCATCCTTGTTCTCGGGTAAGAGGCATTAGGGTGCCACCGAGTTGCCTGCTTTCTTTGAGGATAGATGACAGTTAAAGTTATTATTGTTTCAGGCCTGAACTGCAACTTAGGGTCATGTTATTAATAGTCCAACTCTTAGTTGACCTCGGCAGCTAAGAGAAACCAGGAAAACACCTTCAGGTTCAGCGACCCACAGGCTTTGAACCAGGGACCTGAGCTATCATGCTCAGTAACATTTTCATTTTACGGTAGGAAATAACAAAAAGTTTGAACTTTTTTCACGGCACCACTCATATGTCCCTTACATTTCCCTTGCATTCAAAGCTAAACACCAGTTCGATATGGACTACGATAAGAACACGTAAATATTTTCCTTTGTTTGTTCTCACAATTCTTATAATTGTGTTTAAAACCATGACATCAGTGATGTCTTTGCTGTCAAAGCTGAACACATGGACGTAGATGGTGAAGCAGTAAGTAGGTGGCGCACAGCTCAACGTTGACGCTACAGTTTGTAACGAATAATATGAATAGCTCAGGGTTGAGCAATGAGGTTTCTCAGGATATGCGTGGATATGTATGAGTAAGGATGGTTCTGATTCAAACTGGTTTAATGACTGCTTCTTTTTATCATAACATCACACTCGAAGTTGCGACCAAGAGTTAGCAATATCACTGTTTAGAGTTACGGTATGTGAAGTGCTTATTACTCGATAAAACTTAATTCCTTCTTCACGTACATATGAACCGAAAAATATCTTCTCTCATCGTTTCTGGTCTGCCTTCGACCAAGACAGAAGCGATGACTTTCTTAAACGGCAGCAAGCCGCGGACTCACTGTATTCACACTATACACAGCTGTGCGTTGGTAATTTCTGGAAGCCCCCTTTTCAACCAAAAGTCCTTTATGACTATTTTGTCCATTGTGATTATTAGTATCGTTGGTTATGCCATTATTAAGGGTCCAAAGAATACCCTCTTCAAACAAAGTCAAGTGCTATCCCTTAGAATTCTGTTTATCCCGTGTCTTTTGTTACACGATTCAACTCAACTGCCCCTGCACGTGATGTAACAGAGATCCAACATTCCTTTTAAATCCATCACGATTCTTATTGCAATTCCTTAATTTTGGTATCAATGGACCATGATTTCAGAATGGGCAGTAAAACATTGCTCCTCCAAAGTTGTGATACACATATGTAAGCGTGGAAAGATAGTCAGACTGAAAAATTCAATGCCATAGCCGGAATTTGAATCATGGATCTTCTGGTTGCCGTCCAGCTGCTCTAACCCTTGAGCTACTATGACCAACGTGCCAAAATGACATTAAATTCTCCAACTGACTCGTATTTTCCCGGTAAACCACTTAGGAGTTCTCATAAACACATGAGACAACTACCTTAATGACGACTTACTATGCTGTAAGTACTTTAAGGCTCGGGCTTTATAGTTAACCACTATTAGGTGAATTAATGGAAATTAATTGTTTTTTCACACTGGCCGTGTGTAGACTAAAGTATGGAAAGATAGACTGAAAAATTCAATGCCAAAGTTGGGATTTGAACCACGGATCTTCTGGTTGCCGTCCAGCCGCTCTAACCCTTGAGCTACTATGGTCAACGTGCCAACATGACATTAAATTCTCCAACTGACTCGTGTTTCTCCCGGTGAACCACTAGGAGTTCTCATAAACACATGAGATAACTAACTTAATGGCGACTTATTATGCTGTAAGTACTTTAAGGCCCGGGCTCTATAGTTAACCACTATTAGGTCAATTAATGGAAATTAATTCATCTTTCACACTGGCTGTGTAGGCTAAAGTATGGAAATTAATTGACCTATTAATAGAGCGGCTGGACGGCAACCAGAACATCCGTGGTTCAAATCCCGGCTATGGTATTGAATTTTTCAGTCTGACTCTATCTTTCCATACTTTAGCCTACACACGGCCAGTGTGAAAGAACAATTAATTTACATATGTAAGCGGTATGCAATGAAATCCCAACTTGAACTACGTACATTTATGAAGTGACCTAACGAAAATACAGATTTAAATGTTTCTTACAGACACTTGTCTTTCTTCATTTTATATTGGAAGAGAATTGTAATTTCAAGGATTACATTAATCCTAATTTAACAACCTACAAATTCCTGTTTTGTAGTAACGAAACAAATTGCTTCATTTTACATATATTGGCTTTATTGCCTGTTTATTTACATATTTTACCAACTTTGTTCTCATTTTTAAACGCATATTTCTCGAGTTTATATTAAGCATTAACCTTATAATAAGTATGTACAGACTATTTTGAATTGATTACATCATAAAGGAAGAAAGTCCCTGCATGATGCGGGGAAGTGTGTAGTGTTAGTGGTGGGGCCTATTTTAACTAGATGATACAAGAATATGAAGGAGACCTAATTACACATAATTTTCTTATTTGTTCTCTGATATTTTAACCTGTAGTCAGCAAGTAGTCGTAATAAACTAATATTAAACCTATTGATTCCTAAGATTAATAACTTTATATATAATAGTAGAGGCATAGATAAGTAATTACAATATAAAATTTCCATAAGTATAAAAACCAATGCATAATGTACGAAGCCGTTCTCCTAGAATCTAAAAGGTCAGTTAAATATTGAGCCAAAGTAGAAGTCCTTATGGAAATTAGGCGTTCCGGCGAACTCGGTCAGAATTAGCCCAAAGTTCGTGTAATTATAACTTGGTACTTTTTTTTAAAAAATAAAAAATACGTCCTCCAAGGTTAAGTCATATCGGATGGTGAATGGAATGGGGGAAATGCTGCCCAAATGAATCCAGGGTCTATTGAGCTTAGTGACCCGACATTCGTCTTTTTTAGTATAAGGGAAAACCCCGGGCTAACCTTATCCAGCTAACTCACCCTGACCGAAATTCGAACTCGGGACTTCTTAAACGTACATTTTTAAAATTGATTACAACATGCTCCATTAAAGAATTATAATTTGTAATACTACATGCCCTTCTTTCACGATAGCTATATAATTGTACTTCGTTTCAATACCTTCCAAAAACAGTCTTAACAAGAAAACTCACGTATGCCAATTCTGAAAATTAGAAAGAGATACTATTTTTAAATTCAACAGGTCAAAGGGTAAAAGTGATCTTCCAGATGCAAATGAGATGCTTAAAATTTGGTAATGTATAACGCAGAAAATTATATGGGGTACTTAGAAGTAAAAGAACCCATGTCCGTACAGTCTTCTACATTTCACAGTGCTGCTTTACAGTGATAGATTTTCGGCAGGCAGTTGTTCCTAAAGACCGTCGAATTCACTACATACTTGGCAAATGTATTTGCGGTTTAGCTTGTCATCAGTCATGGTAACTTAGGCTTCTCAGAAGCGTATTTATACCTTATAAGCTAGCAGATTTAATACTTCAGTAGTTACATATTCTAATACTAAAATCTAGGAACACTCTTAATTCATTATTCTCAAAGACGTCACATGGTAATCGGTAACTGCCTCAAATAGATGATTTCAAAGCCTTCATTAAATTTATCACTCAACTTAACTGATGCTGTTCATTCTCACATCCAACTATGCATACTACCAAAGAAAGATCCCCAGCAATTTTCATCGACGAATATATTGAATAAGCAACAAATGTGCCTCACATTATGAGAACTGTTCTCAAGACTCAAATTCAACTATCTCATCCGTTTATACTTTCACTACATGTAGTAATAAACTAACTATTTTCTGATGAAATTTCTTAAGGTTCATCTTAGAAAAATTTTTCATTACAGTTTGTTTCACTTTCCTGTATTATACAGGGTGCTTCAAAACGACACCGAAGGAAGATCTAAAAGAAGTTGCTCAGCTGCTATGTGACACATTTAGATAGTTTTTACCACTAATAAAGCCGCATTAAAATGCTCCAGAATTAGTGTGGATTAGGCAGTGAGAGGAACAATGACGCGTGCCTCACGCTGTCAGAGTTCGCAGGTATACGTCAAACGCCCTGCCGCGTGCTGTAGGTGTTTGTAAACATACCGACATATTACACAGTAGCTCCCTATTATTAAGAATTTCTTTGGCTTATGAAACAGCAACAAAATACTATTGCTTAATTATTGCTTATCAGTGTTTAAAGTGTTCCAAAATTCCATTATAGCAGTCCATGATGACAAATAACCTGGTGGACATATGCAACTTATACCTTTTAGAGGGAAGTTAATGCTAGTGAGGTTGAGGATGGAAGCATTAAATGATAAACAGAACAGAAAAAGACATCAAAAGTTGTAGATAAATTAACCAAAACTAAACGGCTTATACGATGACACAAGAATTTTATTTCACGTGTTTGATAATACTATATAAAGCATTTGTAACTAGAGGAAGCTGTTGATATTTACAGTAAGTGGTTGAAAGTATTCTACAATTAAGATCATAACAAAATGCTCTGAAGTTAAACAAGTAAATATTGTCACCCGAACGTCGGAACTCCCGAAAGAAACGCCCGGCAGTAGGGCCAGACGGGAAGCATTCAGACCACGCCTACCCATTTGTTACGAGTCACTAACTGAAGGGATGATTAGGAGAGCGGCACGAGCCCTGTACCGTCTCTTTCCCCTCCAACCAAACGTCTGGAAACCTCGGGATAATTGTGCGCGCCGTGAACCTTCCAGAAACGGCGATCTTCCCTATATATTGCCTGCATTTGGCGAGTCATTTCAGTCCTTGGCAAGCAGCCGTGGGGAGCGCCGAGTGAGTAAACGGACTGGAAGACTGTGTACGTGCATCGGAGGAGTTGTACGTAATTGCGAGTGCAGAGTGGATCTGTGACAGACGAACTGGTGAATTGTAATTGCGTGCGCTACGTAATTCTGTGTAATCGGCAAGTGTTCCATCTGTAATTCGGTGGAAATTGAGAACATTTTGAGTTTGTGCAATTGGACTTTTAATTTCACGAACCCACAAAGTCATAAAATTATCATTGATGTAACTATTTTTACAACTCATATTTTTAACAATACTGAACTAATTGTGCATTCATTGAACTCCCTTCAGCTCTTCCATCCATCAGCACCATATCCGTCATTTCGGGGTTCGTATAGCGCTCCATATTACTTGGATTTTCTAAGTAGTTTTACACTGAAGGGCAACATTACAACTGTCAGTTATTTGTCAAACTTTTTACAAATAAGTGCCCTTTGTCCCATTACTTGAAAGGTAGACAAGGGTCAATGATAAAGAGCAAGGAGTAATGCTTTTGTTTTCGTGGCCGGTGCGTCCCAATAACAACTTTTGAGGTTCGTAAGCCAGTAGTTATTGCGCTGCCTAATCACAAATTATACCTAACAGATCTTCGAAGCTGCGACACCGAAATTCTGACTAGTTATGTTATAAACTACGCAACGGCTATAATCTTTTGGTGCGGTTATGAAACAACCTGTAGAATCTTGAAAGATTTGAATAGACACGTGTGTTATATTAATTGCAGCTAGTTTATTTATACCCTTCGTAACTAAGAGCTTTGTATTTTGAATAAATACTGTTAAATGATAACCTTCAGCTATGATATTTGTAATTTATGCTCGTTATCTGATAAGATGAATAGATCGTTGTTAACAAGTGCGAAATTTAGCTTTTAGTCAAGCTGATATTGAACTGTACTTTCCATTTTCTCACGTTTTGTTTGACATTGACGTATAAACGACTCTTCTAATTTTATATCACATACTTATTTTGACATCTTAGTACTTTCAAAGCGTATACATAGATACACCTGTAATTAAATATACTGAAATAATTTATTTTTAAAGATTTTGGAGTCTAATTTTGTATAAATTCCCTTTCCTCGCTCAAAAATACTTTCGAAGGTACTCAGTCCTCTGTACTATTGTCCACATTATGATAAAGATAAATATGTAATCCTTAAAACAGAGAAATCAAAATTGGGATCAATGCGAGCTATATCTCTTCAAAGAATGCTGATATTTTTGATAAATTCTTTATAATAGGTAATTGCTTTTTAAACTTAACAGCCCGTTTTTATACCCATTATTTCTTGATCCCTGGAATACCATGGTCTCGAAGGTAATCCAATTTTGTTATACATCTCATGTTAGCTATGTCTCGACGTTGTTTCAACATCTGTTGGAGATAAAGGATTAATGCTGTATTTGAACGCAACCCCCAGAAATCCTATCAGAGGATGAATCCTCCGTAGAATTGTAAGGGGTTGTGTTTGACGAGTTTCGTTTTAAATAGTATATATACTCGCTCTGAGGATTAAATCCACAAATAAACCAGCAGCTGTGAGACAAGCAAATTCTGAAAGCACAAAGGACTGGGGAACGACCGACCACCTTTGTTCAGCTGTATTCTAATCGCGACATCTACGGTAGAGTGACAGAACTGCACAGATCTGTATCCCAGGAGAATTCAGAACAAATGTTTTTGTTCAGCAATGCATAGCTCATCCGTGTGTGACACGAAGGCAAACTAACGTTAACAGCAAGTAAACAAAAGCATAGACTGCCTCAACTGAAGCTATGTATGTTTGCTGTCTCGTACGTACGTTCACTGGAATATAAGAAAAATTGTGGGTGCTTTGATAAATGCGAGTGGTTATATTTATTCGTCACCTTTATCAGTCATTCATCATCACACAGAATACCGTTTAGGTCCAAACGATGCTCCCCTTTGAAGCCAATGCAAACATCACTGTACTTCAGCGAGGATGTGGGACATTCAATCAATAATATTTCGATTTTAGCACCAGGCGAAGTTGAAGTTTGAAAACCGAGAGGATAATTTAAGAAATTACATTAAAGCAAATATTTAGAACACATAGTTGCACTGCCATGTACTGTTATAATCTTGAACAAACCATTCTTGGAAAGGCTGATTCCTCTACTTTATAATAATCGAGATAGACAAACGCAGAAGTTACCTTATTGCTAACTTTCTTTTACATGAAAGGGAAATATGAGAATAACATTGACTTTAACAAGTAGACAAATCGTTTAACAGTCGAGGTGATCGTTATATGATGGCTATGAAAATTCATTCGCTTTGTTTGGCCATGAAATAAATGAAATGAATATTGACTTAGTACTGAAACATTTATTTCGAGTGCTGGAATTACCTGATGCAGACATAGAGAAAATATGCCTGATATATGAAGAACACACTGGTAATATCCAGTAAGTGTGGCTGAAGAAAATAGAGGAACAGTTTTCTTTTAAATAAATTAGGAAATTTTGTGTTTAAAATTTAGACAATTTTTTTGAAAGGATGTAAGACTGAGATTACATGATATGAATAGGTAAATTCTATTTTCCCAGATGAGGGAGAAAAGTTCTCTGGGGTACTACAGGGGAACAATAGATGACTGATATAGTGAGAAGTATTTGTCAATTTGCATAAAGAATGAAAGAGGATTCGTTTGGTTTAGATTAGGTGTTTAGAAACAAAGAACGAGAGAAGTTATCAAGATAATGTGCTCTCTGTAGAGTTAAGACGGATGAAATTCATTTTACCTTTCAGTGTAGAGCCAGAGCAAATATGAGAGAATATCTCACTGTTAGAAACGGTTATTTATTAATAAAGAAATCAAAATTAGGAAAATATAAATATTTTTAAAAAGGATACAAATGAGTGTATAGCTTATAGAGCTCTTACTAACTGTATACCAGCATTTTGGAAATAAAACTACAACCTATTGCACAAACGTTACTGAGGGAAGAGCAGTGTGGCTTTCACAAAAGATGATCATGTATTGGTGCCATATTTACATTAAAACAGACGAAGGAAAAGAAGAGATAATTAAATGAGTCATTGTCTTTATTATTTATGGATTATGAGAAAGCATATGACCAGGTGTATCGTGGAAAACTATGGCAGATATTATATGGTTACAAGATGGAACAGAACCTAAGAAATGCCATTAAATCGCTGTCCAACTAAAATATCTATAAAAACTAAGAGTTGCACAGGAAAAATAAATAACGTCCAAATAAATAAAGGATTAAGGATGTGGAGCCCGCCTCGGTAGCATAGATGGTAGTGTGTCTGCCTCACGTGCATGAGGTCCAGAGTTCGAATCTCGGCCAGGGTGAGTTAACTGAATAAGGTTTTTCCGGGATTTTCCCTTATCCTTCAAGACGAATGTCGGGTAACTCTTAAGGTCCATTGACCCTGGACTCATTCGAGCATCATTTCACCCAATTCATTCACCGTCAGATATACCGTAACGTTGGAGGACGTAAATTACAAACAAACAAAATACTGCGGGTTTTCTGCCATTTTCATATATATATATATATATATATATATATAATTTTATAAAAATTGTTTGAGAAAGACCTGAAAGGATTCGATATAAACAAAGATAAGCAAATACAAACGATGTTGTTCATGAATTATCAAATTTTGGTACCAGATTCTGAAGATAATTTACAAAGACCGTTGAACATATTGAATGGAATGATAAAAAAATGCGATATGAAAATTTCCCCAGAAAAGTAAATCGATGGCTATGTATGGAAAAAGTTGAAGACGAGTAAAAGTATTAATAGACAACAAAACAATAGAACATATATCCACTTTTAATTACCTGCGATTTCAGATAAGTACGGAAGGAATAATTGAAGAACTGGAAGCGAATGTAGTAAAATATGTTTTAATTGAAAATTATTAGAAGAGATTTTATATATTTAAATTATTTTTGTTTATTAAAAGGACAAGATACATTTTATACTGAACTTTTTAACCCCTGTGTTTTTAAATGGATGTATTAAGAAATATGAGAACGGAAATAAGGCGGACTCTATAGTATCTAAGCCAGCCTCAAAATATAGGAGTGAAATCTGGACGTTGTGAAGTCAAGGTAATAGACGTTTAGAAGCAACACAGATGTACTGATGTACTATTTCGTGGGGAAGTCTAGAAGAGATAGAATTAGATACTAGAATATAAGAACGCAGTTGGGAGTTGAAAATATGGTTGAAATACGTAACTTCCAGAAGCAGTGGAAATGAGAATGCTACCCTTAGATTACCTAGGCCAGCAGTGCATTATCGGGTCATCGAAAAGTCGCCCTGCAGCTCCCGTGAAACCAAGATTCCCCTAGAGTGGGGAATTCCGGTAGCAACATTGGAGCATAAATACCTACATCAAACTGACCAGTACAATGACTCACTGGCAGCCGGTGAGTACGTGCTGGAAACGATAGCTGGCAACTGTTTCGAATGGAATGCAAAAAACCAGGGATGCTAAACTTTTCTCGAGGTGTAGGCTAGTACCCAGTGCGGAGTGAGCTGTTGATGACCGGTTTTAAACCTAAGGGAACAAGAGATATATGTCGACCAAGAAGACGCTGGAGCGACCAACACAATTGATATGGAATTAACTTTGAAACAGGTCACTGACCTTAACCTAGGTAGCAAGAAGAAGGAGAAGAAGAAGAAGAAGAAGAAGAAGAAGAAGAAGAAGAAGAAGAAGAAGAAGAAGAAGAAGAAGAAGAAGAAGAAGAAGAAGAAGAAGAAGAAGAAGAAGAAGAAGAAGAAGAAGAAGAAGAAGGCAATCAGGAGGATCTTTGAAGATCCAAAAGCAGATACCAAAATTAAGAGTATTTTTATGGTCTGTGGAATGAATGAATTATTTATTGTGTATATTCCACAATTTTACAATTTACAACTTTAGGCTACATTTAATTGTCTTTACCTTGTTGCTACCTTTGCTTACATGACACCCAGGTCTTCTGTTCTGCCAGGTAGCTCTTATCCTCCAAGCCTCCTTGTCACTTAATTAGTCTCAATCTCCGCCACCCAAAAATTTCCTTTCTTCTACTCTTTACATTTCTTGACCACTTTTCTTTTACTTTCTGTAAGAACTCACCAATACTTCTTAACTTCTTGTCCTCCTTTCCCGTTAACATTTTATAGCTACTGTCCTCTTCTCTACCTTTTCCCATTTTTCCTCCCTAAACTTTTCTCTCCACATTGCAACATTCTCGCATTCTGTTACATAGTGAAAATATGCTTTCTTTTCCCCCACACAGCTCACAAATTCCCTTTTCCCACCTCTTATACCTCTTAGAAATATCGTTCCTGTTCTCATCGAAGCTAGCCATTCTCTCTCTTGCCTATTGCAGTCATCTACATATGCGTCTCGTCTCCAGTTTCCTTTTATTTATTTGTAAAATTCTAATCATTTCATATTTTCTAGATTGCCCCATATTTCCTGTCTTTTATATCGTCTAATCTGCATTTTACCATTTACTTACATCGCTTGTATTCCTTTCCTGTAATCTCAGTAACTGTGGAAAGGCATATAAAGGGATAATATAGGGTACTGTAATATGAAAAAGATAGCAGGGACGCAGTCAACACAAGCTAAGAACAGAGCTACATGGAGGGCACTGGGAGAAGTGGTTACCAAAGTGCTACAAACTAAAAGTGCATATCAGCTCTAACTATGTTCTACAATGGTGTATGTATTAAGTGTGTGAAGTAAACAGTGAAAGTGCTGATGACACCAGTACGCCGGTACTGAAGTGCAGCAACTGCACAAGGTTCTTAGGAGTTGCAACTCTTAGGAGCTCTCAATTCTATTCCGTGCGCAGTAGGGGGTGTTTGCCCTCAAGGGATTTATAGGCTTTTCATTTCATTCATTTTCTTTGTGATGTGTTTTGTAATGCTTAAAGAATTGTATATCGCATATACAAACTGTTCCTGGTGGAATGGATATGACTGACTATGGGCTAGGCTGAGTGTCAGGTCATATTCAGACAAAAAGGAGTATGGAAATGGTTTACCTCCATCCATGCACACACGCGCACACACACACACACATACACACACAGTGAGGTAAAATATGGTTTTAACAAGATATACTTTTTTCTGTTGTAAGATTTTTCTACCTCTTACGGTTTGCCGCTATGAAAATGTCATCCAGAATGAAGAGGGCTTCTGAGGACATACACAGAAATTTCAAGATATACATTTCATTTGTCAGTGAAAGTATTTATGCATCCAACCCGATCTCACGGATTACGACTCAGGCAATCGACGAGACGTTACCAGACGACATCATTGTCAGGACATACAGCTTAATATATGCCAAACGAAGACATAGCCCATCCTTTGAGTTACATTCACATGACTTTCTCGTAACAGTTCTATAAGCTGCTCTTGTAAAATTTTATTTTTCTGTTTTATTTCAATCCAATGAACATTTGCAGGAATGGTTTGCAGCGGTTATTTATAAATAGGTATATCAGAATATTGTGACTTTGTGGGTTCGTAGAATTAAAAGGCCGAGTTGCAGAAATTAAAAATATCCTTTATTTTCGTAGAGATACACTGTTCAATTCTCACGTAACAACATTACATCACATATACACAGTCTTCCAAGGTCGATGACAATAACAAACAGTGACAGCAGATTACATCATTAGCTCTCGTTACAATAACACTTCCAGCTGTCTCTCGTTCACAACACTGTTTCACAACTGACTCACTTTGCGAGCCGTCACGTCCCTAAATACCTAATTCGTAATTCTAGATTGTTCTAAAATAAACCATAACCCGAACAATATCTATCAGTCCAGAAATTACCGGAAGAATAAAGAAACCAAATATTCTAACACATTCTAGAAGCGTAATTTAATCTATGCCGGCAAGTAATTTACCTCAGTTATCTTTGCTTGCAGGCGCTTGTTTACAATAGCCGCGCTATCATTAACTGCTTAGCAAGGCTCATTATTACCATGAAACTTTATCCGTCGACTGTTTTCTTATTTGTGCCGAAACTTTTATGCTTGTTGACGTGACAATATATTATATTCTCATAAGTAGAACATTGCAAAGTCCGAGAAATGTCCAGGATTGTGGTACCTGTGGCAATTCAAAATTTCCTGAGCTAAAACAAATTGGCCGCTAAATATTAGTATATTCTACCTGCAGCAGTTTCCTCTGTAAGACTATTTAGCATATCAGGACTCATATGTGGCACAAAAAGAAATGGGCTTGACCCCGAGAGAATGAAAATGCTAATATTTTTAAGGAAATATTTTATTTTGTATTGGAACTAGCAGTGGAAATTACACTATCGACTATTGAAGTATCGGATATCGTGGAAAATATGGTGTATCGATATTGGGAATAGAGTATTGAGAAAAGCTGTTACTGACTATTACCTAATTCTGTTCTAGGTCTCTATAAGTCCCTTTTAGTTTCTAAATTCCCCATTTAAACGTTCCCTTTTCTACTCATTACATCTGCTAACAAAACCTTCCTTCATATTATATCCTTATTTCTTGATATAACAATAAAGAGATTTGTACAATACTTCTTCCCCATATCTCCCTACATTTTAGTTTGGATTATATTTCACCGCTCTTACATAATATCTCCTAAGGAGGATTCTTGAAATTTTATACACGTTGTCATTAAACAACAGATTTTCAAGGAATATGTATGTATTTCCATGCACCACAAACTACTTCCCAGACATAAGCCATTCCCCTATTCCACTTTTGTTTGCGAATTAGGCACACAGGTTCGGAGTTTGAATACAACTTTGCAGCTACCCTCTATTAGTTGTGCCTATTCTACCGTCGTCATTGAGTGCCTCTTGTACGTCGGATGCTGAGTTTCAGTTGGTTAATTCAGATTTACTAAAGAAAGGGCCCCCTTCCAAATACCCCACGCTATGGTTGCGCTGGTTTGAAGTCTGGGGAATTACCAGGATGCGATACCCTCATTCCTCTAGAGAGGAGGCATCGGGGAAGTGTTAGAAGAAGCCGCAATGTTTCCCTAGTGGTATACGCTGTCGCACTATCTTCTCGAAACCACTGTTTACTGCAGTTAGATTTCTAACCTAATAAAATAGTTCGAAATCTAGTGCTAAGACTTATATATCTTAGCTTACTGATATTAACATGATGCCCTTTGCCATAACGCTTTAACCTTGTCGCTCCTGACGTATCTCTCTATTTACAACTATTTTCTGGATTCAGAAAAGGAACATCTGGTTCTTACTCTATATGTACTGTTAATCAGATAATTGAAAAACATAGGGAGTTCAATGTACCGACTTATATAGCATTTATAGATTTCGAGAAGGCCTTTGATAAGGTAAATAGAAATAAATTATGCAGTATTATAAAACAAAAAGGTGTGCCCCAACATTTGATAACAGCAATAAAAAGTGTAGAAAATAAGATCATGATAGAAATTGGAATGAAGACAAATCTAATGACAACAATAAATAAAGAGGTAAGACAAGGCTGTCCACTTTCACCGTCACTTTTTAATGTTTATATTGATGATGCCATATCCGATTGGCAGACAAAATTACATTCGCATTTTATAATTATAAATAGATATTTAGATACTCTATTTATTGCAGACGATCAAGTTCTCATATCTAGCTCAGAAAATGGTCTACAAAAGGCGTTACATATGTTAAGTAACATTGTCTGTTAATATGGTTTAACCATATCGTAAACAAAACTAAAGTGTTAGACTTCAAGTGATCAAATTCCATAAGAGCTAAAATATTATTAGAAAGAAAACTTATTGAACGATTCTCCTACTTTAATTATCATGGTTGTTAAATAAAATCAACAAATTTAATGGTAAATGTATAACCATAAAGAGAATCTTAAAAAATATGAGAAGAGAGACTAAATTAAGATTTTATAAAGTAATGGCAGTTCCTATATTGTTATATGGTAGTGAATTTTGTACTTAAACAAAAAAACAAAAAACAAATGAGTGAAACAGAGGATGTGAAGTTTTTAAGAAATATAGCAGGATATAATCTACTGGATAGGCAAAGAAGTGAGGACATTCGAAAACAATTGAAAATTTTTAAGCTAACAAATAGAATAAAACAATATAGGAATAACTAGAAGGAACATATCGACAGAATGAATGATAGCAGTATTCCAAAATTAGTTTTAGATTACAAACCATTAGATAGTACAGATATAGGTAGACCAAGAAGTAGAGGATAGAACACTTTAAATTTAAAATTTATGGGACCGGAACGAGCCTTGATAGCTTAAACCGTGAAAACGTGAGGAGGAGGAGGAGGAGGAGGAGGAGGAGGAGGAGGAGGAGGAGGAGGAGGAGGAGGAGGAGGAGGAGGAGGAGGAGGAGGAGGAGGAGGAGGAGGAGGAGGAGGAGGAGGAGGAGGAGGAGGAGGAGGAGGAGGAGGAGGAGGAGGAGGAGGAGGAGGAGGAGGAGGAGGAGGAGGAGGAGGAGGAGGAGGAGGAGGAGGAGGAGGAGGAGGAGGAGGAGGAGGAGGAGGAGGAGGAGGAGGAGGAGGAGGAGGAGGAGGAGGAGGAGGAGGAGGAGCAGGAGGAGGAGGAGGAGGAGCAGGAGGAGGAGCAGGAGGAGGAGGAGGAGGAGGAGGAGGAGGAGGAGGAGGAGGAGGAGGAGGAGGAGGAGGAGGATTTTTATTAGGGATGGGTTGATACCGTTTTTCTTTATTGGAATCTCGATACCAATACACAATATTTTCCAAGATACTTGATATTTTGTTACTAGGTATCGTTATTTCCACTTCTAGTTTCAATATAAAATAGAATGTTGGGAAAACTGCGTAATGTCAATAAAATTAAATAGGTGCACATATTTAAAGAGACAAAACAGTCCATTTATAGGTGTTTGTTAAAAACAATTAGCATTTTCACTCTATCGGGGTCAAGTCTACCTTTTCTGTCACATGTGTCCTGCTGTGCTAAAGTCTTACAGAGAAAACTGTTGTAGGTGTAATACACCGATATTTAGCTCTGGAATTTTTTTTATCCCGCCCCTGATATTGTACGACTGCGAGGTCTGGGGTTCAGCGGCTCCGACCACTATTCGCAGACTCCAGCGCGTGCAGAACAGGGCGCTAAGAATGATCTACGATGCTGGGCATAGTTACCCGTTCATATCCTTCATACTTACTCAGGAGTCCCTTATATTGTAGACGTGGTGCGGCAGAGAACACTCATCACCTGCAAGAAACTTGACTCCCATCCCTATCAACTGGTGAACACCCTTGGCCGTTACGACCACAGGATTCCTTATCGGCATGCTAGTTACCGGCTGCCCAAGGAGGCTTTGGGCGACCTAGCCTGAACAGCACCACTCTCCCTTCATACCATTGCCCCCCAAGTCCATAAACGGGCCTGGCAAAACCAATGTCTTTACCTTATTTCCTTTCCCTCTAGCCTCTCAAGCGGGCTGTGCCCAAATGCCTCACAGACAGGCGGAAGGGCGCAGTCAGCACTAGGCGTAAACACCCCTCGTGGGCGATTGCGCCTACAAATGGCTAGATATACCACTGTCCAAGAAAACCGCCTAAGACACTTGACATTTCTTTTATACTGGCCAGATAAAGCCGCACTAAGCTGCTAGGTACTGGGCAGAAAACACCACGCCCAGGTAAACCTGGACGACTCGACTGTTCTGCTGGTCTGCTGAATGTTTTCCACTTAGGAACTGGTAAGTGACAGAGAATTTGATACACGTTTGTTTTATTTCATAATGTTACTGTGCAGGTGCCACATTCCCGGAATTTCTCGGAATTTGCAACGTTCTACTCGTACTTGTGATTTTAAAATAAGGTAAAGCTTGCAGAATCTCCACGGAAGTATCGAAAAGGTATCGTTCGATGTCGATGCCATGCAAATATCGTGAGTGTCGAGGACCCATCTCTAATTTTTAGTCCTGTGACACGAAATTTTTCTTATTCGCAGAATAAGGGTCCCGTTGCTTATTCAGCCAACTGGTTTTCGATTCCAGGAGCTCCTTAGACAGCTTGATACTGAAATGCCCAAGATGTATCCTAAGGGGGGAAAGGACATACCTTCCTTGGTTGTGCAGAGCGTCCCACGTAGATGACTAAATATGATAAATCTACCATGTCTATATCTAGTATCCACACATGTTGTTTTTAGAATTTTTATCGCGATATGAGGACCATTTTATAATTTATACTGATGGCTCCAAGGGCTCAAATGGTGTTGGTTGTACTTACGTGTGTGGAACCGAACCGTATACATTCGGATTCCACACTAGCACTTCCATTTTTACTGCAGAGCTTTATGCAATATACCGGGCCATTTTACACGTTCATAGATGAAAGTTGGGGAACTGCTTAATCCTAAGTGATTCCCTCAGTGCACTTCAAAGCCTACGGCAGCTGTACAAGTACCACCGTATTGTGCAGCGTATCCAGGATGCCCTCCACGTTTTACATGCTTCTGGCGTTAGTGTGGTGTGTGCGCTGGTCACGTAGGCTTGCGGGGGAATGAAATGGCGGATTCAGCAGCCAAGACGGCTACCATGAAGCCCAGGGTTCGAGTACAATCTGTGACATCGGAAGATGTTAGGTCCGTATTGCGGAGAGCTGTGCAAATCTGCTGGCAGGAAGAGTGGTCCGCTGTCCGCAATAATAAACTTAGATCTGTGAAAGAACTTCCGATTCCCTGGGTTACCTCCTGTCGCTCATCCCTTCGCGAGGAAGTGAGTTTGGCTTGGTTGCGTACTGGGCACTGCTTTTTTACTTTTTCTTTTTAAAAAGCAGCCTGCTCCAGTCTGTCCGTTTTGCAAAGAAGCGTTATCTGTCCGCCACTGCTGCTAGAGTGTTTTTACCTAGCACACATTAGGACGTCTCTGCAGCTGCCGGCCAGCTTTGCAGAAATGCTAGCAGATGACAACAAAGTAGTGGAGAAGGTGTTTTAGATTCTTTTCTAGGTTAGACTTCAAGATTTAGTGAAGAGTTTTTTTGGCAGTTTAGATTCTTTTTTTAATTTGTTATGTGCATGTATTTTTGTAAGGTTTTTTCCTCACTTTTATAGTTTTAGAAAAATTTATATCTGGCTTTTTCCATGACCTCTGCAGTTAAGCGCCCTTATACATATCACCATCACCGTTGCTTATTTATTGAATATAGTGCAGTTCAAGCCACCTGACGCTCTACGAGATTTAATACTGTGCAACCGCATCGTTACCAAACTTCACTCGACTTCTGAAGAGAGTTTCGGCTTTGTTGTAAACAACAAAGCAGCTTTATAAACATTGAAACAAAGTCTCTCATTAAAATAACTAAAGAGTGTGTACTACACCAAAGTTTATCTCAAAAGAAAGCTACCTACAACATTTCATTACCCATGTTGGTTTTCGTTTAGGCCAGTTAACCTTAATTCCTTCAGCCTGAAGGAAGATACGGTGCCTTCTATATATCCTATCTTAACTGTTAAAGGAATGCCTAAAATAATGCACAGTTTAGTGCAAAGAAATATATATTGAACTCGGGACTTTGAAAACTAGTTTTAGCATTTGTAAAAGTCAGTTAAAGTTCAACTAATTCAGTCTATGCCCAAACAAATTTTATTCCCATCTATAAAAGGCATAAATGCATTATATTCTCTATTTAAAATATATATAAACATAAATTATTAGGGCAAAATTCAATTGCAGCCATTTTCCGAACCAGTACAACAAATAGTTATCATTTAGCCAAGCCGTCTGTGGCTTGTCTTGTGGTAGGAAGTTCACATAGTTGATCATGATATTTATTGCCCTTTTACGAGGGCATGTTGTAATTTCCTTATTAAGCAACGTGGCATACATTCTATTCGCTGGTGCTATATCAGGAGACGTGTCTCGCACGCCAGGATATTTGGAGCCGATAATAATTGCTGCCCTTAAAGTGGATGATAAGCCCGCTAGTATATTGACATTGTGCTGTTTGCCAAATCTGGAGCAGAACGGGGCTCTGCCTATTCTGTTTGCTCCACCCTAAATTCTCAGAAAGTCAACAGGAGCCAGGTCAATATTCAGCAGAGATATGGGGTCTCAAATTGCGCCAGACTTATTCAATAAAATTGAAAAAAGGACACTGGTCCACAAGCAGTGCAATTATCCGTTAATGCGTTAAATATGCATAACATATTTTACGAAAGATTTGTGAACTTGCATTGTAACGAGTAAGAATGTATTTAGATGCACTTAGTTTATTTCATTTTTTCCATTAAAACACAGTGTTATCGGGGCCTCATCGAAAGTTTGCCATGACACGCTATTGTTGCGTATATGAGTTGAGCAAGATATGGAAATTACGGTAATCATTGTTATTTAAAATTTATTTCCTGTACCTTGAATTTAGCCAGAGCACTTTGTTGATCGTTAAGCTTAAATTCTGCTGACTGGCAAAAGATGTACTTTGTACTGGTGTATCACACATCCTGCTGATCAAGGGAAATAATGCACATGTGGCCAGTAACAGGTCTCAACATGTTCTCAATGATGTGAACTATGATTTCACAAGATGGTGCAATACTTGGGAGAAAAATAAGAGCTAGCGTGGGAATTGCTGATTTGGCATTTGGGTAGGACCCCAATTTAAGCTTGGTTGAGTTAGCGCACGTGGGGACTTTCTGATGGACTCTAGGCTGGGCTCTATGCTGGATGAAGCCAGGAGATCGCCACCAGGGTGTACCAGTCCAGACATCTCTTGTTAGTTGCACAAGGTTCAGACATATAACCAACGCATAGCTAAAGGTATAGTTACACTATGTCACTATGTATTTAAATATTCCTAAAGCGTCCTTGATCTCATCAAGATCCAGTGAGTGCCTTGAAGAAGTGCTATACATTTTGGAATACATTTATTAACTTGGGTTTGAATTTAGATGTTTTTTCTACTCTACCTTCCCATATCTCCTAGGCCACATAGCCGCGCTCCCAGTTACTATATAGAGTTGTGAGTAAAACCTCTTACCTACAACCTACAACCCCTACAACCCTTCAGGTAACACTATAAAACGTTAAACTACTATTAAATTAAGCATGTGCTTTATTCTTGTTTTCTATTGTCAATTTTAACATTATTTCCATAAGGATATACAATTCCTAATACTAATGATAGAAAAGTAAATAAAATGTAAGCACTTAAGTAAAACGTAGACTACAACCGCTCAGGGTGTGGATAACGAGGCACGCTTTAAGGCATGTCATCAGCTTATTAGTATTCCTCGCATTGAAAACTGTGCTTTCTAGGCAACTTCTCCGCAACACATGTACTGAAAACATATTTTGTTTATTGACGCTCTGTCATTGCTCATGATCGCACCAGTGCTGGAATTTCGTCCCGTGGAATTCTTTTGCAGCAAGTATATCAACTGCATTAGGGCTGCAGCTTTTAAATACACTCAGTAATCCAGGGTCACCCCGACTGACTCAATTTGCGTTTTACCCTGAAGAGCTAAAACTTGCTTCAAAAATTTGTACAAACAATGACATCATATACTAATGGATATCAAAAGCCTCTTAATTTACTCAGCTTAAATAGTGCATGTTTTTAATAGTTTTGATTCTAGTTACATTATGTGATCAAAGCTATGCACATCAGATAAGGACCTATCATCTAATTGCCCATTTGTGATTCTGTTAACCTCCGAGCAAGTGTAATTACAATAGAATTGAGAGATTAGAGAGCTAAACTAGATAAGCTTAAATTACGTCCTTAGAGGCCTCTAACGTGAATGATGTGCATCGAACAGAGCAGCTACAACGTCAGCTTGTTCTGAAGCTACAAGTACATGTCATGTCATACATGTGCTCTGAGTGACATAATGTTAAGCCCTTGAAACCGTTAGCTGAGACCACGGTTCTTCATCGCTTAACAGCATTGCATCGCGTTAGGTGATGAAATTACTTGAGGGAACTCTTAGCATATGAATATATCAAATTATAAATCCAGTATTTCACGCCTATTTCTTTAAATGTTTAATATATAAGTTACATTTTTTTTAGTTAATTGATGGAAATTAATCATTTCTCCACACTAGCCGTATATAGACCAAGGTTTTTGATAGTCAACATGAAAAATTCAATGCCATGGCTGAGATTTGAAGCACGGTTCTCCTGGTTTCCGTCCAGTCGCTCTTAACCTTTGAGCTTCCATGGCAAACGGCCGTCCTGACAGTAAATTCTCCAGTTGACTCGTATATTTTCCTGGTAGACCACTAGGGGCTCTCGCATCCGAGATACACCGTTTGTGGCGACTTACTATCGTAAGTACTTAAGTCCCAGGCTTCATTATTTAACTCTTATTTTAGTTAAATGATGGAAATTAATCATTTCTCCACACTAGCCGTATATAGACCAAGGTTTTTGATAGTCAACATGAAAAATTCAATGCCATGGCTGAGATTTGAAGCACGGTTCTCCTGGTTTCCGTCCAGTGGCTCTTAACCTTTGAGCTACCATCATCTCGGATGCCAGAGCCCTTAGTGATATACCGGGAAAATATACGAGTCAGCTGGAGAATTTAATCTCAGGATGGCACGTTGGTCATGGTAGCTCAAAGGTTAAGAGCGACTGGACGGAAACCAGGAGATCCGTGGTTCAAATCCCGGCCATGGCATTGAAGTTTTCATGTTGACTCTATCTAACATAAGTTACAGTTTAATGAGTGATGTATAGACCGAGTTCACACATATTTTTACGAGAAAATTAATTCAGTGGATGTCATTTTATTTCATTTTTGTTGTTTCAAAGCTTTTCCCCATGATATGCAACTTTTTGCAAAGAAACAATTACAGTTAAACATTTTAATATTACCTTAATAAAATTGAGATATGAACATTTAATTATCCTACTATTTTCTACAAATACAAAATGACTGATCAGCATAATTTGATCTTTCCTTTTATCTTTGAGATTTTTAGTGATCGATTTTTTCCCCTGAGTATGTTACTGGCGTACTGCAGGGTAAGATGAATGCTTGGGTTGCAAGCTTCAGGCAATTCATCCTAGCCTCCAAGTTACTTACCCCAATTGGAGGGTGCCAAAAAGAAAATATGGCATTGGCAGACCAAGAAAGAGGTGACTACAACAACGTTTCAACGTTTGAGACCCAACAAGTCTTTTTAGGCTTAAACCCTGTGAATGATGATGATGATGATGATGATGATGATGATGATGATGATGATGATGATGATGATGATGATGATGATGATGATGATGATGATGATGATGATGATGATGATGATGATGATGATGATGATGATGATGATTACTTTAAATTTACGTTCCAACTTTTAGTCATATCGGACGGCGAAAGAATTAGGTGAAATGATGCTCAAATGAGTCCAGGTCCATGGAGCTTAGAGTTACCCGACATTCGTCTTGAAGTATAAGAGAAAACCCCGGAAATGTAACTAGGAATGTATAAAATATCATGTACTTATGTCCACAAGTATATCATGTGACTCAATTTGAAAGTAAGAATGTTCCCACAAATGAAAATTAAGGTATGTGACCATAAAGAAACAACGTCTCTAGTGTAATACTTTTCAAAAGGCATTCATTGTGTATAGAGATCCTTATTCAGAATTTTAAACACATTTGGAAATAATTAAGTAAAGGAATTTAGTATCTTAAGTTAAGATTTTGTAATTTACGTCCCCCAACGTTAAGTTATATCGGACGATGAATGGAACGGATGAAAATATGCTCAAATGAGTCCGAGGTCCATAGAGCTTAGAGTTACCCTACATTCGTCTTACATGATAAGGGAAAACCCCGAAAGAACCTTACCCAGATAACTCACCCTAACCGAGATTCGAACTCGGGACCTCTTGAACGTGAGGCAGACACGCTAACACCACGCTGCCAATACGGGCCCTAAGTTAATATTTTGATGGTTTTGTCACTTTAAGTACAGCCGTTTTTACTCTGAACTTTATTGGTAGGTAGATCTACAGACTCACATTTGAATCGCTGTAAATCATGCTTTAACATTTCTGTACAGATTTCCGGGATGTATTCAAGTTATAACACCCCCTATTTTTTAGGAATGGGACCAGATAGGAACTTCTGTTTTTTTTAATACACTTTCAATCTTTGTGAATGCGTGACAGAGATGGCAGCACTGCATAGAACTCTAGTGGCACCGACCACAGTTAGGGCTGCTTTTATACTTAAAATGGTGACGTTTTCATTGCAAGAACAGCGTATAATCATTCGTTTTCTCCATTTTCGTGGTGTGATACCTATTGAAATCCATCGCCAGTTGAGTGAGGCATGTGGTGAGTGTACTGTCTTGGTTTGTTGTTACACGATGTTCTGCCTTCATTGAATTGTCGCACCCTGGAACGCACATCAGACACATCCATGGTATAATCACCACATACCTCACTCAATTGGCAATGAATTTCAATAGGTGCCACAGCACGAAAATGGAGAAAACGAATGATTACACGCTGTTCTTGCAATGAAAACGTCGTCATTAAACTCACCCTGACCGAGATTCGAACTCGGGACCTCTTGAACCTGAAGCAGACATGCTACGATCTACGCTACCGAGGCGGGCCTATAACTTAGACTTCCTGAATATTTCGGTACATTATCTTCCTGATTACATCATCCGGAGCCCTGACGTGACCCTCTTGCAGGTCACATGACCAGATTTCACCACGATCTATACCGAAGGTTCTAAATCTGCTGATGAAGTAGGTTATGCATACGTCTGTCCTTCTACTAATGCCTTGGCTCGATACCGCCTACCTATGGAGGCTTCCAACTACACTGCCGAGCTTCTGGCCATTCGTGACGCTTTGCAATATGGGATTCCTCAGGGCTTCCCCAATCTGCTCGTGTTAACCGATGCGCAGAGTGTGCTGCAGAGACTCTCATCTCCCCTCTGGATGAGAGAAATGCGCTGTTATCTTTACGACATACTGACGTTAGTGAACAACGCTACCATAGCCGGACATCAAATTCACTTCCTTTGGATCAGAGGGCATGTCGGAATTCGATACAATGAAGTCGCCGATCGTCTGGCAAAAGAGGGACTCGCCCAAGGCCCCTTTCAAGGTATCCAACTGCCCTACACGGATTTCTTCACGGTCCTTCAGCGTGACGCCTATTGCCGCTAGGATGACGCCTGGATTTGTGCGCAGTCCATCAAAGGCAAACACTGCGCCGCCGTTCAGACGCCGTCCACGACCCCTTGGTTCCCCAGCTTCAGGATTGCTCGTCGACATCTCACCTCCATTATTAGAATGCGACTTGGACATGGATGCTACCCTGCGCATCTATACTACGTCTCATCGATTCCCCTGTATGTCATGATGACCCAGGCGAAACCGCTGACAGTCATCTCCTATTCAGTTGCTCTCGCTACCGAGCCCACCGTTCTTCCTTCCTCCGCCGCCTACTTCAACAGTCTGTTCCTTTTCCCGCTAGCATCAACACCATATTACAGTTATGCCACAAACCTGTATACCAAGCTCTTCTGCAATTTCTTAAACAAACTGATCTACAGATCTAGTCTCCTCCCACCTCTTAATTTTCCTTTCATTATTTTTCCCTTGGATGGCCATATGGGATTTTACCGAAGGCCAAAGAAAAAAGAGTTGCACGACGACGATTATCAGTTCCATTTGACTCTCTCCTTACAACTGTGCTCCAACTAACCTCGGCTCCCTTTTATACGACCATTCATGATTACAGACAGTTGTGGAATGTTCTTTATGAATCAATATGCCACTAGAAGTTTCCGAGTTACCTAAACTTTATCTGTTTCGGCAAGCTCTTTTTGTGCGTTCGCCGCGCTATCTCAATAATGGGTTCGTCCAATATTTTTTTTTTTTTTTTTTTTTTTTTTACTGACGGGTGTATTTCAGGGCGCATTACCACAATGAACAATCAAACTGGATGTTTTATAGATAATTGATAAGTCAGTGGTGCTATACTTTATTATCTATCAGTTATACTAACCTTTTTATGAAGGTAAGAAACAGTCGACTTAATAACTTACTGCTTACAAACGACTAGTGTGAAAAAACCTCTATCCAAAGCTTGTAATGCCTTGCAATAAAGTACCATCTTGGAGTAATCTTTATTCCTTTCTTTAGATAGGTCTTCTATCTCTGTGTAAAATCTGAGATTATGTTCTTTTCGTTTTTTCACATTTGTAGTTTCAGGTTACCTACCTCAGCTGTTCTGTTTTCATTTCATTTGAGACGAGTCACGGACCTATGTCATTTCTTATTTTCACCGTTCTATGTTTAAAGCTGAAATTTATGCTTCGTAAGTTTACAGAACACTTTTATTACTTTGTAGTGTAGTTGTAATGTGTTAAATAAGATTTATCAATAGCATTGGACTTAATTTGACGTTTCCCAGTATGCCAAAATTTATATAATATTTCAAAATTCCCAGATATTGGAAATTAATTGTTCTTTCACACTGGTCGTGTGTAGGCTAAATTGCGGAAACGTAGAGCCAGACTGAAAAATTCAATGCCATAGCCGGGATTTGAACCACGGATCTTCTGGTCTCCGTCCAGTCGCTCTAACCATTGAGCTACTATGGCCCACGTGCCGATTGGACGTGCCTCCGACTGGACTCTCATTGGCTACTGTCATGGTATAGACTGTTGTACCCTAAAATGAATTGATATATTTAACATTATAATATATCTTAATATGTTGAATTTATATTTTCATAACCGTATGAATTAAATATAGTGCGCAACAGAGTTAATTTATCTGAAATGCATCTTAATTCTTAAAGGAAATAAGGATGAGGACCCTTTACTTCAAACCTGCCTCTCTGGATGACTGACTACATCAGGTGCATTTATTGGTGACCTATTGGATTTTATGACCTTTGCTCCACATGGTGTGAAAGCTGCGCCTAAGGAGCGGAAAGCATTAGCAAATTAGGGTAAAGGGGAAGGCAGTAGCAGGTGCAGCGACACAGCGGGGTAAGGTTATTTGAAAGAAACCTTAGGAGCAACAGCGCGCCGCCGCGGTCTGTCAGCCTGCGGCCTGTAGCCTCCTTTGATTCCATCAGTTCACACCTTCTTCTAAGGAGATGGTAGCGGCAATATATCTTATCTAGATCGAGTTGTTCTCTTCCATTATATACCCTGTACACAAGAAGTTTGCTTTATTAGTAGTCTGGTTTGGGCCTTTAACAATAGAGATGTATCATAGATATTTGCATAACTTTAAATTCCTCATGAAAAAAGCATCACATACATAGCCTCGCAATTCCCTCTATCTCTGCAGTCCAGCTATTTCTGACGGTTTGTATGCCTATTCCGCCAATATATGGATTCAGCTCAGCTCATTAGCAAGGTAGACGAGCGGCACCTACATCCCTTTTTATTGATGAATGCAAGGCCCAAACCAACTCTCCATACCAGAGAAGGCTCAATAATTTATTATCTGTGAGTTTGCAGTGGGTTGTTGTCAAAGCCCTCAAAGGCTGCAGTGTTTGGTTCACTAAATAAAGTATGGCATAGTTTGAAGAAAGCACTACAAATTGGCGTGACTCCAGCGGCGAGTCAAAAGGTGCCTATCGTCCGGAACACGTGAAAACAAAAGGCTGCAGTGAAGATCAAGTACCCCAGGCTATGATAAGACAGCAGCCAGTTTCTTTTCTCTGCTCATCTCGGGGAACAAAGGGACAGAGACAATAGGCTACCCTGGCACTGAACCCAATTATCGAGCTGCAGTGAATGTACCCACCTTTAGATATTCTCCTAGATATACTTGCTATCTTGTTCAAGTATAAAGTCAGGATTACGACTACAAATATGGCTTCTTGGTAATGAACATTTGCTTGCTAATGACGCTGACACACAGGCAAAGATGAAACTACTAATACTGGATAGGACTATACAGGTAGATAAGCACACGTGCTTCGTAGAATAACAGCACGCAATTCTGCGAAGTATATACGGAATGCTTTCGAAATAAGCGAAGATTTGAGGTAAGTTTGGTTATATCTACTCAGGAATTTTACAGAAGGAAAAGGTGGTCTCCTAGAGTGTTGTTCTTGGGAAGCAAGCTAGGTGAAAAGACGATTTGAAATCGACGTTTCGGGAGTGTGCATCTCTCCCATCATCAGGATATTTATTAAATGTTATAACCACAAATAAATCACTGGATATGACAAATATAAACAAAGACAAAACCCTATCAAATTCGCACTACTGAAAAAATGACCGTTTTCAGTGAATTAAATGCCAGGTCAGGAGATGGCGTGAGTATAGAAAATTAAATGGCTCAAAGAAACGTAACTACCTAACTTGATTACCAAGCTGTATTGATCTGTGCTTCTTAAGTTGACGGATTTCCATTTTAAGACCGGTTTCCAAGAGGAGCTGAACTGAAATCCAGCCTCACGATTAAGCGTGATCGTGTCGGAGGAAATTGCCAAAGCCTTCCTAATTTTCCGCTCCCAGTAACTTTGCATTTTGCCAATATGGTCGTCTCCCGAATGTTCAGCTCCTCTTGTAAACCGGCCTTAAAAACGTAAATCCGTCTACTTAAGAAGCACTGATCAATACAGCATGACCCAGTTAATTTTCTATACTCACGTTTTCTCCAGATCTGGCATTTAAGTTACTGAAAACACTCCTTTGTTCAATAATGCAAATTTTGATAGTTTTTTGTGTTTATTTATATTTGGTATATCCAGTGATTCATTTGTGGTTATAACATTTAATAAATATCCTGATGATGGGAGAGATGCACACTACCTAAACGTCGATTTCTAATCGTTTTTTCGCCTGGCTTGCTTCCCGAGAACACCTTGGGCATATTCGTCGCCGGAAAAGCACCCGGTGATATTTTAAGAGTATTGTCGTCTGCTATACTACTCTGTGAAGAAAATTTTTGGAATGGTCAATGAAACACAAAATGTGCATTTATTCCAGATTTTCTCGGGAAGCAAGCCTGGTGAAAAGACGATTAGAAATTGACATTTTGGGAGCGCACATCGCTCCATCATCAGGACCTTTTAAGAAATGTTAGTTAGTTAGTTACTAACACTCCCCACATGGCAACCTTGGCCTTCGGGGTAACCTCACCCCACCAAGTGATGACCGGACCCATTTCTCAGGTGGAGGCACCCAGAGGGCGGTGTCCATTACCTCCGATGATAGGGTGATAGTGAAGATGGCGGTGAGGGGAGAGGACCTACAGTTTTTACCGTGGACTCCGAACCACGTTGGGCATAGGGGATACTTCACGTGTGCTAGACAGAGGTGAAGGCGTGGATAGGGCCGACTTAAAATCGCCAAGCCCAGAGCCGGGAATCGAACTCGGGACCCTTAGAACGGGAGCCGCGAACGAAACCACCGCGCTACCTCGGCGCCCTCCTTTTAAGAAATGTTATAACCACTAAATAGATATAACACAAACATCTACAAAGACAAAACACTGCCAGTACTCCCATCACTGAATAAAAGACTGCAGTAAATTAAATGACAGGTCAGGAGATGACTGAGTGTAGGAAACTGATTAGGTCAGAGAAACGTAACTACTTAATTTGACGATCAAGCTGTACAGATCTGTGCTTCTTAAACCGATTGATCTACATTTTAAAGCCGGTTTTCAAGAGATGAACTCAAACCCAGCATCACGATTAAGTGTGCTTCTTTCGGAGAAAATGGCCAAAGCCTCTTTAATTCTCCGCTCCCTGTAACTGTCACATTTTGCCTAAATGGTGGTCTCCCGAATGTTGGCTCTATGGTCGTTATCAAAACAATGCTCTGCCAGTCCAGACTTCTCAGGTTACATTAAACGAATGCTCCATTCATGTTCGTTTATTGTGGTAGCGATGGTCCTTCCGGTTGGTCCTATATACGGTGTCCCATATTCACAGGGAATGCGGTACGATGTCCGAATCTGGTCGTCCAGTTTGTCTTTCACCGGTATCAACAGATGTTTAATCTTCGGAGGTGGCTTGTGGATGGTTCTGATCTATTTAGTGAGAATTCTGCTGATTCTGCCGGATAGATTGCCGGTAAACCGGATGCAGGCTGTAGCAGTAGGTTTGTATAACGCTTGCTGTATTACAGGATTCCCTTTCTCAGCTCAGGTGATCGAGGCTTCAACGTCATATTCGAAGTAGTCGTTTTAACGGAAAGTGAGTCTCAGTTGCTGTAATTCCTGTTTTAGTGGCTGGGATCAGAGATAGACAAAGGTCTTTGGGCCAGAGTATTAAGAACTTCCAGTCTTTGAGACTTATGGTGAAATATATAAGGGTTTAGATACAGATCAGTGTGTGTAGGCTTACGGTATACACATAAAAATATGCATTATTCATCCAATTTTGTTTTATCGTCTTCCAAGTAGGCCCCTTCCGAAATTATACATTTATGCCAACGACATAAAGATCGTCTCATTGCATATAATGTTAATTCAATTTTTACAAGTACTTATATAAACAGACGTGAAGTAAATAGAAGAGTAAAGGTTCACGAGAAGAGTTTGTACATACTACAATCAACGTCATGCGGATACGATACATAATTTTCTCCAGCAGCTTTACACGCTCGTTTTAACTCAGCACAATTGCTCCTGTTACTCATATAACAAATTAAGCATTCTGAGTGTTACATGTTACAATGGACACCCCTGATTTAATAATTCTCGACGGCTGTCAAGTTATGCATAAAATCATTCATTCCATTGTTCATTGGATCCAGCGTTGTCCATTGACGTTATCATACATTTATCTCAAAGGGATAAAGTTATATTAGATACACAATTATCAGTGACAGTTGAAACGCGTACCCTCAGAACCAAGTTCCAGCTCTTATGTTTCCCTGCAACCAGAGAAAGAAATTATATATCTCACGAAAAGTTGAAAGCTGACATCTCGCGCCATCGGCTTAGAGCAAAAATCCTTGTTTCATTTCTACTTGTAGCTGACATTTTCCTGCCTCGAATGCGGGTAAACCGCTTTCCTGGGCATTTAGTTTGTTAAAGATGAAGTCCAGAAGACATAACAAAGGATTTTTGGACATTCATTGGTGCGTCTCTTGCTGTCGTCCAACATTCCCAAATCCAGCAACTCATCTTTTTAATCTTCTGCCAAATACGAAGGCTGTTCAATAAAGAATGATCATACATTTTTACGGTCATAATTGTTCGCATTAAATTCAATCCTATTATATTCTGTTAGCTTAATGTGAAACAAACACGTCGTAGTAGTTTCATTGTTGGTTCTCCTGGTTCCCATCTGGGAGAACGAGGCAAGTTCAGACATGTTCAGTATCGCCTATCGCTGCAATGAAGGTAACATGCAGCTAAAGTTGATGTTAGAGGAATATCCGGTGTTTCTTTCAAACGTAATCACTGCTGATGAAACTTGGCTACATCATTTTGATCCTGAGAGCAAACAGCAAAGCTCAGTGTGGAAATCTCCTTCATCACCTTCCCCCCAAAAAGCAAAAGTGGTTGATTTTGCTGGGAAGGTAATGGTCGTCTCATTCTTTGATATTCATAGAATGGTTTATCAACATGTTGTACCTGCACACACATCAGTAACTAGACAATACTACAGGGATGTCCTGAAAACATTGCAAGTCCATATCAGACGCAACAGACCACATTTCCATGAATCAGGTAGGATGCTGCACCATGATAATGCGCGGCCATATATTGCCAATGTTGTGCTGAATATCCTGTAAAAATCAACGTGAAGTGCATTCCTCACCCTCCCTAAAGTCCGGATTTAGCCCAATGTGATTTTTGTGTTCCCTAACTTGAAGAAACGCCTTCGTGGGAGGCATTATCCATTATCAGAAGCAGTGGTGTAGGCTGCGGAGGCGATTGTGAACTATCTCTCTTAAAATGGTTTCCAGCATGTCTTTGAAGACTGGCAGAAACGCTGGGATAAGTGCATCGCATTCAGGGGAGACTATTTTGAGAAGTACCATAAAAATTATAGGGATGAGTAAGGGTACGTTGTCAAAAAAATTGTGACCATTCTTTATTGAACAGACCTGGTAACTTTGATACCGGAATTATTGGCTGCTATGGTTAATTATAAAGAAAATGACGGAGCGGTACAGTAGATAGTAATTGTGATAAATAATATCCCTATGTTAAATTCAAAACATAGGAGAAATGAGTGAAATGCTTGTGAAGAGAATTGAGGTTATGATGGTGTTCCATGTGAAAGGAAGGCAATCACTATAAGTTAGTGTAAGATGTTATCGTCTTTTTTAATTATCTGATTTCGATTAATTCGCCGCATCCTATTCGCTGCCTGATACTGTTTTTACAGTGTGTGAGAGAGTGTGGCTTTATTTTTTCATTTATTAACCCTACATGCTCTGTTACATCGTAAACTCTACATTCATTCCTTAAACATATTGTAGCTATTTGTTGTAATTACAAGTTCTAGAAGTGTTTCAAGCTTTCAAGTTTTCAATGTACGATACAGACAATGGTTTTGACTGTGCTTTTACAGATTTTCAAAGTCTGTTTTGTTTATGAATTTTAAAAATTGCTTTTGGTAGTGCTTGATAAGATGACAGTTTGTTGCTGGCCACTGTCCACCTCTCATTCTAATGTTTTGTTTGTCCTAATCTTCCACTGTTCAGAAGAGGACAATCGTATATTAAATGACTCAGTGTTTGGTTTTGTAGTTCACATCTGCACATTACACTTTCCGCTATTTTGAATTTGTTGTAGTAGTCCCTTGTCTTCCCATGTCCAGTTAGGATGGCGGTTGTCTGTCCGTTGTGTGGGATCGTCACTTTTAGTCGTTCTTGCACAGAAGGGAAGAACATTTTGCTGAATCTTCCTTTTGTTGTGGTCTCCCATTGGTCGTGTCATCTACGTAGTCCTTTGTCTTTTGCTGCCTTGATTATGTGTGTCCTAGGTATCTCGCTGTGGATAATCTCCCAGTTGTCTTCCTGTGCAGCCTCCTTTGCCGACTGGACTGCTGGTTCGTTCCGACGTAGTCCCGCGCGTGCCTCTACCCATTTCATGTAGATGGTCCAGACGTGTTCTGCAGATGCTTGATCTTGGCCTTTATTTCTTCTATAGTTTTGCTTTGGATTTGACTGTTCCTAAGAAGGTCTGCTGTAGTCTGGCTGTCCGTGTTCACTACGCCTAACTTATTTCCCACTGTAAGCTCTAAGCTGTTATCGGCTATTGCTCAAAGTCCCTCTAAAATTGCTAATTGTCCTGCTTCGTTATTGGAGCAGTACTCACCGAATTTGTACTTGAACTTTTTAACCTCTTAACTATTTTGGAAAATGACTGCTGCTCTTCCCACATCTCCATTTATCTTGCTTCCCTCAGTATAAATCTCTATGTTGTACTGTATGTCTTCCTGTGCTTCTTGAACTCCCACTTCTCTCTGAAGGATGGGACCACTCGCTTAGTTTCGGTACTGCTTGAGTTAATCTCGATTTTTCATTTCTGAATTTACGCATCTCTAGTACTTCCTGAATCTTTATATTTATTGACTTGATTGCTGCGAAAACACATATGATTTAGCAATTCTATATGCTTTAGCAATTTTTATGTTCATTAGTCTTTGTATCCGTTGATATCTGGGCGTGTTCTTTCTTTTTAGGATCGCTTCTTCCCATACTTGCACGCCATATAGCAGCATCGGAAGTATAGCGCCTCTATAGATTGTTCGAAAGGCTTCTTGGCTTAAACCCCAGTTTTGCTTGGCTGTCCTCGCTAGTACGTTTATAAGTTTTATGCATTTATCTGTTACCTGTTTTATATGCATTTTAAAATTCAGTGTGCTGTCAAATAGTATACCTAGATGTGTGTGTGAATTTAAATTACAAACATAAACAAAATTTTCGTTTTTCACTTATACCTAATATTCACAAGCAGGCGCACGCAGCCCGTCTTGGTAGCGTGGTGGTAGTATGTCTGCCTCACGATCAAGAGGTCCCGAGTTCGAATCTCGGTCAGGGTGAGTTACCTGGATAAGGTTTTGCCGGGTATTCCCTTATACTGTAAGACGAATGTAGGGTAACTCTAAGGTCCATGGACCCCGAACTCATTTGAGCATCATTTCATCTATTCCATTCATCATCCGATATGACTTAACGTTGGTGGACGTAAATTAGAAAACAAAAAATGGCGCACGCACACCTATGGACACATGGACGCTCATACGTCTCCTTCTTTTAAAACAAAGTTAAGATTTCGCGACTCTCAAAATATATTTTCAATAAAATCTTGATATCAAAATTCTGGGTGAAGCATCACTCCATTTACTTACTGTAGGTAAGATGTAGAAGACACCCAAAACGAAAAAAAGTTATTTTCAAAATGCAACAAAACCATGCTTATTTCCAAAATAAAAGGGCCCACATTGCGTCATTTTATATTTATTTTTATTGGCGCTTTTGAAGAATGTCAGCTGCCTCCTAAATTCTAGAGCTCCATGGTTATCAAAGTGTTCTTAATTCCTTGCTAGATTGCATAAAAGAAACTCTTGGTCTTTGTACAATCTTGTATGCATTAGATAAACACTCAAGACCAAATTATCCATTCCCATAGCCGGATTCAAATCTCCGACCCTTTCACGTAGGTACGTCAAGACCAACACGGCTCTCGTTTCGGCACAGAAATTGTACTAAATTAGAAACTAACTCAGCAAGTCTGGGTCCCAAAAATGTAAAATCAAGGTCATTGGCTGTGAAAGGGAAACTAACGCAGGAGTTCCTGCATGCAAGCCTCACAAATTACTGCAGATCCAACTCATTTGGTAGATAAACAAAAAAAAAAGTATTTTCTTACAGAGGTGTTAAGAAAAAGCTCATTAAACGTCAAATATATCACTACAACTCTGTACATACTGTGTACCACATAAATATGATTTTTCATAACACCAGATAAAAATAAATGAATTTAAGGTGAATTTATAGGACTACCTGAAATTATATGCACATAACCAAACTGTAACACCCGTCGTCTGATTATTTTAAAGGAAAGTTTGTCGTGGTTTGCTTTCCTGGCAAATGAGATTACTTGGCTCTTCACTTGTTGTTCATGACATTATGTAAATTCCTGAGCTTTATTGGTTGCTCAATGTATATAATAATTTGCATTTCTAAAGCAATACTTCATCGTACTTTGAAATTTTGCAAGGCTCAACAGTTGGAGCTTCGTTTTGATCTTGTTTAAAACTAAGGATCATGCTTCAACTTTCGACTCCTTTCAATGATTCATTTTCACGTCTAGGGATACGTTACTAAACCTGAAAGCTAGAATAAATGGTTGCTTTCCGTTTCAATTATACTCTCCGTTTCTGTACCTTCATCTTCACTTAGGTGCTGCTTCCAATTTGGAGTATAATCCGTTTTGTTGTTGCTTTTAGTGTTTGGCGGTGGTACGTCAAATAATTCACCGTATCGAATACGTGAAGATCGTAAAACGAGATGCTGGAAAGCAATCAGCAGCACATCTAATACATTAGCGTTGTCAATTATTCCATAATTCTCTGGAATTCAATTGATTTTGTTCAACAGGTCCCGAGTTCGAATCTCCGAGTTACCTGGATAAGTTTCTTTCCAGAGTTTTCCCTTATCCTGAAAGATGAATGTCGGGTAACTCTAAGCTCTGTGGACCCTGAGCTCATTTGAGCATCATTTCGTCCATGCCATTCATCGTCCGATGTGACTTAATGTTGGAGGACCTAAAATTACAACAGCAACAACTCAATTTATTTTGACACATCTGGGGTCCCTTATCTGTAGAATTCGTTCGGTATTCCTCAATGAGTTATTAGTTCTACTGTTCATTATTCCCTATCGGTATCACAGATTGTCGTTATGCCCTCTGCTGACATTGAACTTGCTGCTTCTCTTATATCTCCAGTGAAAAAAATTACAGATGTACCTATTTACCACACTAAATGGAAGGAGAAGTAATTTATTCGCGAATTGCGCTGACACGAGAAGATCATTACAAATGAAATTACTTATATGAAATTAAGAAAAAGGTATGTAAATAATATTTAGGCCGGTTGGGTTTACATTTAATGCATCTGAATCAAATGTAGAAACAGAAATAATGTTTAATTTTTCTTTCACACTATCCTGCTGACATTGAATTTTTCAGCCTGACTCTGTCTTTATTTGTCGAATATTAGATTTACTATACACTTAACACAAGCAGTGCAGATATCATGGATGTGGAATTACAGATAACTGTACATTTGAATTATTTGTGTAAAAAGTTTCGCAGATAGAAAAATTGATAAAATATTAAGATGACATAATATAATGTAAATTATATAATAAATCTCTGATTCAGTTTATAAATATTAGGTACAAAACCATTTTCTCAGAAAGCTTCAAGACACTTATTGCATATCCCTAATTTTCAATTTAAAAGTTGGCAATCTTACAAGAAGACCCAGTCATAAGCGTGTTCAACAAAATTAGAAACACAGTAAGCTGGCAACTGTTTCAGATTGTCCTTGCATAGTTATACGGTAGCTTAAAGCTACGGTAGTTTTCGGGTACATTCATACCCACAAAACGTAAGAATTGAAGAGCTCGGCAGTAAATAATGGTAAGGGACACATAGCACATTTAGAGAAACAAGTACCTGAAAGTTCAGAAAAATCATAATTATTTTGTTAAGCATACATAGAAAATAAATACATTTTCCCATAAACTTATTTTTAAAGAACTTCCATTTCCAATTTAAGAATTTAATGACTGCATTGTGACTGTAAAAATTATTTTTTTTTATTAATGTGCAGTTGTATTCAACATTGTTTACATCAAATAAGAAGGTACTTAACACTGTTTACATTAAATTAAAACACTATGCTTAATAACATACATTATTCAACTTCTTTTGACCACCTTCACTACTTCTTATAGATTTGAGGTTGTACCAGATATGGTATATGGCAGGGATCCATTTCAGACCAGAAAGTATGTCGTTTAGTTTATTTGCCTGAATTAGCAGTGCTTCTGAATACTTTTTTTTGGGGGGGGGGCGAGTATAAAAAGAATTGGTACTTTCCTCTTCCTTACTTTCTTTTCAATAACCTCAGCATCATTTGCAGCATCATCTGCATGTTTATTTGACAGTGCAACCCTTGTAGAATCATTGCGATAACGTTCGTACTAGAGAAGCAGAAAAACAGAAACTGCTGCCTATTAATGTTAAGTACTCATAGCCTTAAAAGTTTTACTCAATTTCCTAAAACTTACATATCAGCAAGTGAATGTTGCTATCGAATGACACGTAACACTGTAAATATGGATATCGTGTACTGGCAAGTAAACAATATTAACGTACCAGAGTTAACATCATTTACATGAAATGAGATATGAACCATATTTACCTCAGAACCGATACTTTCTGTTGAATGGAGCAGTTCATTTTTATCTGCGACAAAGTCAGATCTTTCACAGAGTCATCACTACTAAAATCTTCCACAGAAACTGCTAAATATTTCATTAATTGCTCTTGTTTCTCAGAATCACCACACAAAGTTTTATTACTGTCAGCCACTTTGTTGTCCTTTAACATAGTTTTCATGCCAGAGACAAGAGAAATCCAGCGGGGATAAGAAATCTGACATTGCATGTAGCTGCCACCTCTTGGCAAACCATTAAACAGTTTACTCCTAGATGAACTACAGATACCTTACCATTATTTACTTGCATGAACTCAGTTTTAGCGTATATGTCCCTTACCATTATTAACCCCCGAAACCTTCAATTAGTTGTATTATATGAAATGCTTAACCCGCTTCCGCTGCTACCTGTTTTTCCCCTACACCATTTATTAGTTACTGTGAAGCTATTCCTATATAAGTTTCCTTTTAAATTTATTTTATTCTAATGATGACAAATCGTTTTAGAAATACGTACATTATACATTTCTTTACACGCCCAAATGACATAGTCAAATGTTTAAGAAATGTCACTATATGCTCTACCTGTAATTCCATTGCTCCATTGATGGAGTGGCGAAAAGAATGCCAATATAACTATTAAAAAATTGCAAAGTTTTGAACAAGTTGAATGATTACTAAGAAATTTCGTGGCAGGAATGGCGTGTGCCACAAATTATGTTTCAAAGAGATCTACAGTATTTGTGTAGCTAGATTTCATCCATCGCGTATTCTTTACCAGGTATAAAGGTTTTACAAAGTTTCTTCATAGTAAAGAAGATTTCAGGACATCCTCAGAAAATTAAAAGTATACATGATGTTTCACATTTAAATACCTTAAATATGTGATATGTTATGGATTAGTCCCTAAAAGCTCAAGATGTATGTCTTATTTGTTACTGAAGCGTATAAAATGTTATTTGAAACAAAAACCTTTTGAGAAAACAAAGGATTTGAAAAATATTCCATACACTAGGTGCGCGCGCTTTCTTTTTCTGGTTTTTTTTTTTACTTGTGTGTGCGTGCGTGCGTGTTTTTTTTTACCTGGCATGCCCCATTCCTTAGGAATACTACATGCCCTATTTTATTTACATTATATACAACTTTTACAATAATTTTACATATCTTGTATTTGATTTGTATTGAAATGTTTCCTACAATATTTTACAATATTCTTATTAAAATAGTTGCAATTAATTAGTAGTTTTTATTGAATTTTTATGCTTCATTTGCCTACTCTATATCTGTTAAGTTTATTGATTTAACAAATTTGACGAAACATTTTAGATGTGTGTTAGTAAGCTCCTCTTTGGTAATGGGCCACGCGCATTGTCTGCTTTTTATTTTCCTGATCATGTCGTTTCTTTGATTGTTTATAATTGGACATCGGAATATTATGTGATCTACTGTTTGGTCCTCTTCTTGACATTTGCATACTGGGCTATCTAGTATAGCAAATCGCTGGCGGTATGAACGGAGCTTTCCATGTCCTGTGACAATTGCTCTAAACTCTTAGCAAATGGGCAGTTCTTGTTTTAGTCTATTTCTCATGGATGGGAAAAATTCTTTGGTGATGGCTCCTTTCCTTGGTGCTGTCCATTATAGTTGCCATGCGTTCAGTCCGGTGTCTCTCTCCATACTTATCAGGACTTCTTTAGATGTGTGTGTGTGTGTGTGTGTGTGTGTGTGTGTGTGTGTGTGTGTGTGCGCGCGTGCGTGCGTGCGTGCGTGCGTGCGTGCGTGCGTGTGTGTGTGTGTGTGTGTGTGTGTGTGTGTGTGTGTGTGTGTGTGTGTGTGTGTGTGTGTGTGTGTGTGTGTGTGTGTGTGTGTGTGTGTGTGTGTGTGTGTGTGTGACTCGCGGCTTTAATACACCCAGTTGTAAATTGTTCTGTGTCGTGGCGTAGCGGGGCTAAGGCAGCATGCCCTGGTCCCTCGCCACGGAAAGTGGCCCGGGTACAATCCCTCCCATGTGGTGCGGATTTTAAGTCCCGGGTATAGGACCGGTCCCCACTCAGCAACGTGAGGAAAGTGAGGAGCTTATGCTAGCTAAGCGGCCCTGGTCATGAAAAGCAACCTTCCGGTTGGGGGATGCCGAGATCTTGACCATATCTCCTCCCCGTTTCGGTTGGATCATCGTCCACCTCTGCCATGCGTAAGTGGGCGTAAGACCGGCAGTCGGGTCGGTAGGCCTTGGCCCTCCTACGGCTGTCGCGCCAGGGTTTATATATTATTTATTTATTAGTTGTAACGTTTTTGGTTGAAATAGCTTCTATCCTACCTACAAAGAATATTAAAAGGGTATTTCTTAAATTTTCTTGTTTGTCCTCGCAGTCTGTAGCACACCTATTAAATAGACTTTACTGCGAAAATCAGTAGGCCTGGAAAGGCAATATAAACAAACTAATAGCCCGCATCGGTAGCGTGGTGTTAGCGTGTCTGCCTCACGTTCAGGAGTTCCCGATTTCGAAACTTGGTCACAATGAATTACCTGGATAAGGTTTTTTCAGGGTTTTCTCTTATCCTAAAAGACGAATGTCGCGTAACTCTAAGCTCTATGGACCCTGGGCTCATTGGAGCATAATTTCACCCATTCCATTCATCGTCCCATATGACTTAATTTAAGAGGACGTAAATTACACAAAAAAGTAATGTTTATCATACCTATAAGCATACTATTCTGTAGTAATACCTATCCACCAGAAACAATTTATTTCCAACCCAAATTTATGTGCATTACTTGTTCGGTGCCACAACTTGAAAATCTCTACACATTTAGCGAACGTGCTGTATAATTTCGGCAGTTGTGAGCAAATGTTGCATGTATGTATACACAAGCACCCTTTTCTGTAAACTCCCTTTTTACAAATTGAATTTAGAGGCATAAAACTTCGTGGGTGTAGCTTTTTCTTGCCATTTTTTAGGACTGTACATTAAATAATTACGGCATCTGCTGTGGAAATATCTGGCCTCCGTAGAAAGCAAAGCTCTATTCACGAGCTTGCTGAATATTTTAAGAGGGAAATGAAGACGCAAAGAAAACGTTATGAAAATATGGCAACACCGCTCTACACGTTTAACTACCGTCCCATGTGTGCTGTTGCATCTCACTTCTCCTTTTCTTTATGCAACTTTCTTCTGCTTTGTTCTGCTAGTCATTTGGGGAACTGAGGGAACTCTGCATTATCGACCGTCCCTCTTCTCTTAGCTTCTCAAGGGGGTAAAATACTAGCTAAGTCTTAAGTTCGCTTTCTAGTAGTTTGCAGGGATTAAACAACAGTAAATGAATCTCCCTTTCTTAGCAGGGAAATTATTATCTACCCTGCACACCTCGGGGAAACATCTGAGTTATTAGGCGCGTATGCTAATACCAAAGTTAAGAAGTTAACACTGCTGCTGGGTGCCAAGAAACTCTGAATTCAGAAATTTCTCTTGAAATAAATAGGATTATAATTCTATTATTTAACCCGGTGAAAGACAAGTTAATACATTAAGTTAAAGGATTATATCTCTTAATATGTAAAACTCATTTCGTCCTCTTATGTTTGTATCATTTCTTGCAGAGATGGCTATGTTTTTGCAACATTACAGGTAACATTACATTACAATTTTTACTTTAAAACTATTTGGAAGACAACAGGTAAACATATTGTAGTTTCGCTTACACTGGTGTATCTCATGATCATAAATAAATAATTCCCATTGATTGGATCAGAGACATCAAATGATATTTTGTAACCGAGACCCGAAGATTACAAATATCTATCAGATCGTTCAACATTAAGGTCCAATAGAATTAGAAATTGATAGCGTTGTAATGTTTTCGACTTTTAACCATTTTTCAGGCATTTTAACACAAAAGAACTAAACTGCTAGTCCTTTGTGGCATTCCATCAATTTTACAGTGTTTCAGTGTAGTCCAATACCATGCCAGTGGTATAGTTGCGCTCCTCGAACCGTTCATATAAACTTGCCCCGCTGACATGTATCACTCCGCGTGCAACTACCTTCCCCCAACACCCTAATTGGCTAATGCTTTCGCGCCATAGGCCATAGGCGGTGCCTTCCTGTCACATTTAAACCTCCAGTAATGTCATAATAATTGCCAGGAATATAAATAAAATCATATAAATAAGGATATCAAGGCATGCAAAAATATATTGAAACTGAATGAATGAGCAATGAAACTGAAACAAGTTTATAATGAAAGGCCTTCGGCCTTTTCCACTGGGATTTTTTAAAACCAGCACACATACCTTGCAAAAATACTTGTCTTTCAATCTTAAATGTCATCTCACGCCATACTTATCGTGTGTCCTTCATTAACCCAAGACTCGTCAAGGTAGTATATTTTGGATTTGTACCTCGGTACAATCTGATTGTCCTTAAATAACGTCTTCGCCACGCAGCAATATCGCCCCTGGAGTGGTAAGTTTTCCTGTTGTCTCAATTTCATGACGCGATGTTCCCACGCATCTAACACACCTGTAAGTTCATAGCACAGCTTTTCGACTTCTCTCACTGACAAAGAGGGATTCTTCTCTGTGAGTGCATTAAACACATGCACCACAATTCTTTTTTCGCCGTTTTGTAAAGGTTTTCCCTTGCAAAGCTTCAGCGGAAAGCCGACGGTAGCCTCAGCCATTATATATATATAATAAGTACACGTGCAATAAACGATCAATAAAATAATTTAGCTCTCGCACTCGGCACAACATACCTTCGAATGGCGACATATGACTAATCCAGTTCAAAACAAGGTTAGTGATAAAGGTCATATAAACAAACATGTCATCACTACCGCTAAATCACGTGCTATCGTGATATCGCAATATATTTAATTCAAACAGTTACGAAAATATAAATTTGACAATTCTCTTTCAACATTATAAAGATATATCAGCATGTTAAATAACGAACTAATTTTTACCGCACAACAGTCTATACTGCAATAGCAGCCAATGAGAGGTGATAAGGTCACGTGCCCGTTAAGAGATACGGAGCAAGTTTATGTGAAACAAGGATTAGTAAAGGCATTGATTATTCTTGTAAACGTGAGAGGGGAACTGCTGCGCTGCCCGGTCCTGAGCTAAGCACCAATGAACGCATCACTTCGGGCAATGGAATTCGGAGGAATCACAAATGACAGATGTTCACTCCACGTGGAGTAATCAGTGGGTTATCTGAGAGGTATCTATTACCAAAGATAAATCCATGGTAACGGTTCGAGCAGCACGACAATACTTGTAAGTTTACCAAAATATTACGTAAGCGTTTCCTTTTGTTAATTTGGATTAAGAGACGTGGAGAATTCAACCCTTTGCTAACCCTTCAGCTGAAACAAAGGACCGCGACAGACAAGCTCTTGTTTACTTTCGGAAGCCGATACTGATTCATCACTTACCTCAAACTATTTGCAGTGTCCTGAATTCTACAAGTACACACACTGCGAAATGGTTTTTTGAACATGTTTTCAAGTGGTTCACTATTTCAAAACCTTGATGTCACATAATTTACAAATGGACTACTCTACTCAACTTCAAAATAAAATATTATTTATATATTGACGTTGAATTATTTAATTTGGGACACCATATTTGCTTGTTATTTTTCTAAAATGGTTTATTAAAGGAGAAAATACCACACTTTCTTTGTAATTTAGTTTATTTGTGCTTAAACATAAAATACTTTCCTGAAATGCAAATCAAAATTTTCAAATTCTGTTATAAGTACGGATTTGTTAGCTGGTTATTTTACGGGCTAGTAGTGGTATTGGTTCGCTCGTCTTTTACACCTGTTCTAACCCTTTTGTAACAATAACCTAATTTTGCGTTGATTCCTCCATTTGTTTGCCTTTTGACTTCCTTGCACTCCTCATCCATTTTTCTTTGATTTTGTCTGCATACTTCTCAACTTCCTTATTCGTTTCTCTCCTTTTAACGTAAGCATTTTTATACTTTCTTTGTAATGCATATATGAGACACATATTGGAATCTATGTATTAAGTTCTCTACGATCCGATAAACCATGAAACAGCTGCTAGAAATAAGCTAATCTGGAGGTTTCGACTGTGAACAACAGAAGCCGTGCTCTTGCAGCGTAAATACCATTGAACCAATGCTATTGAACCCCATGGATATATAGACAGCTGAACGTTCTGCAGTTTCTGCGGTTATATAGGGGAGCTCTCTCGCGAAGTGAGTAAGTCTTGTGGTTGTTCGAGAATAAGTAAGTCTAGTGAAGAAGACAAGCGAAATAAGAGTGAGCTTAGTGTTTCTAGTGCGGCTACAAGTGCTGTTGGTGACGAGTGTGGTAGAGGGTGACGAATGTTGGCATTAGAGAAATCTTGTATTCCAAACCTCTGCAGGTGAACTGTCCATAAGAGCAGGCTATGTCGGACTTATCCTTTACTCCGCTGCCAAGGAAGAAAGTGAAGTGACTCATGGTTGTGAATAATTGAAATCATCACATTAGTGAACTCTTGGCGAAAGCTGAACCACCGAATTAGGGACACTGAAAACTGATAAGGGAACTGTCACTGTGCTCACACCAATACGCACCTGAAAATTTGAGGATATAGTGCCTTCTAGACATAAACTATGTGCACCAAAAATATGCTGCGGAATCGAACCGCAAAAACACCAAAACCCGAAGTCTGGAAAGTGCTGAATGCGACCTATTGCAGGTAGCTGCTGTACATTCCTCGTCAGCTCTGTGGGGAAGGCTCTCCTTAAGTATGCCATGTGTAGACTGCTGCCCTTCAGGGGTAAACAGACCCTCTTCCAGCTATCACCCGCACCCTATTTTTGGCACACAGGCTCCACATAGAGCAGATCTGAGGCATCAGGCTCCCAGGCGGAATACATGTATGAACATAGTGATAGTTCTCTTTTGAGTAAAATGATATTTTTCAAGAAATATATCAAGTCGCAATACGTTGCTGTATTGTACTTACATATGATCCTTCAATGTGATATACATTTTAGGAGGATGTCAGCTGACATATGTTGATATATCTTCCTTTACTACGTGTTCTTCGCAATGTTCTACAGGATTCAGTTCAATAGAAAGAGATTGTATATTCATGCTCCAGTGTGACAGAATCAAAGTGACAATAAGTAACTTGCAAATAAGAAGTTGGCAAGTTATGGTAGATTTGGCAAGCTGTGATACATGGACTTGGTAGGAAGTCGTGAAGCAATCCAGACTTACGTTAATAAAATGGCATGTACTTTATTTAGTGTCGTTCATATCATAAAGTCTTAATGTGTTCGATTATCGGCACTCCGTAACGCCTAAAGACCACTTTCGGTTTATATGTAATTGAGACTTACCACAAGAAGATTATAGGCCAGACGTTGTGGCTACTTTTATGTCAAAGCTATTGATACGTCAGAAGATCACAGATATTATTTCAATAGTTGCAGCTTCTTGTGCTAAGATTCATGAATAGATTGATCCACTAACTAGCATAGGCAACTCACTTACTAGCTAGGTCAGCTGGTGTTGTCTATTCTCACAAGCACCTTCATATGACCCCATCAAATCTTAGTTTACTACTGAAGCAGTCACAAAGGTGCACTCATCAGAGATTATCCATGACAGCGATATTGGGGCTGGCCTCAAATTTCTGGCAAACTGTATAGATATCACAATACTCCAATATCTACTGTATAGATATCACAATATCTACTGAGGTGATACTGCATAGATGTTATCATAACATACGTAATTACCATCCCGTTTGCAAAATGTATATATTTTAATAAGAAACATCTGTCTTCCCATTTTTCCTAAAGATAGTCTTCAAGGGTACAAGCCGTAAAATACAAATTTTCAAGCGATTTTGCAAAATACTGAACGTGACACGTGATAACTAAAACTCAATTAGAGTCCAGAATTTTCATGGTACATAAATTTAGACAAGGATTAACCAATGTGACAGAACGACGAGATTTAGTTTCAAATACAGAATAATATTACCTATGTGCTTCTAGCAGTGTCATAGTTCCAGAAGTGCCTTATTCAAAACTGCTACCGTTTTCGCAACCACGGAAATTTCCTCCTTCACTAAACGTTTGTGGAGATGCATGACACGCCCTGAAATGTGACTGAGGATAGAGGATGCCAAGAGACATAAATTGGTTTAATCTCCGTCCCAATAGCTGCCAACCTGAGCGCCGCTATCTGACAGGATATAGAGGTGTCGAAATTAACCAAATTTATTGCAAATTTGGCAGGACTGAGCAAATCTCGCTTCTCGCTACTTTTGCTCGTATTTTATTCATAAAAAGTAGAAGACAGCGAATTTGCAGTGACAGTTCAGATAAGCGCGAAATGTAAGTGAAAGCAACATCAACGATTTGTTTGTTAGAATATATAGGTAACGTAATGTATTATATATTTTATCCTCACATTTATTTTCGTAACATGTTTATTAATAGTTGTGGTTTATAACTATGTTTGTTAAGAACATCGACAAACAATTGCATTAAATTACTTCATGCATTATATACTAAATTGATTCAGTTATTTGCTAGTTAATGTAACTTTTGAGCACGGTCATTACTGCTACACTTTCCTTAGTGTAGCTCAAGTAATTGAGTTTCTAATGAATTTAATCGACATATAACTATTATCATAAATGTCAAATCCTAGTAAGACAATTGGCTATGCCAAACTGCATACAATAAATGTTGAAAATCATAACGACAATGAAGTTTTCGGAATTTTAGCGTGGTCTATGGCAAGAATATCTCAAGTGGACATATATAAAATTAGGATAATAGGATATCTGGCAAACCAAGCAGGAAAATATGCATCTAGAATATTTCAACATCAAGCAGAGGGTTAGAAGTAAGATACCGTTTGCTGAAATGAGGTTTCTGCGGAGTGACGACCTTAGAAGAAACCTTATTTGAAGTGCAGATATACGTGATAAATTGAAAATACCTTATTTAAACGAGAAGGTTGCAGAAAATAAAAATAATTGGAAGAAACATATGACAGAATGAACGAGGACGGAATATCCAAGATTGTGTAGAATTATAAACCTCAAGGAAAAAGATTTTGCTCTCCTGAAGAAGAGATGGGAATGCCTAATTCCTGGATTCCAGAAGAAATAGCATCTGAACTAGTTGATACTTCAAATTCACATGCATTTTTCTGTTCACTCTTCTACAAATTATGCTTTTATGTTGATGATAATGGTGATGGTGATGATGATGGTGATGGTGATGGTGATGGTGATGGTGATGGTGATGTTGATGGTGATGGTGATGATCATTACTATTATTATTATGATTATTGTCGTCATTGTCGTCTATTGTAATTTATTGTTGGAATTATAGAGCGAGGCTGATACCGGTTTGAAGGCAATTACGTCGATGGTGTAAAGTGTCGGTTTAATGGATAGAACAAACTCTGATTGTGCAGCATACCTGTGATGAAACCCGGGCCGAATTGGTAGGAGGTGGGTGTGTAACCATTTGGCCACGGTTATGGTCACGTATGCTCCTTTAGTTTCCTGCCTTCGATACACATTTTCTCCATTGGACTGGCAAGTTTTTGATGTCATTCTTATAGAAATAAAGACGCTTGCGGAGCCAGTTGCGCACGAACTCTTCTACACTTTGGTCATCATCAAACCGCTGTCCTCCTAGGTCTTGTTTGAGCTGTTAAAACAAATGGTAGTACAGAGCGATAATTCTGGACTGTAAGGAGGATATTCCAAAGGTGTCCAATTCATTTTCTCCAGTTTTTCCCGGGTTAAAGTGGCAGTATGTGGCCTTGCATTGTCATGGAGAAGAATGGCGTTTCGGATCGGTTGCCAGCGTCGCTTCTTGCGATATGCAGTTTTTGCTGAATCCAAAATATGACAGTAATAGACTGTATTGATTGTCCGGTCGTAAAGAAAATCCGCTATCAAAATACCTGCGGAGTACCAAAAAATGGTTGCAAGCATCTTTCCAGCAGATGGGCGTGTTTTGGCCTGCTTCGTTTCCTCGCTGCCAATCCATGCTTGTTTGCTTTGACACCAGGGTGTAATAATGCACCCATGTTTCATAACACATCACAATGGGATTCAAGAAATCTTCTCCTTCCTCCTCGTAGCGATGCAGGTGTCTTTGACAAACATTCTGGCTTAACGTTCTTTGCTCCTGGATGAGGGACGAGGAACCTACCTGCCAGACAATTTTCTGTAATGGAGTTTCACCTTGGATGATTGAACACCTCCGTAACTTATTCCTAGCGAAAAAAAGATAGTATATTTTTATGCACCGATCTTCTTCAATATCGTCACGAAAAGAAAAAAAAATAAACCATGTTTTCCACAGTCTCCTCCTATGAGGTTCAGTTTCGACAATTTCTCTTCCTGCCACAAAAATTTTAGCCCACTCATACACTTCAGTAAGCTAAAGTGTCTCTTCCCCAAAATGTGCACGGAGCTATCTCAAATTTTCCCAAGGTTTGTTGCCCTTTTTTCCAAGAAGTATGATGATGTGTTGCGCAACAGTCGTGTGCACCTCTTGCTCACTCGTGGCGTACTGACGCAACCCTGTTCTCCGCGGTGAGTTCGGGATATCCCCACCAACATACTGACAAAGTCTCTCCTCACAATTATTACCAACAGCAGCGTTATATTAAAATTCCCGTATATATTTGAGCTTCCCTCGCATGTTAGAGCAGGGTATGTGGCCTTTTCCCTAAGTGAGTGCTGTTTCTTCTATAGGGGCTCCTGTGAAACCTCCTTCTTTGCTTTTCATGTTTATCACTGACTTGAAACCAATGAGAAATCTTTTACCCACTCGGTGTGGAAAAGAAGAGCTCAGAATTAACCTCTTCGAGTCGCCTCGATCTTGTAGAGAAAGATGGATATTTGAAACTTGAGTTAAAAGGTAGACTAAGGTGTACAGCATACCTAAATTTAATTCCAAATGTTTCTTCTGAAGTACAAGGATGGAAAAAGCATAAAATTATGGCATCTATTAAGTTATTGGCTTCAAACGCCGTGGCTCAGTGGTTAGACCACTTGGCTCTCACCAAGGCGGCCCGGGTTCGATCCCAGGCGACCGCAAAGTGAGATTTTGTGGTGGACAACACGGTGTTGGGGCGGGTTTTCTCCGGGACCTCCGGTTTCCCCCGCCATCTCATTCCACCGGTGCTCCATCTTCATTTCATGTATCATCAGTGTCATCGCCTGCGGTGCCGTATGTAGTAAAAGCGGGCGTTAAACACTACACATTACATTATTATTGGCTTCAAGGTCTTTTATTTCGATATGCTTGCCCATTCTCTGTTTACTTTCGTTCATGTTCATTTAGGTATCAACACAAGAATAACTTTAATTATTATCACTATAATTAATATTCAGGTGCTAAACAGTCTAAGCTGCTTCCCGCTCATAAAGCTTAAACCTGGTTTTGGATAAGTTCTCTCAAAACTCAGTTAGCTGATAGGAACAGTTAATATTACAGTTTAGAAGATGAAATTACATTTTATTTATGTTAATAATAAATGATTATAAACCTTGTTTAGTTTAATTTTTTCTAGAATACATTATAATTAATAAAATTGCAATATTAATAATTAATCATTATGGAAACGTAGAGTCAGACTGAAAATTAAATTCTCCAACTGACTCGTATTTTCTCGGTAAACCACTTAGGAGTTCTCATAAACACGCTAGACAACTACCGTAATGGCGACTTACAACATGTAATTACTTTAAGGCCCTGGTTTTATAGTTAACCATTATTAGGTCAATTTCCGTTAGTTGGAGAATTTAATGTCATATTGGCACGTTGGCCATAGTAGCTCAATGGTAGAGCGGCTGTACAGAAACCAGAAGATCCGTGGTTCAAATCCCGGCTATGGCATTGAATTTTTCAGTCTGAATCTACGTTTCCACAATTTAGCCTACACACGGCCAGTGTGAAAGAATAATTAATTTCAATTAATCGTTACGTTTATAATATTAGATGAGGCATCAAAAACTAAAACAAAATTGATATGTTTATTATGTTGTAGGGATATTCTTATTATCTAAAAAGATTTGAGTAAGTGTAATTACAACAAAGAAACTACACTTTTCGGCTCCTAATTGAAAGCAAATTTTGAAGGAAAATGTCCAACTTCCGTAGTAAACATTAATATTATAAATGTAATTGCTAGTAATTTTAGGTCAGATAACAGCTGGTTATTTAGACTAGTATTAACTTAACGTTATTCCGCTAGGAAAATATGGGTAAACCACTGAACTCCGCCCATTTTTGGAATGACATAAGTATGTAACAATCTAGAGTTAGAATTATGTAAGAGGGGATGTAGTAGATGGCGCTTAAAGGGGACAGAACAGCTGCGTATGTCAACTTAAATCCCTTAAAGTATACTTCATTGGGATGTATGTCCTCCCATAAAAGTAAAGTGGGCAAATACTCCAAAGAAGAATGGTCCTGGATAAAGGAAATGCAGTTACTGCTCAATTCTGTTTACTTTACACGGTCGTGTCCCTGTATAACGAGGGGTTAGAGGCTAGAATATCTCTAAAAGTAGGAAATACTATCTTGAGGATTTAGCTGCTAGAAATGAAGAGGTGTAGCGAAATAAGCTGATAGTCTTGGCCAAAAGTTTCAACTGAAGTAGTGTTAGCGAACAGTCATTGGGTTTTCAAACAGTTTTAATTTTAAAGCTCTGTGCTTGAACATAGGTACAGTTAATACGAATTACCTGTGCAAAAACTTAAAACACCAGCTCTAATAGTATTTTTGTAACTATGGAGATCTTTTAGGTTTTCTAAGTTTCTATTTCTCATTTATGTTTATAACAGGCGATTTCTAGTGAGAAAATACAAGTATGTACTTATTTTATTACATAAATTGCACTCGGGTTGGAAAAAATATTTCCCGCACTTTTATTCACATAACATACGTTTTTAATCCTCGTACGGCCCATGAAATGTTTATTTTGTGACTTTGTGGGTTCGTAGAATTAAATGTCCAAGTTGCAGATATTCCAAATGTTCTTTATTTCCGTAGAAATACACTGTTCAATTCTCACGTAACAACATAACATCATATACACAACACGCCCGCCTCGGTAGAGTGGTGGTAGCGTGTCTGTCTCACGTTCAAGAGGTCCCGAGTTCGAATCTCGGTCAGGGTGAGTTACCTGGATAAGGTTCCTCCAGGGTTTTCCCTTATCCTGAAAGACGAATGTCGGGTAACTCTTAAGCTCCATGGATCCCGCACCCATTAGAGCATCATTTCACCCATTCCATTCATCGTGCGATATGGCTTAACGTTGGACGGCGTAAATTACTAAAAAAAAGCCATATACAACACAATCCTCCAAGGTCAATGACAATTACAAACAGTGTTCTGTTTACACCATCAACTCTCGTTACAACACTTGTGGCGAAAATGATTCTCCACTCGCAGCAGATAGAAAGCACGCCGACTATTTGGAAGATCCAGGTCGAGATTTGATTAAATATGTCATGAGATCTTTTCTCAGGTGTGGGAAAAAGAGAAATAAAATTTTATACGACTCCAATTTCTTAATATATTATTTACTTGTATAATCTGAATTACAATTCACTCGTTACTATTACGAATACTGAATAACTCTTTTTGAAGGTTATTAACTTTCCTTTACAATTATATTCACCACAACATTTTTCATCGTCATGTCACAAGACCGAAGAACATCCATCAATCTCAATATTATTGATTTTCCATAACTATCGTTACTCATCTATTAATTTTGTGACTGGCCGATGTACTCTACGTCACCGCATTAAGTAATACAGTTATTACTACGGCCAATCACAAAATTACACATATATTTGTTTTTAGTATTGTCATTACATGGCCTAATAAGTCATATCAGGAAACAATATTCGTATAAAAATTCTAACTGAAACATATCGTTACACACTTCACAGCCGTTTACTACTACTCTCGCGACTCTCGTTTTACAACTGTCCACTGGCGTGTTACAATCTCTTATATATCTCATTAATAAATTCGAGAGATTTCTGGGAAAAACAAGAAGCCGATAGTCACTAGATGTTTCTGGAATGACAAGACATCGAATGACGAAATCCGAACCTTCCAGAAGCGCAATTTAATCTGCGCCGGCAAGCCCTTTAGCTCCGCTATCTTTATTTGCCGCCTCTTTGTGTACACTAGCCGCGCTATCATAGATAACGGCTTCGCGACAATATGTACATATTTTTTGGTGAAACTTATGTATTGCAATAGTTATATTTGTGCAGTATTTGTTGCTTCATTGTAACTAGCTTTACTTTTTACGTATTTGGAATGGCAATATTAACACTTTAGAAACCTGACCTCCTACTTGATAAATTCACTATTTCATGCTGTTTCTTTACTCTATAGTTTTTAGCCAAATGGTTTATGTTTAATTATATTGTTTCGTATGACAATTGTCATTTTTACTGGTTTCCATTTTAGAAAGTTAAAAGAACATACCACTTGCAATCGCCGTATCATTTCGCTTGATTTTATTTTCTGTTTACTTGTCTACTTTTGGAGAATTAGGATTTCCTGATGCTGTTTTGGTTTCCATTCTTAAAATTTCCATCTTATTTTATACATTTTAAGGGATAATACAGCTGTAAAATGTTCCTATTCCACTTCTTGCTAAACATAATAAAGAGTAAGACGAAATGAAATGTAAAAGGTCGATTTAATGTGGCGTTATGTTCTTCCTTAATATATTTTTAACACTTACTCTCGTTTAATAGTGTTCCTTTAGTGTAATTACAATTCTTTCACATGTGTTTATTTTAATTATTTTCTATTTTTATTCAACATCATCTATGTCTATATCCCTTTATATTCTTCATACTATGTGTTTCTTTCCCTTTAGATTATTTTCTTTCCTTACATTTAATTATTTTGATAGCATTCTTGATGTCGCCAAATGGGGTAATGTTTCTATGTCACGTTATACCATGAAAAGTTTAAATATTTAATGCTTAGGACGTATTCTAAGCTCTATGAAATATTGACATGTAAAGGAGATAAGCTATATCATTTTATATTCAATGTGGATCTATTAACGCTAAACTTTACTGAGAGAGAAGCTTAGAAAAGGACGTACCAGTTGTATAATGTTATAGAGGTTGCCTTCGACTGCCTTGCATTTTTTCTGAGTACGCTGTAAAGTCCCCTTCATTCTTATTCATTATTATATCACTGAGAAGACGCGTGACATTTCTTCTGAAAAATACAACAGCCTAATAAAGTATATCACTTGTGTCCAGCAAGCTCTTTTTCTGTTTATTTTTTTACTTCTTGTTGGATTAGACATTTCCAAGACCATTTTTATTTTTTCTTTAATTTCGCAGTGTTTGTGTATTAGTATTTCCAATGCTGTCCTATTGCTTATCCTGGGTTCATGCAAAAAGTTTAGTTTTAATGCAGGCCCAAACAAAATACAGCTAGACTGCGAACAAAATGCACTTCACGCGGGCTGCACAGGGCATCTGTTTCGCATGCAGTATTACATTCACTCTTTGCATTATCTGCTTAATCAATGCTTCATTCCTCGGGGTTGTGAGGTCGATTGTGAGGTCATGTCCGAGTTAATTGTTTTCTGTAAACTTTCAAAATCAAAACAGTATTACAATGCACGTGTTTCGTGTGGTTTGCGCTCAGATGCATGCAGGAAGGGAGGGGTGGGAGTCACCTGATGCTTGGATGGCGAGAAGGGGAGTAGGCTCTTCTCGCTCATGCGCACACCGACTAAATTTTGTTTGCGGTCTACCTTCAGTATGTTCTTGTATACCTATGTACTGCAAGTTAGTATTTTTCAACTTTTTGGCCGGCTTATATCATGATTAGCACTAACTACTTGGAAACTTTTTCTTGTAAAAAGTAAGAAAAGACGTTACACAGAAGAATCTGTCATGATTAGAATGCAGTTTTTTAACTTCTCTACTGGGGTAACTTTTTCAAACAATTTCAACATGCTACCAAATGTAGACTCGTAAAGTGTGTGTGTGGAATAGGAACCAGGTGTTCTCGGAAACTTTTAGAGCTATTTGAGAGCTATTTTCTGAATGAAAAGTAGTTTTCTTAAGCTCGAACATAGGCTTTATAAATTACATTCAGTCCTAGATAGTCATATTTCAGTCTCTTCTCATCGATTATAAATTTCAAAGAGTACTTCAAAATTTTCTTTGATAAAGCACGTGTTTAATTAATTTCCAATGTCCATCTTCCTAGTCTTTCATGATTAATATTAAGGTAGGTAAATTTATCCCTATTATAAGTCATGCAGCTTATGTGAGTGACGGGTGGTTACGGCCTCCATCTATACAGACATCGGATACAAGGCCTATGAGGTTGCCAGCCCCAGGCAGGTCGCCTTCACCCCAGGAATTATCGTGGTACTCATTTCTGTTAGAGGGTGAGTAAACCCCAGGGCCATAGTGCGACCAGAAGGATTATACCAGGGAATAAATTGCAATGGTATCATCAGGAATGGAATCCACCTTGCAGTCTAGTGCCGCAACCACTAGGCTACCGCGCGACCCCCATGATTAATAGTAGCTAATCCAAAACGAAACAGAGAAAGATAGGCTATCTGCAGTATCTTTTAATTTTAAAAATTAGGATATAGTTGCTATTATTACACTATAACCAGCAAGGGGAGAAAATTGGATCTTGAATATCATTTAAAATTATCTGTTCCATGATATTAAAGGCAAAGGAAGTTGCATATCATGTTCATACCTCCAAATTTCCCTCTATTTTTGCTCAGCTTTGTTACCGTTTGAATATTTTTGTATGATATCTAAACGCTTTGTTCATTTTGGCTTAAGAATTTATAAAATATTATAAGGTGACTGAAAACTTACATAAACTTCCTCTAAGCTTATTTTCAATATCTTTCTTAACCCTAAATGAAACTCAAAATATTTTGCTTTATCTAGATACATCTTTTTATATCCATACAATAGGAAACAAGGAAAATTAAGTCTAAAATTCGCATTTGTTTGACAACAATGTTATTAATTTCCAGGATTATCTGGCCCCGACGTTGTGCCCAATATTTTTCCTCGCAGTTATTTTACATGTCAGAAAAATTACACGGCCGCGCCATAGCTGAGTGGTTAGGCCACTTGGCTCTCACCTAGGCAGCCCGGGTTCGATCGCAGGTGACCTCAAAGTGGTACTTGTGGTGGACAACACGGCGCCGAGGTGGGTTTCCTCCGGGTCTTCCGGTTTCCCCCACCATTATTCATTCATCCCAGGCATTGGGCTGACCTCCGAAACGTGGTCTCAACAGGTAAATATGCTTCGGCTCCCTCGCTCTGAGTGAACCCAAGCGACCAGCATTGTTGAGGAAGGGATACATTAAAAAAAATACACAGGCTCTTGCTTTTAAGCACGCTTACGAATCATTGGTCTTGGCTAGGTTTAGACCTACGGCCACAATACGTCGTTGTAGAACACTGCAAAGGTCATTGTTTACTTTAATATTACGAAAATAATTCTGGTCCTTATTTTTGAAAGCTACCCCTTTATTTTCAAATCCTTGAAGATAAAACTGCACTGCTTCACTAATTAGGATACCCATTTGCGCGAAAAGTATACATATATTCATATTTTAGATCCAAATTTTAACTGTTTGACCAATTTTAGACACTTAAGGCACAGAATTTCTTAAGTATTAGCTTCAGACCAAGAATGCAAAATAAGAAGCCATAAATAACCCACAGATAGGTGAAAACCGGTCCTAAGTGGTATTTGCAAACACCAAAAGATTGCACTAAGGGTGGAGCTGGTTCACTTATCTTCTTGCTTACAGTCCAATAACAAGTTACCTAATTTACTTCCAAACTACATCTGAATCTCAAATCTATAATGCTTACAAACACTTACATCTAATTACAATTTAGTTAAGATTTGCATACCACTGAAGATATATAGTAATAAATTGATAATTTTATTTCGGCATGTACCCTTTAATAACTTTTAAGAAACGTTCACATTTTCTTTTTTGTTGCAGGTATGGACTGTCTGAGTTTTCTCTTAGTCGTCTAGCGCTTGGGCTGTAAAAGGTAAGACGGTTTGAAGAGTTCTGCAGTCCTGCACGATGGGAGCAGGTGCTGGCATTTCCTACATGTTCCCAAGGGAAGTCAGTGCCAAGAACCGGGACAATGAGAAAGGTTAACCCAAGCATAATGATGACGGTGACATCTAAAGGTCGCATTGTCAGTGCCCCAGTTAGAGGCAAGGCAGCCAACCAAGCGGAAACTCAGAGATAGTGCGACTTCACAAATGCTGGAAAGAATTGCCTTTATCGCCATAATTTTTCTTCCGCTTCCGGTAGTTAGGGTTCAGAAATTGCTTTGCTGATCATAATATAGTGCTTAGGAAGAATCTTTACACTTTACTTGCAATAGCGGTACGTTTTATGTGGTGCTGAAGCAAGAATGGGTATGGAAGACAATGCTGCAAGCAACCAGAGTACACTGCGATTAAAGTGCTGTAGCATATCACTGGAGAAAGACAGTTTCAAATTGGGATGTACCGTCAAGTAGTATCTCCTAGTGGAACTGAGCAAGTTGTTCTTTAATTACATTCTTCCACAGAGAAGGAAGATACTATGAGCTATAAGAATGCCACTGGAAATTACAGTAGAATCCAATCTTTTCCTCCTCCTCAAAAAAGGTTTCTTTTTTACTTAAAACAAGTGGCTTTTTATCAATGTGTCCCAACAATGAAGGATAAACTGTTAGCTCTCTAATGTATAATGTTGCCACTGGCAGTAGAGATCTTTAGTCAACGTCTTAATGTTTTCTGTTATATTTATATTGTAGCCAATTTCTAATGTGAACATAACTGTAGATTTAATTTAGTATGACTGGGATATCTGTATTACTTCCAAGCAAACTTCACGCGAATGTACTGAAATATAACCCTTTCATCATCCTTCTAGCCTTGGCACTTATTTCATGTAGGCTCTTCCCATCCTTTAGCGCAGAATATTTGATTGCAGTCTCTGGAATTCGAACTCACAACGGTTGTGTTTAAATCTATAGTGCCTGTATTTTATTTCGTCTTAAATATTATGGCCATTGAATTAATTCCATTAAGGTGTCTGACATATGGTTATTTAAATCGACTTAAGAATTAGAAGAGTGGGATATTTAGCAAAATTGTTCATGCTTGTTCCAACGTATCTCTCCAAAAACCTAAAGCTCCTTAACTCTCTGCAAAGGTGGTAAAAGTTACTGGTAGAGTGAATGTGATGGATTTATCGTGACTTCCATCTTAATTTCTCATAGAGCCTGGAAGGTTATATGAGGACACAACGCTGGGTGTTCTGTAAGTTAAAAACTTTTTAAAACTCAGGAGATCCTGAGGTAAAAAGCAAAAGAATAAAAATTATGTTGCCCAGATGGCCCTTAACCACCAGCAAAGATGGAATATAATACTGGTAGAGCGAATGTATTTAATTTCTCCTATAGCGTGGTAAGTTATGATTATTTGTAATTTACTGCGTAAAGGAACACAGAATTTCGGCATATTGCTGCTAGCTACAACGTCGCTCTGAGAATTGAAAGAAAAACAAAGACCGCACTCAATATTGCCTTTTAAAATAAACGCAAACAATAATTCAAACACTTTCTGTTATCTATTCATTTATTTGAACAGCAGCACTAATTGATGCAAAGAAAATAATGAACCAAATGAAGGGCGCTTATGTTATCTACAATTTAAAGAGGAAAATATACATCCGGCGAAGTAACTTTCATTGAATTGGACAAACGGTTATTGAAATAAAATGTACCTAAAGAAAATGTTGAATAATTAATAAAATAATAATTGACAAATTATGAAATAAGGACAAAAAAGGCATTTATTCCTTAAATTTAGCACTTATATTGAAAACAGCTGGAAAAATCGACATAAAATTCTGGCATTTTAATTACAAAGGTACAATTCTTGAAGATTCAGTTTCAAGTTAAAGATTTCACACATTTAAAAAGTGTTCCGGTCTCTGGTTATTATCGCTATAATGTGCACTCCGTTAACTGAACTTAATCATTCAACTATCTTTCTTGACATAATCAACAAAAATGTATTATTTCACAGAGCGTTGAGGCGTATCGACCTGCAGGTGACCAGCGCTGTGATCGTCTCTTATCGGGTCTTTTCAGGTCGGTTAGAAGAGTGAAATATTAGTAAGTTGACGTACAGTAAGGTACGAAACACAAATAGAGCGATTGGAAGCTGCGTGTGTCTGTTTTCTCGCGTCTGCCTATGTATGACGCGTTGCTGTCCAGAAGACATGATTATATCTGAACAGACTGTATATACACTGGACTCGCCGTGTATGTGCCATAAGCTCAGGTAAAGATCTCTGTGTTGCGAATTTTGTCCGATACGCCTTCTTACTTTGACAAGTAGTAGATGTTATCGTTGACAGTAAACTTTGTAGATTAGCAGCGAGTAAGACAATACCAGTAAGTTAGGAAATGAGTTTTTTTACAAAATTCGTATTATATTGCAATAGTATAAAGGAGTTCCTTTCTTAAACATAGCGTGAAAATGTGAGACAGTTTGCTCCTCGCCATTTCTAAAGCTTTGTTTCAATTTTTCTTTACTACAGTTCGGAGTATGAATAAGCTAACTGGTTTTAAAATGTATGCAAGTGGCTTTTACCTTTAAGGTATGCAAGATAAGAGAAAATATCAGAAGCCAATCTACAAGGTAAGCAACATCTGAATCACCATTTAGTGACATCTAGTTATTCAGTAGTTCTGTTCAAAACAATACTTCCTACTTTTAATGGGAGTACGCTTTGGAAAGATTAATAATTGTTAATTGAAAGACAATACCAGAGGAAGACAGCTTCTAGAGTTGTGACGTATTTCAAACGGGAACAAGGCCTGAAGTTCTTGTGACGTCAAACAAGAGCAGTGTAGTACCAAGCTATCTACATAAATCGCGCTGTAAATACAGAATCTGAGGGTTCAGTCAGGTGTAGCGCACTCCATGACAACAATGTAGCTGCCACGTAACAAATGGAACTCTTAAATTTACAGCTAACAGTTACGATTTATTGAAGGACAAAAATAAACACGAGAAAGACTTGGCTGATTTTTACTAGAATATTCTCCAAGCCAGATTTCCGAGGTTGTATTCACTTGCCTCAAGGATATTGTGTATGTTCCACTTGGCATATGTGTTATAACAATTTTTTTCTGTTATGAAATTAGCTAACTCCAAGCCCCGAAGTACCTTATAGGATCACAATCTAACATGCAGCCTTCGATTACAAATTTCCCAGACTTTAAGTCCTGACATTGATAAACTAGTTAAAGAAAAACGAAACAGAAAGTGTCGGAAAATGACCACGTAATTTTCTTCTGAATGGGTCTCCTCTAATTTGCAGAGAAAATTGCTTTGTTTTATTTTATATACTTTATAACATACCTGACCTTCAGATAAACTAAGAGTTGAAGTTTTATATATATTCTCATAGCACAGGGTAAAATCAAATTGTTTATAAACTGTGACCAATTGTGTAATTAAAGCAGTCAGCATTAATATTACAACACCCAAGATGTAAATTGTACATATTAATACCCGATACTTTTCCTGTCTTTCCTATGCTGTCGGAACCTTGACACAAGTGTTTCCCTGCTGTTGGGCAGCAGGAATCTGCGCGGTGACGTCACACGCTAACCTGTCTTTCTTTCTTGAACATATTTGGCGATTAGGGCTGACGGAGATGATATCACACCGCCACTTCCTGTCTTTCCCTGGACAATACCCTGCGTTTCTTATATAGTTATATACATATGTTTTAAAATATTTTTTGATTTTAACTCCGTTTTTATATTTCAAATTAATTAAGTTTATTGATCTTATAATATTTGTTACTATTTTCTGTTCAGGATGTATTCAGTACTTTTCTATGAGTATGAACAAGTGAGAAGTTCAAATGGCTTTAGCTCTGTCACAAAAAATGAATAAATAAATACCAGATAGTTAGAGGAAACATTGTATTTCAGTCAAAGTTCTATGTCAAGATGTCAACAAAGACCTACACCCTATATGAATGCCTAAGTGAGTATGTGGGTTTTGTCGGAATAGTTAAAAAACTGAATATGCCTTTAGAATACATCCCCATCCTGAACCACCTATAATTAGAAAATGCATGTTAATTTATGGTTTTCTCAAACATGACTAATGATTTTGCTTAAAATAACAATTGTTTAAGATATTTTAATAACAAGGAAAATGTATATCTGGAGTGGATTACGAGTAGTCGTGAAGGTTCCTTCATTCAGAATGACTTTCGCATAATTTTGTATCACTAGTGGACTATAAGTCCTGCACCGTGGCGTAGCGGGCTACGGCAGCATGCCTTGGTCCCTGGCCACGGAAAGCGGCCCGGGTTCGTTCCCACCCTGTGGTGAGGATTTTAGGTCCCGGGTATAGGTTCGGTGCCCACTCAGCATCGTGAGGAAAGTGAGGACTTACGCTAGGTAAGCGGCCCTGGTCACGAAAACCAACATTCCGGCTGGGGAATGCCGACATGCTGACCACATCTCCTCTCAGTATCGGTTGTTGATCGTCCACCTATGCCGTGCGTAAGTGGGCGTGAGGCCGGCAGTCTGGTTGGTAGGCCTTGGCCCTCTAAGGGCTGTCCCACCATGTTTTGTTATTATATTATAGTGGACTATAAGACAGAAGAAGTTTAACCATTCCAGATATATTCTTTGCTTTTATTACGAATCACCAACTACTCTACCAACTACCAACTTTTTCAAACTATAAGTCCCTATACCTTTGTTCTCTCTCTCTCATCATGAAAATGTAGAATTTTGAAGCCATCATCTAGCGTCCTGCTTCTGAGTTCACTATCACTTAAGCCTGTCCCTTGGACCTAAAATGGGTAACAATTGCATTTTTACATACGTTTATCTCGATGAAAAGGAAACAAAGAAAATAGCTGTGATTGAGTCTTCTAATACGTGATACCCTACGTCATACTTTAAAGAATAAATTATTGTTTTATTGTGGAATGTGGGCATAGAAAACTGCATTTATAAAGTAAGTTTATTAATTATATCTCTATAAATTGAAAGCTATGGTAACAGTCTCCAAGCATCTACAGGTAACTCGCAAGAACTAATTATGAGATGATGCACTCTAACTTGTTGGTACGTTGCCAAGTTAACATTGTTTGCTACAGGCAAAATGGAAGATCCATGGTTGAAACCCCTGCTATGGGTTTGAATTGTCTAGTGATAAATAACTACACAAAACTTAATCATGAAATATTGTGACTTTGTGGGTTCGTAGAATTAAAAGGCCGAGTTGCAGAAATTAAAAATCTCCTTCATTTTCGTAGAAATATTCTTATATATTACAGCATCATTACGTTACTAACACCATCAGTCTACCAAGGTCGATGACAATAACAAATGGCGACAGCAGTTTGCATCAGTAGCTCTCGTTACAATAAAAATTCCAGCTGTCTCTCGTTTCACAACACTGTTTTACAACTGACTTACTTTAAACTCCAACTCGGTACTGACAGGCTGTTAACAGCCAGAAGGTTTTTGTTGCGTACCCACCCAGGTCTTAGGTCTGACCGCAGGTTGAAGATTTTGATGATTACAGGATGAGGTGGGATTATTTTGATGAGGTAGCTTTTTGCTCCTCTTTATTTTGTACAGGATGCAAAACAGCTCTTTTGTTTACACACTGGTGTTTTATTTGATTTAAAAGTGGGGTAAAGTTTGTAGCCAAACAGCTCATTTGGAGATTTTTGAAATTCAGCTTATGCTGCTGTTTGAATTTACTCCTTTGTTACCTCGGGTGCCCGCATACCATACGGGGTACCCGGTAAAGCCTGAAGCGGCGTCTCGTAGCGTCGTAATCTCCTAGAGACCGAACCAGGGCGCTTCTGTGAGCTGGAATTTGAACGTAGAATTTTGTCGCCCGGCGCCTAATTTCGTCCTCCACGTATGGGAGAAGAGAAGACTCACTTTACGAGCCGTCACTTGCTTAAATACCTAATTCTAGATTCGAGATATTTACGGAAAAATAAAGAAACCACATTATCACGATATTACCAGAAATTTCCATTTATCTCAGTTTGTTTCTGTAAGTCTTATCTCAAGCGCTATATTTATCTGCTTATGCAAGTTTCATATCTAATTTATCCGCCGACTGTTTTCTTATTTGTGCCGAAACTTTTATGCCTGTTGCCGTGACAATATTTATCTGGCGCACTGGTTATAGCAAACCAATAGCTCGTAACATGTTAGCTTATATCTCCCAAACGTCACAGGTTCAAAACCTGGTGAAGTGTGCTATGCATTTTTTTTGGGAGGGGGAAGGGGGTTTGGATGGGCTTAAAATGTTCTTTAAGTTGAATTAAATCCAGTAAACTATCCATAATATCTTCATTTAACCAAAAACTTAATTATCTTAATGAGAACTCAAGTGATTCTCATTGCTAGGAAGCAATACCAACAGGATACATGAAAACAAATGGATTAAATGTGTAAACAGTTGATCACGGTTTCAATGTGTAATCATAATATAGGTGTGTTGTTTGAAATTTAGATATAGAATGAGACCTAGGAGTTAATGGGGAACATAAATAAATAATATAATATATAATATGTGTGAGTGTGTCATTTTGTATACTAGCAGTTGTTGATTATTATCTCAGGCGAATTGGTTTGCTCTGACCATAGATTGTGTTATTGTTATCTCAGGATACCACCTGTTTCCCACTGACCATTTCTGTAATTAATTTTCTTTATCTTCGTTAACCATTATTTTGCTAACCGCAAGCCGCCAATTTACTTATCTCGCCGTATATTTTTAGGATTACTGTTTTTCACAACTAGGCAATTCACTAGCTACTTCACGTGCGACTTCTCGCTTCCATAATTTGAGATGAACGAAGCTTCGATTCGCTAGCTTCTATGCTCCTGATTGCCAATCATTTTGTTAGAATAGGCAATCCAAACGACACCAGGGAATGTTACCTTATGAGTACTTCTGTTCCGTCTATGTCATTTAAAAGAGTTCTGTACTTCTAACGTTGTCACCAAGTGGAGGCATGTGACTTTGTTTTTTGTTTTTGTTGTAATAAAAATAAGAAGATCTATTTAATGATTTGATTAGTTGGTGTACTAACATTTAGCTTTAATTGTTATACCACAACACGGCGCTGGGCGGGTTTTCTCCGGGATCTCCGGTTTCCCCCGCCATCTCATTCCACAGGTGCTCCATCTTCATCTCATGTAACATCAGTGTCACCGCCTGCGGTGCCGTATGTAGTAAAAGCGGGTGTTAAACACTACACATTTCAGTCATATGGACATATATTTCTGTATTTTCAATTATATACTTCGTATGTTATTTTGCGTATAAAATATGTTGCAATCTTAAGATTACCTCTTAGGTATTGCAACGGGATATTGAATATGGTGTGATGATTTCTTTCTCACCTTTGTGACAATATTGTAGTCTAATCCCTTCCTCGGCAGTATTACTGGAGCTGAATATCTTACCTCCGGGCGTAGTCGCGGAGTAGAAGAATGATTACACCAGTTGACAAAGTGAACCTTTTTCCTTTCACAAGAATTAAAGTGACATTTTCTAGAAGTATTTTTTGTGCTGAATTCAAATATAATTTTAGTTTTTCCCCATCAGGCAGGAGTTTTGTGTGATATTGATTTGAATGTTTATAATATTCTAAAAAAAATATGTAACTAGCTATCTAACTCAAAATTATAACTACTCATTCTGACTTACCTAGAAAGTGGTAGGTAGTCGTTTTTGGGCACATTTTGTATCTGGAACGTCTCTCTTCTTGGTCCAACATTAGTTAGCTAGCATATTGGAACTCCACTTGCCTTAGTAACTCTTTTCCATATTAGAAATTTGCTGATGAAAACGCTCACCTTGCTCATCGCTCACAGCTCCAAGATTTTCGGGAAAGAAGTCTAAGTGAGAGTCAAAGAAATGAATTCTTAAAGACGTGTTGCATCCCATAGCTTTATACAACTTTCTTCAGAGAAGCAGTCCTTGAAATCACTATGTCGGCCATGATAACTACATATTCTTACTTCCTTTTGGAGTAGATTCCATCCTTTGGGTCAGGAAGTTAAACCTTCAGCTTGCTGTTTAGACAGATTTAAATCCCGAATCAGGTCATTAAGGTCTTTCTGATTGGGAAAGTATGTTCTGATGATCAGTTATTGGCTTCATATGTAGGATCATTATTATTTTCATCTGAAGTATTTTCAGTTTCAGTTAGGTCAGAATCAGTTATCACCTAAGGTCGTATCTGCATATACTGGTACAGGGAACTGTTCATTGTGTAAGACAGGTCTTATTGCAGATTGCAAATTCTGTTACTTAATTGTATGTTTTGTTTTAGATGTGATTCCTTTTATATTTCTCAAACAGAAATAACAATCACTTAAATAATCCTTCGATTCCCTCCAAATCATAGGAATTGTAAATGGCATACGATGTGTACCATTTTTCCACCCAGCCAGCAATCCAACACACGAAACACAGCATGTATTTGGTGCCCAGCTCTTATCAAAATCACTAGTCTGACAGCCAAGTAAAGTTGACAACACTTCCTTTCTTGGAAGTGTTGAAAACAGTGTTTTTAAAATAAATTAAATTTAAAGGGAGTCGATTAATGACACTAAACAACACTTACTTTTAAATCTTTCCGGGACATGTTTCAGAGACTTTGCCTCCATCCTGAACCGGCCATCGATTGGTTCTCATTGGTGTAGTTGACAGAGAAGACCTATGACAAAATATTGTCAACTACGCCAATGAGAAGCAGTCGATGGCCGGACGAGGAGGGAGACAAAGTCTCAAAAATATTCCGGAAAAATTTAAAAGTAAGTTTTGTTTAGTGTCATTAATCGACTCCCTTTAAATTTAATTTGACAACATTTCTGGGGTCAAATTTTGTCTCTGAGACTTGAAGGTCAGCTCATCACAAATATAGCAGGAACTGTCTACATGATTTACACACTTTCTTGGCATTATGAAAAAACAAAGCACTAAAACACTGCATACACAATACACTTTCGAATAGAAAGGAAGGAAATATTTCACTACTGAACAAACTCACAGTCAGCTCAATATTGACACATCACACAGCCAGATGAACAGGTCGGTACATATCCAAACATGAATGAACTTGCACAGCCTTGTTTTATGGTTCTTCAGCATATTACAAATCATTCCCTTATATAAAACTTGGGTAAAATAACTAAATATGAGGTAAAGCTTCCTATAACAGGTTAAAGAAAACGCTAAAATCCTATTTTAAAAAGTAGTGGTCACAAAAAACTGTGCCTGATGGAAAAATTCTGACTACATATCTGAATTCAGTATGAAAAGGTACACTAGATTCACTAATCAGATTTCTTGTGAAGAACACCTTGTCGACTAGTGTTATTAGTATTGCCAGAATGAACAAATACTTCTCTTCCTTTCAAACTTGAATATTTAACTCTGATGAAACATGAACACTCTTTGTTGGAAATTTTAAATTTTGTTAATGCTGTATTTAACAAACTTTGATGGATGCATAGACGAAATATTCCTCTCTTACACTCATGCAAATTAATGCATCTTAAATTCTCACACACAAAATTGTTTCTGCACACGCTTGGAGATACTCAAATACACGTCTTACTCCTGCTGAGTTCTAATGCAGAAGAACGCCAATTTCATTTAATCTCCTGCTCCATTCTTTCTACGTTGCTATAACAACCAGAAAACTTATATTTTACTTTCCACATCACCACATTACGTAATCACATTCTTATAATTAACAATGACGACAATATTACATAACATTTCGCTCACATTGCATCATCTCGCAAATAACCTAACTGTACACTTTTATTTCCGTACAGATTAATGTTTTCATAACAATTCCAAATCAATATTAAAAATTTAAAACACGAAATAACCGCCACAGTATTTTACCTTGTAATCCGCAGCTAAACTTTGTAAAACAGTGCTGAGGGCAGGAGATTCCTGACCAAAATCCTTGAGTTCGAATTGGAACCTCCCTTAGCACTAGAGATAGATATATTTATAGAGCTACAAATCGTAACTGATTAACATTTATACTAGCCTCTGCAACTCATAGCCGACATTACTGTGCACTAAGAGGATATAAGCTTCTGTACTCCAGATAATACATTGTTTATTGGTTGGTGTCCATATATTAAATGAGTTAACAATCTACTACTTTTTGAATGGATTATTTTCTTCATATTCATAAATCAAAGCTGATTATTAAAGGCCGGAAACGTGTTCATTTTTCCTTAGGTATACTGCACATGGATTATACTGTTTCTGCTTACGCATGTAAACAACTGCAGATTGGTATAGCCTGAACATGACAGCCGCCTCACAGTCCGAGGAAAGTAAACAGTCGCGCTATACTACACCTTGACCTTGCATCTGCATAAATTTGAAAGGCAATACTTCAGTATACTGCATACGTCTTATGATACACTCTTTTTGCATTACTCCGCACCCACGTACACAAACGTGACTGACGACAGTGGCATTTTCGCCCATGTGTTACGCCATTACATTCAAACAAGTTTAATGCACAAGAGTAGCTTACCAGTAGGTTTTGTTTTGTAATTATTGTACGCGGAATTTCTCACAGCAAAGTGTGCTTTTAGGATCAGGTTGATAACCCCATCCGAAAATAAATATAATGTATGAATTAATCTACCTTCAAGGAAAAAGTAAAAAGATATTACATTCAATCTAAAAGAAGTACAATATAATAATAATAGTGCCAGACTGAAAAATTCAATGCTATATCCGGGATTTGAACCACGGATCTTCTGGTTTCCGTCCACCCATTCCAACCATTGAGCTACTATGGCCAACGTGCCAATATGACATTAAATTCTCCAACTGACTCGTGTTTTTCCCGGTAAACCAGTAAGATTTCTCATAAACATAAGAGATGAAACGGTACTCTCTTCCTCGAGTTGATTAATTAACTGTTAAGGAACATATAGAAGATTAATTGGATGTTAAAGGAATATATACATGTATTGAAACAAGTATCTTGTGTGCAGTGTCAAGTTTGTTACGGGCTCTTAATCGGTGGGATTTTTTCTCCCCTAGGAAAGCTGACCGCAACCATAAATTTTAAGGGTCGCACCCAGCGTTTAGTTTCGAACATAGTTTGAGAGGAAGGGGACATTTTGGGTGATCTAGAGTGAGGTTCTCGTAACTGAGAACAAGGACATATCTAAGGCAGTCGGTGGCTGAGAGCCGAGCCGAGCTGAACCGTCGTTACAGAAATCGCATTCATTAAGGCTATTTTGGCTACTGTGGGCTAAACTGAACGGACGAGTAAACTAAAAAAATCGCGTTCAATTAAAGGTAGTTAGTAGCTGGGTGCTAATCCGATGAGTCGTGTTATAGACACGGGAGTACAACCACGCCAGCGCAAAGCCTACCATTCAGAGTTCGCCTAATTAACATGTATTTCGAGAGTAACTAAATACAACCGATCGTCATAAGAGAATTAACCTGTGTTTCTTTCCAAGTACCCTAATTGAACCACCCAAAACGCCCTGAATCAAGAGATCCTTGCCACAGATCCTATATTCATGAATATTAGGACAACTCCGAGAGCAGCAGAGGACATCGATATTTTTCAAATTTTATTGGTGATGCTGACGACCCTAGGAGTCAAGCCCCTGCCAAATAATTGAGCCGAACTGAGCGGCAATACTCACTCAGCACCCCGACTTGCGACAGAGACAACTACCTCGATGGTGACTTACTATACTGTAACTAGTTTAAGGCCCGGGCTTCATAGTTAACCTCTATTAGGTACAATTAGGTGCAATTAATTAGGTATAATTAATTTCACAGTACGTCAAACACACGACTAGTGTGAAAGAACAATTAATTCTATTAATAATAGTATTAAAATTATAAACAAAATTAATTTATTAAAAATTTATAACGAATAACTGAAAAGCTCCTGTACAGGATTATACCAGGAATATAGTTTTCAGTTACGTGGTTTTCGAGGTATGCATTATTGATGGCCGTGCTGTTCATCTGACGTCATTCATACTCTATATCCGGCTAAATTTTATCGCATGCGAACGCACATCCCTCCGGTCTTTACTGATTATACCATTCATTTATCTTAATATAGTCTTGTTTCTCTGAATATGTCAACTATTGTTATGATACATTGTTATATAAGGTAAAATCAATGACAATGAAAAATAATTGTTAATATTTTACCCATTATTATATGAAATGTGTTCCACTTTTCTCAAAATTACATCCGCTTCACAGTGAAGCTCCAGAAATGTGATAATATCTTTCCTTTTGAGAGAAAAATATGTACGTGTTGGGTATTTCAACTATTAAGTCAGCTGTGTGACGTAATATAATTAAGACAGATATAGACTTAAACAGAAGCTGTCTTCATTACTGTGCGATTAATGGTATACACATTACGTATTATTTTCCGCTCTTTAGTAATGAGATACAGAGTACAGACGAGGGAGACATGTCCTGGAACCGTATTCTTGCATTTGTTAATCATAATAGAAACAGCGAAGAAATAAGTGCACTCAAAGAGAAGGATATCTTCCCTACAAAAGCAGATAATAAATGTCTCGTCAGCTTTTCTGTGAAGAGCCGGAGTCCATTGATCCGGTGCTGTAGGACATTCCAGCGAGGTAATGGGAAACACTCTATGCCGCTTGGTGTTTTAATTAAAATACACAGCTCGGTAACTTATTGTTCCTTGTCGTGACGTCACACAGTGCCAACTTCTGGAGACCACTTCTAAATAGTTTCACTCAACGAGAATTGTCTTTCCCACTTTCTAGATTTCTTTCATCTCCTTTCCATCTTGTAGTTCCTTCTCTGTCTTGGACGTATTTATTTCAGTCAACCTCTTCTGTTTCTATTATAAATGCATCCCCATCCTCTTAATTTGTTTTATCTTACAAAATATCTGGGTTTACAGCTTCTGCTTTCCATTTTCATTAAGCAAGCTCGTATTTTCATTTGTTCCTTTTCTATGTGTTTCTATCTATTTTAATCGGATTTACAGTTACTAATAATCATGTAGTAAAACATTATGCTTGGAACCTGAGCCTATCAACCCGACTGCCAGCCATTTAAGCACATAAAGGTCGACTAACATCACACATATCCCTTTCGCAGTGTTGATTTCCGCGGACGGGATAGCTATCACAGTTGAATGTTTAGTACTACAACCGTAACGTAATTTTCGCAACCCAAATGGAAAAAAATCAAACATGAGCATATTCCATGACCCATAATCATTATCAGAATTCCACGCACTAGCCCTGTTTGATGACTATCATCAGAGATGTATGATTCAATTGCTTAACTGATTTTGAAATATCTACAGCGATGTCCAAATATCCAAAACTGCCTTCGCAGCACCGTATTCTACGGACAGAGCACAAAACGTGTATAATAAATATATATTGTCGCGGCAACAGGCATAAAAGTTTCGGCGCAAATAGATAAGAGGGCGGATAATGTTTCACGGTAATAAAGAGCTTGCATAAGCAGTTAACAATCGCGCGGAACAAAGGAACTGACAGGCGGCTAGCGTTCATAAAGGGCCGACAATTAACGATAGCGCCGATAAACAAAAGATGGACAGTTTATCACAGAAGTGAAAGACTTACCGAAACAGAGATAAATGGACATTTATGGTAACATCTGGATTATTTTGGTTTCTTTATTTTTCTGGAAGTATCTCGAATTGTGAGTGAGGTATTTAAGGAAGTGACGAATTTGTAAAACAGTGAGTTGAGTAGTTGAGTAAGAAGAGTGTTGTAACGAGAGCTGATCAGAACGTCTTTTTGTTGTGGTGTGTGGGTGACGTAATGTTGCGAGAGCTTTGATCAGTGTATTTCTACGGAAATAAAGAACATTTATAATTTCTGCAAATTGGATTTTTAATTCCACGAGCCCACAAAGTCACAATATGTAGGAGGTGCCTTCAAGCTATTTTTGTTTTCAGGACTCGAACAAGATAGGTATTTCTGTTTTTTTGTAAAATACACGTGGACTCTATATGAATGCGTGACAGATGGCAGAACTGACAATTGCATAGAACTTTAGTGGCAGCGACGAGGGTTAAGACTGTTTCTGATACTTAAAATGGCGACGTTTTCATGGGATGAACAGCGTAAAATATTTTTTCCCTCCATTTTCGTGCTGTAACACTTATTGAAATTCATCGTCAGTTGAGTAAGGCATGTGATGAAGGTACCATGGATGGGTCTAATGGCGTTCCTGGGCGCGATAGTTCAATGAAGGCAGAACATTCTGTGACAACAAACCAAGACAGTCACGGCCTCGCACCAGCCGGTCTGACGACATGATCCAGTGAGTGGAGAATGTGGTTTTGGAGGATCGTCAATTGAGCATTTTCAGATCTTAATGCAGGTTTGTGTGCATAGATCCCACGGAAATGCCAGTTTTGTAGGCAATGTCTGCCACTGTCTTGGTTTGTTGTCACACGATGTTCTGGCTTCATTGAACTGTCGCACGCAGGAACGCACATAGACACATTCATGTTGCCATCACCAGATGCCTCACTCAACTGGCGATGCATTTTAATAGGTGTCACACCACGAAAATGGAGAAAACAAAGATTACACGCTGATCTCACAATGAAAGCGTCGCCATTGTAAGTATCAAAAACAGTCCTAACTCTCGTCGCTGTCACTTGAGTTCTATGCACTGTACAGTGCTGCCATCTGTCATACATTCACAAAGAGTCCACGTGTATTCTTTTTTAAAAAAAACAGAAGTTCCTATCTGGTCCCAGTCCTGAAAAAATAGGTGTTATAACTTGAACGCACCTCCTACAATAGCATCTAGCAATACTTTAAGACTTCTAATATCCATATAGATAAACAAAGTTACCAATATACTAATCTATTTCAGGCGTTCAGAAGTTAATAAATGAAGCGAGACAACAGAGTGGAACTAAACTCAGACTGGGGTAGTTAGATGCTACTTATGCTAAAAGTCTATACGCGCAATTTCCGCACTTCTGAACATACCAAGATGCTTTTATTCCAAGTGAAGTCCAGGCCAACCACACGTTGACCTACCGAAACCGTTCCGTGGTGTTTTAAACAGGCTCAACAACTGTAAAACACCAATCATTCATTGCCACCATCAAACAGGAATTCCAAACCTCACTACAATCTACACAAAACACCAAAATGTTCAGTGTGAGTTCTGTAAACATGGTTTCCATGGAGAAGCCACATATCACACAATACAATGGGAAACGGGACCACAGGACAGTGGAAAGCTATTGTATACTGTGTGACAATCCGGTGGTACGGGGGCAGGGAGGAGATGATACGAAATTCTGGTGAACTATATCTACCGGTCTGTATAGTGGTAACCGTTAAAAACTTGGAATGTGGTGATCGGTGTAGCAACGCTTTTCCTGTAGAAATCTTGATCCCATACTACTTGACGTGATGATGTCACGGCACAGGTTTACTCTGCCATTTTATCCTTTTTAAACGTCTTTTCCCGAAGACCAGTTTGGAGATAACTGTTGGCTTCCAATACTACCGAGACATGCAATATGTGGCTTGACGATAAGTGTACCACTGATAGACTGATCTGAATAGAATATCTCTGGAATGTTTTGCAGCTCCACTTTTCTGCTAGTCATATATTCACTCCTGAGAAATGGTCTACCATACGCTGAGAAACCTTCCAACAATGATTGGAGGTATGCCTGCGAGAGTAAAAGCTAGGGGTAGAGCTACACTTTATTCATTGCCAGTATCTGCAATGAGAACGGCCCAAAATGTACTTCACTTTTAAGGATGTCAGTTGTGCCACACTTCTGCTGCAGTCTAAGAAGTTAATCCGTAGTCATTTCTTCTGATGCGCCTCAACAATTTTGAAAACCCACTGGTGTCAGCTTCCTCTACAATTTCAGAAAGTGTGTGCGTGTGTGCGTGTGTGTTTTTTGTTTGTTTTTGCTTGTTTTTGTTTGTTTTTTAATTTACTCATTTATTACAGAGCATATCCCATTACATAGTGAGCAATACTATATGCTTGGGTGCACAGTTACATTAAATTTTGTTTTCACTATTGTATTACATATTATCACATCTCCTCGAAAACTTACAATTATATAGACTAATATAAGTATTTGCATCCCACTTGGCTATTTACAGATTATCGAAGTTGATACTGTTTGCAAATATACTGAAACTTTTTGTGTGTTGTTCCTTTTTTCTAGTGTCCAGCGTCCAACAGTCACTGTTATTGCTTTCTTTAGATTTTCCCTTTCTTTTTCTAACAGATTACACTCAAAGATTAAGTGGTCCACAGTTTGTTCGTTTTGGTTGCACTTACACATTGGATTGTCACTTATTTTAAATCGGTGGTAGTACACTTTAGTTTTCCCGTGACCTGTTAAGAATGACGATAGATTTGATGTTAGTTTTATTTTAGTTTTCGTCCTGTCCTGTCCTGTCCTGTCCTGTGTGTGTGTGTGTGTGTGTGTGTGTGTGTGTGTGTGTGTGTGTGTGTGTGTGTGTGGATGTGTGTGTATGTGTGTGTGGATGTGTGTGGATGTGTGTGTGGATGTGTGTGTGGATGTGTGTGTGTGTGTGTGGATGTGTGTATGTGTGTGTGTGGATGTGTGTGTGTGTGTGGATGTGTGTGTGTGGATGGGTGTGTGTATGTGTTTTCTTTGGATATGTGCAGTAATGCTTCCTTGATGGCGTACGACTCACATGTAAATATGAAGGACAAAGATGGTAATGTGTAAAGCATTGTATGATCTGTGTAAACTACTGCGCATCCACATCCATTTTCTGTCTATGAGCCATCGGTGTATACGTGAATATCATTTGGATATTGCTTCCATTGTTCTTTGAGTATCTGCTTGTATGTTACACTATTAGTTTGGCTTTAAGCCATATACGATATTTCCATATTGTGACTTTGTGGGTTCGTGAAATTTAAAGTCCAATTGCATAAACTCAAAACGTTATTTATTTCCACCGAATTACAGTTGAAACACTTGCCGATTACATAGAATTAAGTAATGCACACAATTACAATTCACCAGTTCGTCTGTCCCAGGTCCATCGCACGCTCGCAGTTACGTAAAACTCCTCTAATACACGTACACCGTCTTCTAGTTCGTCCGCTCATACGGCGCTCCTCACGACTGCTCGCCAAGAACTGAACTGACAAGCCAACTACAGGTCTTATATAGGGAAGATCGCCGTTTCTGGAAGGTTCACAGCGCCCATAATCATCCCGAGGTTTCGAGACGTCTGGTGAGAAGGGAAAGAGACGGTACAGGGCTCGCGCCGCTCTCCTAATCATCCCTTCAGTTAGTGACACGAGACAATATGGGCAGGCGTGGGCTAAATGCTTCCCGTCTGGTCCTACTGCCGGCCGGTTCTATAGGGAGTTCCGACGTTCGGGTGACAATATTGATTTCAGGAAGTATAATTCTCCCAGGATGGAATATGTGAATATTGCCTAAGTTTAGATATGTTAGCTTTATCTCTTGATTTATTTAAAACATAAAATATATCCAATATCTGACTATCAGAACAGTTAAAATCTGTTAGTTTACGAAAAAATTGTTAATAAGTTTGTAATCGAATGCCAGGGGGGGGGGTTTAATTTCACCCCTGCGTAGAATCTGAACTGTCGTTTGCAGGAAAAGGATAGTTCAACGTAATTTCCTCTGCGTGCGTTTCTTCATGTTACAAGTTCATTATGCTTACCAAAAATGAATTGCTTCCCTGACGTTCAGTTGTTTACCAACGTTAGAGAGGTCAAACTGTATGAAGAATTAAAACTTACATATAGTACTTACTTTTTAATCACATCTGTGCTTCAGCTATCCTGTGCACCCTCAAAAATGCTTTGATGTGTTCTTTAAACCATTTCTTTCACCATTTCTCACGATTTATAGAAATAAAATAGAAAATCATGCTGTCGAATGAATAATTTTTAGAAGTAAGCGAGAAAACTTCTAAGAGCCTGCAGGCAAATCATCTCACAGTTCTGCAGATATGTCCAAAAATGTAGCGAATTACAGAAAGCTCTCGAGGCATTAGAATGAAATATCCAATAAACAGCACTCAAACATTGCGAACAAAACCTCTCAATTGCCAAAAGTTGTGAGATGAGTGCTGAAACCACTTCCGTTATTTCCTCATTAACGTTTCTTGCAGCTACTTCTCGAGTTTCGAGCTACAATACAATTGTTTAGTAAGTTATTGTGTAACAGGAGAGCCCCAGTATTTTGGTTTAATTAGCACGAGTTGGTGATTCTCCCAAGCAACATTTTCTATTGAGAAGTTGAACTTCGACCTTCCTTTTGTTTTTTCCTTCATCTGTCTTTTGTTTCCTCCGACATTTAATTGCGAGTAAAAGTCTGCCCTGCAGCGCAGAATTAAGTACAGAATTTCAGTTGAACTGGAAAGCAGGTTTTAGTTGCTAAGAGTAGCAGCGTGAAATGTAAAACCCTCACATTTCCAATTTAGTGCCGTCAGCGAAAACAATAGAACTGATACTGATTGCTGTGTGTCTCATCAATGGCCGCTGACAATTAACTGAGGAGGTTCTTTTATCAAGCTTTTAAACAACTCTGGTATACCCATTTCAACTAATGGGAAAAGTAATAACTTGAGATAGAAAAATTGCAACCACAGGACGATAACTTCAAGTAGTTATAATCCATTGCATTTCAGATGCATGGTAGATAAAACTGTACAGCTACGAGCAAAGAAATTGAGATTTTGTAAACCTCCCATGGTACAGTCTGATTTTTAAAAGAAGGTACATGAAGGCCATCTGTTTCTCCATGTGTGGTTCTGCACTGTTGCCTAGAGCTAAGTTACGTATTATGACTTTGTGGGTTCGTGAAATGAAAAGTCCAATTGCACAACTCAAAAATGTTCTTTATTTCCACCGAATTACAGTCGGAACATTTGCCGATTACATAAAATTACGTAGCGCACACAATTACAATTCGTCAGTTCGTCTGTTACAGTTCCAGTTGCACTCGCAATTACGTACACTCCTCCGACGCACGTCCGCAGTCCGCGCTCCTCACAGCTGCTCGCCAAGAACTGAACTTTCCTCCAGCCCGACGCGTTGCTTATAGAGGACCAACTGGCCAATCTAGAAGGTTCCGGATTAGATGAAATATCCTCTGTGTTCGAGAACTCAGGGGAAGGGGAAACAGACGGCACAGTGGCCCGCGATCCCTCTCCTAATCATCCCTTCAGTTAGTGACAGGAGACAAATGGGTAGGCGTGGCCAGAATGCTTCACGTCTGACCCTACTGCGGGCCAGTTCTATAGGGAGTTCCGACGTTCAGGTGACAGTATTGTGACTTTGTGGGTTCGCAGAAATAAAAGGCCGAGTTACAGAAATTAAAAATCTCCTTTTTTTCCATAGCAATACACTGTCCAATTCTCACGCAACAACATTACATCACACAATCTTCCAAGGTCGAGGACAATAACAAACACTTGCAGCTGATTACATTAGCTCTCGTTAAAACAGCACTCTTGTTACACAACAACTACTGCTGCTGGCGTGTCACAATCCCTTTTTATATCTCCGTTCATTGCTCAAAAACCTTCTCGAGCAAACAAGAAAAACAACCGCTCTCCGTCAATCGAGATATCTCTAGAAACTTCGAGACATGAAATCCTACCTGTGGCGGCGAGTCCTTTATCTGAGATAACATTCTTTGCCCCCTTTGTGATCACTCGCCGCGTTATCGTTAACTGCTCATGCAAGCTCTTGAAACATTATCCGCCATCTATTATCTATTTGTGCCGAAACGTTTATGCCCAGCGCCGCAACAGTATACTCCCCTCTACACCCTCTCAACTCACGAAATATAAACAAGCGTTCGAGGTTATCACATCTCAACAAAAACATGCATATTTTAGTTAGTTCATGGAAATTAATCATTTCTCAACACTAGCCATATATAGGCTAAGGTTTTTGATAGATAGAGGCAACATGAAAAATTAAATGCCATGGCCGGGATTTGAAACACGGATCTCTTGGGTTTCCGTTCAGTCGCTCTAACTCATTGAGCTAACATGGCCAATGTGCCGTCCTGACATTAAATTCTCCATTTGACTCGTATATTTCCCTGGTAAACCACTAGGGGCTCTCGCATTAGAGATACATCGTTTGTGGCGACTTACTATCGTAAGTACTTAAGTCCCAGGCTTCATCATTTAACTCTTTTTATTTTAGTTAATTGATGAAAATTAATCATTTCTCTACCCTAGCCATATATAGGCTAAGGTTTTTGATAGATAGTCAACATGAAAATTTGAATGCCATGGCCGGGATTTGAAACACGGATCTCCTGGTTTCCGTCCAGTCACTCTAACCCATTGAGCTACCATGGCCAACGTGCCGTCCTGACATTAAATCCTCCATCTATCTACCAAAAACCTTAGCCTATATATGGCTAGTGTGGAGAAATGATTAATTTCCATCAATTAACTTAAAAAGAGTTAAATGATGAAGTCTGGGACTCAAGTACTTATGACAGTAAGTCACCACAAACGGTGTATCTCGAATGCGAGAGCCCCTAGTGGTTTACCGGGGAAATATATGAGTCAAAGGGAGAATTTAAGGTCAGGACGCAAGTTACTACGTAACTTGTATTCCATACTTATCAGTTTTTGTTGCTATGCATCGCAAGTTGACATTCCCGCACCAGATCGCTAAGTAATTTCTCCATATCAACACATATAGGCGATGCACGTTCTAAAACGTAACATATATCTTTAATTATATTTACTAATATTTTAGTTAGTATCTTAACCACTAAAATTCAGATTGATATAAGTGCACATAGTGCAAATATGGTATGCAGTACACACGTGGTAAGCACACAACGCAATCTCGGAAATAAAAAAAAAACTGGACGCAAGCGCCTCGTTTATTTTCAAACATTTCCTCGTTCCGTATAAAGTGCTTGCTACATTAGTATCACATTACGCTATTATTAACGACTTTAATTGCCATTTTTATATCAACGCCGCCGATATGCCGTAATTTTGACCCACAGGACTTCTTTTTCATTCAGGCATATCTATTGATATAGGGCTGTTGGTTTTGGTTGAAAGGAATAAGCTGTTAATTGATAAGGAGCAAACACTCGTCTCTCTTTTCGAAGAATTCCCTAAGAGAACAGACAAATTCTCTAGCTTAATATGCAATGTAACACACCGACTGTAAGCCGATCTTTGCCTCGGTTCCATGAATCCTCCGTCTACCTCTAATCCTACCGCCACTACGTCTTGCTTGCATAAAAAAGTAATTTAATTTTGTTTTCACAAAGTAGGCTAACAATACACAACGCAACTGAACACTCAAGCAAACTCTTGTTTCCCGCACAAAACTAGCGATAACTGACCTGAGGAGTATGTGATTCACCAGTGTAACATTCTGGCAACCTTTGTTTACGTTTCCCTAGCAACGACCTTCTCTTACCCTTCGCGTCCCTTGCTTGATAACCTTCACGATGACCTTCTTTTAAAAATCAGGCTGTAGTCAATTAATATTTGACCTCACCGAACTCTAATGCTTCTTTGATGTCACAAAATGCAATTGAGTGGCGGTAAATATGCCCGCCTTGGTAGCGTAGATGGTAGCGTGTCTGCCTCACGTTCAAGAGGTCCCGAGTTTGAATCTCGGTCAGGATGTTGCCTGGATAAGGTATTTTTTCTCAGAGTTTTTCCTTATCCTGATAGACGAATATCGGGTAAATCTAAGCTCCATGGAAGCCGGACTCAGTTTTGCATCAGTTTACCCATTTCATTCATCGTCCGATATGACAAAGTGGAGGAAGTAAATTGCAAAAAACAAAAGAAATACGCCAAATATTATTTGATGGAATCTCCATATATATCAAACTCTACTTCATTCAGCGGTCTGCTACCATGAGCACCTGGGAAGGGAGTTAAATTTCACATGGACATGAAAATTGAAGGTTTTCAAACCAGGGATAATGAGTTTCAATTGAAGGGTGGGTCAGGGGAATAGGTGGAGTGTGGACAAAGATTAAAGAACCGTCACTGTGATATTTACACGAAAGAAACAAAAGGGCAAAGTAAGAAAAGGGTTCCGTTGCAAGTACAGCCTCAGTAGGATATGGAACAATGCATCCAACTGCTTGATTATGGTTATTTTCCGGCTGCCTGCGTTGTCTTCATGGTAATTCTGGTTAGTGGAAGTTTTTCATTACAACAGCTATAAACCTGTGATTTACATAGAAAATTCAGAATATTGTTCATAAAATACACTAGAATATTTATTTTACTTTTAAAGGAAATTTATATTTTAGGGGTTCCAGATAACTCTGTCACTGCTTATTCATGCCTTAGAGAGGCTTACACTAAAAGTATGGTGGATGTTAAAAATCTTTGATCAAAATCCAATACAGTTCGCCCCCATAGAAGGAAGAGTCGTGGGGCATAGCTTGACATAAGAGTAAGAATATGGAGGCATGGAGGGGAAAATATTTATCGCGATCGTTTACCTCTCTAGTGGAGAGTTACGCTGCTGGCAGGTAGGAAGAGGTCAACTTCTGCTTAAAAGGCCAGACAGCTAAAATCTGAAAAGGCTGATAATAAGAAAGAGCGAACTTTATGTTCCTGATTTATATCTTGGCTTTTTCTTCTCTTTATGTCTATACCAGGCTTACTATCTATTCAGTCTAGAAACAGTATTTTCAACGTCTCTTCGGCTTTCCAAGTGAAGTCCTTCCATCCGCTGGTAAGTTATCACTTGTGCAGACAACTCTGTTACCATCTGATATCCATTTAGGTACATTCGTATCTTCTGTATACATCTATACATTTATAGCTAAAACGTTCAAATGTCTTCTTACTCCATAATTTTGAATTTTATCTCTCTTTGTTTTATGCAGAATTTTCTTTGAGGTCCTGATTTCCTGTGGTTCCTGTTGGAGTGATGTATATTTTAATAAATTAGGCCATTAGTGGCTTTACTTAGCTCTATTTTAGATTTTAAATTAGCACAGAACAAGAATGTCATAAACAAAATTGAACAAATGAAGGGCGCATAAACTTTATACATAAGTATAATAGGTGGCACTAGGTCTATCTTTATGAAGATCAAAAATATAAAATGCACTACATAATACAACACGCCTCCTTAAGGGTATGAAAATATTCAGGGTCTTACATAAATAACCATAACATCCAAAATTTTCAAGTTAGAAAAGTGAAACTTAGTATATTCATTTAAGATAATACAGTTAATATGCATAACCTTTTTCATAATTTTCTATTGTTTATAGCTAATACTACATATGTTTTCTATATGCAGAGATATTTACAAACTCAAGCCCTTTTTTTTTTCAAAATTCACATATACTATCTTTCTGAAATTTGGTATGTTATTTTAAAATACAATAAAAATGAATTTGTTGGATCTGGATTTCTTAGTGAAGCTGTATAGAATAAAAATATGTTAATCATATGCATACTTTAAAAATTACAGTAATTTCATATATTTTGTATCATCGCATTCCATTTGGAGCTTAAATTCTAGAGCCAACAAAATGTTCATTATGGCATAGGAAAGCTGTGTGCTAAATTGCATCACTGTAGATGAAGTAGTTTGAGAGAAAAATGGGTTGAAGTTGTAGAAAATGCAAGTTACGGGGGAAGTCAATTAAAAATACAATAAGTATTGTTCAGTTTGCCTTTTAATTTTAAGTCAGAACTTCCCATATCCATAGTCTGTATCCTCATTCTGGTCTTATTCAGCCTTTCTTTTTAAATTCCTCTTCTGTCTTGCTTCTTTCTGCATTAATTTAATAGCTCTTTCTGCACCAGCGATGCGAATGTTGTCGATACTCTGCAAAATTGTTTCCATAAACACACCAGGTTGATACCCTAACTGATGCATAACTTTCTTTCTGCCAACATTCCCATCATTAAACACTATTGCAGCATCAAATGTAGCAATTTTCACCCCTTTGGAAGACACAAATGATGTTTTGGGACACCTTTTCCATATCAAACTGTTGCGGCTTTCATTTTGGTTTTGTGTCTCTCCATAGATACATTTTTAGCAAGTGTGGATGTGCTAAGAATTAGTAGATGGGCTTTGTAGATTCCAAGACAGCTGATGGAAGACTATGTGTTGCTACTATGCTACTATGCAACACTAAGGCATTTAAATTTTTAAAGGTATATACAGACCACGTACAGTCATACTATTTTGGTGTTTGATAGCTCACACTATATACTACTTTACAAAACAGTAACAAATTAGATCTTTTGAACATTTTCTCGTACGTCCCAACTTAAATTTATAATCTTGATGCTTTCGGGTTCATCAATATTCCCACCAGCCGATTTGTAAATCATTCGTAGCTTTCTCAAAATCAAAAGAAAAATTCTTCTGTTGTATTTGTTTAATTTAATCTCTTCAATTCTCTCTCTACAAATAATACGCATAACAGTAGACTGGGTTAAATATATCTTGTCAAATTTTCTCATTTCATAAGCTGTTACACATTCACTAATATATTCCAATTGTTTGTCCAAAATGGTACTCATAGTTCTTGCTTAATTCCATTTTCTTCCAATCCGCCTCTTTATCAGCATATTTAACAGACATCTTGCAAGTGGCGGGCTCGTTACATTTGTATTCTAATAAAGTTACTAACCTTAATTTCCAGGTTAAATAGTTTACACCATAAAAATGGGAATCATTATGTCTTCAATACTTGCTTGTTTAGCCATTTTGGTGAAGATGGCGTCATTTTTGCTGTAATATACACAAGGCGTGATTTACTTTCCGCGTGGCCTCTTCTTAATATTAATACATTATTAAACTTGTTCTGCCTTATTTACGCAACCCAACCATTCAATTTTTTAACCACTCAACCTTTATAACCACGCTCTGCTAACATGTTGGAGTGGTGGATATTTTAATAAATTAGACCATTAGTGGTTTTAGTTAGCTTTATTTTATATTTTACATTAGCTCGAACCAAACACACTAACTACAGGACAAGAATGCCATAAACAAAATTGAACAAATAAAGGACGCATTAACTTTATACTTAATTATAATGGGTGGCGCTATGAAGATCAAGAATATAAAATTTACCACATAGTACAGCAGTTCCAAGACCTATTTTGATTTGTTCCATCAACTCTAGCTTCCGAGGCATAAGTCGATACTGTAACTCTCTGTTTCCTCATATACTTATTGAACTATTTATTCTTCAAGATAACATCACTCATACATCTACTATGCGACTGCTTTATTAACTGATATATAACTTGATTTGTATTCATACCCAAAACGTTACCTCAATTCCTAGATACCTATCCAAAACTATCTTCTCAACTTGTTGTCCCTTAAGTTCCAGCAATACTAAACGACTATTGGCGCCACATAAGTTTTATGTATTCATAAAATAATTATAATAGAATTATACTTAAAGAATTGAGATTCGACAAAATGAATATGTTTAAGAAAAACTAAGTATCTAACACTATTGGCCCTGATGAATGTTAAATTCAAGTAACTCATGTTAGTATATCGATTAATTTATCTTATATTATTTTCTATACATATTGCTTTCTACACAGTGGTCGTTCTGTCACCCGGTCACCCGCTCGTTCTGTCACTTCTCGTAATGTCGCCAGGCATTGTTGTGCTTCTGCCGGCCCAAACGTAGGCGAGCGCCGAGAGACAGAAGCGGAGAGAGAAAGAGACAATGATGTCTGGATAATTTTTCCTTCTCTTGCCGCCGTGAAAGGCCGTGAAACTTCGGCAGCTTTCGAGAAACAATGGCTCGGATGTAAATAACGACAAGGTGTGAGAACAGTATTTGTGTGTCGCAGTTGTTAATCGAGTGTGCAGCTGTGTGGACGTGTGGCAGGCGACATTCAGGACTGCGTTTGTGTGTGCTACGTCGTTCTGCTGCTGGCAGGGTTGTTCAAAACATCTTTTTACTTGAAATAAAGAACATTTTAAACTTCTGGAAATTAAACTTTTATAAACCCAGCAAAGTCACAGTATGTATGCATCACTCGCTCACACTACACTGACCTAAGTTCAATTGTCTACGTCACTGGCGATGAATGACCAGGTATAGGCTCAGTTTTATCAGCTGTAAGTGTCCACCGTCTTATTACTAGAGTAGCAATTTTATTCCTGATCGGGTTTGGAAGCTTATCGATTGGTATTGCCTGGAACGCGGAGGTCAAACTCCGACGCTGACTACATATTTCGCGAAGGTATGTAAGGCGTATTTCGTTAACGTAATAAACGTAATCGTCACTAAATTCAAACAGTATGTTTACTAAATGTTTAAAAATATAAACTCAATGACTAAAATACTAAAATATTTATGTATTTGACTTAAAACTGTAACTTGAAAATAACATGTAAATTAAATAAACAGGAATGCTAACAGAGCATATTTTGCACACATGTATCACCTAATAGGTTACAACATAACTTAGTATATTGTTGCGGGCATTGTTGCGGCCGGCACGGACAGTGCAACGCGGAGATAAAAGCTTGCCAAAACGGAGAAAGAAAGAGACAGATAGATGACTGGAAGGTTCACTTTCTTGATTGTTACAGAAAATTCTACTAATTTCTGAAAAAGTGAGTGTAGATATAAAAGAAGCCGTGGCTAGTTTATCGATTCAGCAGCAAACGCTGAACTCCAAACCATTCAATGAGCTGTTTGGCCTCAAAATTTATCCCACTTTAAACCTGTAAACACCAGTGTGAACCAAAAAAAAAAGTTGTATTGCATCCTGATCAAAATTAGAGAACCAAACAAGCTACCTCACAATCTTTCCTCGTTTGAAAAATCCCACCATATCCCACATTCACCCAAAATTTCCAACCTGTGGTTAAACCCAAAATCTGGGTGAGCACGCAGCGAAAACCTTCTGGCTGTAAACAGCATGCCAGTACCTTTTGTGTGTATCGAGTCTCTCGTAATGGGACTCCATAATTGTGCGCTTGCAGGTGTGATTTGAAAGTGAACTCTTATTGTTTATTTACGTGTGCAGAAGTGACGAGAGATTGTGTTGGTTGTGTTACGTCAGCTTGCTGTAAAAGGGTGTACAAACAGTGTGTTTCTACGGAAATAAGGGGCATTTTGTACTTCTGCAAACTTGACTTTCAAGTTTAGGAACCCACAAAGTCACAATATTAAACAACTTACGTAGAAGTGTACTTAAGTCAGTACTTCCAAATTTTTGTTGTAAATTCACAATTTTCACAGCGGGAGCATCACGTTAACTTGCAGGATAACCCACTCGTCTCACTGCTATACCACAACAAACTACTCAATCAGCTTCACGTTCGGAAACAAAAATGCTCGCTCTACTTGTTACTCAAATTCTACTTTTAACATTATTATTTGTAGTAGCAATTATTCAGTGTTAAGATTTTGAATGTTAAGTGCTACATTCCGAATTTAATTCTCTGATTTTCATCCTACTTTACTTTGCTGCTTCACCTGCCTAACCTAAATCTGAACTTAAGTCTTCTACTCAAATGAATGTTAAGCCCTGTGCTGTGGGGTTAATGGTATTCGCCTCACATTCTAGAGGTCTGAAGTTTGAAATTCGGTTAGGATAGGTTATTTGGATAAGGTTTTTTTCGGTTTTTTGCCCTTGTCCTGAAAGAAGAATGGGATAACTCTCACCTCTATGAATCCTGGGCACATTTGAGCACAATTTCACCATTGCGTTCATCGTCCATATGACCTACGTTGAAAAAGGTTAATAAAAACTAATTGAATATTTCATGTTTGTTACAATAATAACAATAACAGGAACAAACAGAAATGGAAACACCGTTTAATTTTTAAAAAAATCTCTGATATCCATAGTGTCACCTTTAAGCGCCATCTCTGATGTAAATCCCGTGTATCTAAGCCCATTCATCCTGTTGGCAATACCTACTGCATCAGAAGCAGGAACACAATTCAATTAGAACATAGTGACATAGTAAATCACGTGCACTCTGATTTGCATGTCCTTGATGACCTCCAGGCGAAGGGAAGACGGACCCTTATCTACTACAAACACGGGTTGAGAATTAGTACCCCCTAGATGCGGCTGTTCAGATATAGAACGTAGTAATTGCCTCTAAAGTAAATAACGGTGAACAGTAAACGCGATGATATAGATGAGTCTAATTTTATTTACGGCGCAATCTTACTGGGACGCAAGAAGCTTTGTCAGGTAATGAATATCAGCCTGAAGTTTGTTTCCATCTTAGTCTGAAATTAGTAAAACTACAGCTAGCACATCTAAAACAAAATGAATGTCAACAGTTGCGATTTGCCTCATGAAAGATTTAAAACAATAGAAACGTGAACATTGGGACTAAAATTTTACACACCTAAGCAGCTTTCTTAAGATATGAAAACTTTAGATGCTGTAACTTCAAACTTCTGTTGATTTTAATCCTTAAAAATCGTGTATGTGCAGACGCATGACTTTCTCTACTCACTTTTGTGTAAACTATTCTTCAAAACTCTTGTTCCTCTATCTTCCTGCTGCACCGATCCTCATCAGAGGTAAAGGAGCAAACTTAAAACTATTAAACAGGGAAACTGGTAGATAACGAGGTCCCGATGGAGAAAATTAGGAAGGTATACGGCAACACCAAGCACTAGGAGAAGGAGTGCCCCTTTCAGAAATGCCTAACTAAAAATTTGTGAATCTGTTCTAAGAATTATTTATTTTACACTATCATGACATACAGGCTGATATAAATATATCTCTTTATCCCTTCCTTAACCAGGAGTTTATTCCTTCGGATATGAAATTCCCAACAGTACAAATTGATGAGCACAGGCGGCAGGCCAGTAACAATAAGTGCATTTATACAAAATTATACCATAGTAGAAAAGGACCACTCGCCACATACCGCCGGAACCCGCTTACGCCGAACTAACTCCAGGGTAGCAAAGTTCTGCTCCAGCACCTCAGCGCCAGCAAGCGCCTAAAAAAGGAACACGGCGACACGCTCCTCCAGAGCCCGGCCGGCAAGGTAGCGAGCGGTTGGCTCACTGCTAAACGTTTACGGCGATGATGACATTGAAATTCAGTTTTCTTTTGCTGGCCAGGACGCAGAAAATATATATAATACTTCCTAGTTGAGAAAATTGAATATTTTAAAATTCAGACTAATAAGAAAAAATTTATTTTAGATGATTATGAATGCAAAAAAGGTATCTTGATATAAAACGTGGGCTTTAATGAGGTCTAAATTATTGTATAATAAGATTTTCTCAATCTCTTAGCTATTTACAATTCAAAATGAAACGGCCATTCCCAGAAAATTCAAAATATGCCTTCAACTTTGTAGCGGTTTATTGTAGATGAAAGTGGTGATGATGGATTTCTCGCCTTGGTGAAGTTATAACAGAATTCTTGAAGATTCAGATTCAGATTTATTCTGTCATTTGCAACATTTTTACAAAGCATTGTCAAGAAATAACACTACAATTGCATTTTTACAGTTCAATAATAAAAACAAATAAATCTATATACAGATTATTAGTAGTTCTAGATATACAAAATAGATTGATAACAAAATTTAATTAACTCAGTCACTCTTCCATTTCTGCATTCGTCAATTGAGTAGAAAGCGTTTTTCACTAGGTAAGTCTTTATTGCGTAAATTTTCTTCTCCTCTTCATTTATTGCCTTGATAGAGTGAGGTAAATGATTGTATAAATTTTTTGCAGTACTTTCAATATATGTGGCAGCTAATGTTCCCCTGAACCTATTTCTAAAATAGTTCTGTTTTGTTCTTGTATTATATTCATGAATGTTTCTATTTTTCCCTTCTAAGTGGTTTCTTATTACATGTTTGAGACATTCCCCCAAAAATATATATAAACATGGTAAAGTGAGCACTTTAAGTTTTTTTAAAACTACTTTTACATGATTGTCTCCTAGGGATTTTTTCCATTATTGTTATTGCTCTCTTCTGTCGCCTAAATGTTTTCAACATATTTTTCTTGCCTGCTGCTCCCCATAAAATGACCCCGTAACTTAGGTGCGCATGTATAAATGCATAATAAACCTTTAGTGCACTGACTTCATCCAGAATTTGTGTTGTCTGTTTTAATACATATATGTCCTTGTTTATTTTCTTGTTGATCTTTTCTATGTGTTTGTGCCATTTTAAACTATTATCTATAACTAATCCTAAAAATTTTATCTGTGCTACTTGTCTAATTTTCTTATTTTGTACTGTTAATGTGATGTCAGATTTTGTTCCAATACTGAGCTGAATATGCATCCATTCGAATTTGTTTGTGTTTAGTACCTTTCCTAGTGCTTCTAAATAAGTTCTAATTGATTCTAATAAGGAGTTTGCTTTTTCCTGAACTTCTGCCACTGTCTTACCTGTTACCACTTAGGTTGTATAATCTGCATATCCAATCGCTAATCCACCTGCATCCTGTATTATTTTAAATAAAAGGTTTATATATAGGATAAATAGATGTGGTCCCAATTTTGACCTCTGAGGCACTTCATGTGTTACACGTTTGAATGCTGATTTAACTTTTTTTCAAATGTCCTCCTGTATTGTGTATTATTTCGACACACTGCACCCTATTTTGCAAGTACAAGCTTAACCATTTTAATGGTACGCCTCTTATCCCATAGTTCTCCACCGCTCTCGAACGGTGATCTCTGCACCCGGGGTCGAGGTATCGGCACGCGACTGAAGAATTAAGGGTTTTGCTACCAATTTAAGAATAATTCCGAAATGTGTTCCAAAATATTTATTATATCTTCTTGATTGCGTATTTGCTGGTTATTTACAGAATGTTGTATATTATAAGATGTTTAATTTCCTAAATTTTCGAATGATACAACTACTAGTGTCTCGTCTTTAACGCAGGCGTCGTCAACAAATCTTTTGTGCATTTCACTGCTGCGTTTTCTCAACAATTTGCCATTAATAAGTTTACACTGAACTATATCTCTATACCACTGTAGCACGTCTAAAATATCTTGCAGATGCAGATTAATATAATTTTAATGTTTTCTACATACTTGCAGCGCGTTGTGTATAAAACACGTCTGATTCCTAAGACGGAGGTTTGCAGAAGAAATGGTTCTTGCAAAGATTCCAACTTCTTCCTTATTATGTTGCCATGGTTACACAAATTCTAAACGTTTATTGGTTAAAGACATAGGTTACATAATCCCATTCTATAAATTACCAATACTCATGATCTTTTACAAACTTTAACTTTTGTTGCATCATTCTCATGGCCTGCTTTACTTTAAACTTATATTTTAACATAAATTGCAATGCCTTCAACTATCTGTAATACATTCATTTTAAAAGAATTTAAAACAACATAAAATATATGCTAAAAATTTTCTTGGAAAAATATTATATACAGCATTTTATCAAAATGGTGCACTCAACCCCTTCGAGAAAATCAAAATTCTTCAAAAGTTTGCCACGTTTAATATATTTGGGAGATATTTTTGAAAATTCTGTGTTGCATTCTGATAAGATTAGGATTACATTACTATGTAGGAGACTCGGTACAGAAACCTGTGGTTCATTGTACCTAAGCCCCAAGTGGGGCATCACCAGGAGGGAGGATGGGATGAAAGGAGACAGAGGGCGGCCGACCCAAGGAGTCACGACAGTGCCGAGACACCCGCCGAATGAGATCACCAGATGATAAATGGTGTGAAATGATAATGGAGATGCATTGCAGACACAGGAAATTCCATAGATGTAAATAACCTACCCAGCATTCGCCTGTTGACCCGGGAAACAACCGAAAAAATCCATTGGTCAGGTAGGTCAGCCACTGGAATCGAATCCGGACCTCCCGAATGCGGGCTACTGACGAACCGCCTGAGCCATTTTGCGCAGTTCTTAGATCATACGGAATTTAAATGCCGAATGCCAAGCTGTTTGTTCAATCGGCCTTTTGGTTTTGAATTTTGTTGTTCATAAAGATAGATAAACAGTTTGTAAAACTGATCCTTTTTGGATTCAGAGGTCTCAAAACGAGAGTTTTTTTTTTAATTTACGTACTTCAACGCTAAGTCACATCGGACGATGAATGGTAATGGTGAAATGCTCACATGAGCCGAGAGTCCGTAGAGCTTAGTCACCCAACATTCGTATTTTAGGATAAGGGAAAATCCCGGGAAAACCTTATCCAGGTAACTCACCCTGACCGAGATTCGAACTCGGGACCTCTTGAACGTGAGGCAGACACGCTGCCACCACGCTACCGAGGCGCGTTCAAAACGAGTATTTGTGATGAATTTCCGGTACTGAAATTGTTGGTGGAGTGCAGCGCCTTCTATACTTACATATGGTAGAGAATACAGAACTGATTTTCATACTACATATTAGCACATATATGGTATGGATCTTTCACATGACTGCGTGTAGGTTATGCAGACAAGGTTAATTTATTTCTGAACACTTTATTGTCATAGTTAGATCTAGATTCATCAATGTTCAGTATGAAACGCTAGCTTCGAATTTTTCTTGTGTTCTTATTTTTATTAAATATGAGCGATGTGTGTATTTTAGGCTCCAAACTTTCATGATGCGAAAACAATATACTTTTTATAAGAATACTGTAAATGAAACTGATAGAAAATTTAAGTATTTAAAAAGCCTATTTTTCTTTTGAGAGACGTGAAGCTTTGAGAAGCGCTTCGTTTGTTTCTAATGTATTAATAGGAAACATATGGGTATTTTCTATTAAATATTAGAGCATCTCCTAAAAAGAAGGAAATCTAGGAGGAAATAGGAGGAAATTGCACTATTAATACGCAGATACCACAAATATCACAGCTTATTCAGTCCTTTTTCATGTTTTGAATTGAAACAGGAACTTTGGTCCTCGGATCAATTATTCATTTAATTATGTAACATGTTTAATAATTATACATACATTTGAGAACTAACTATATTAGTGAAAGTAAAATTGTAGACTTTGATGTAAAATATTGTAAGGGACCTGGGCAGATATACATGAGAAACACTGCACTCCCGGACGACAGTCTATGAATGGCGGATGTCAGACAATAGAATAGAATGCTAGCTATTTTGCTGTACCGTTACAAAGGTCAATATCCTCTTAGTTTTTCCTTGTGACGCCGTGCCGTATATATAAGAGGGTAGCAACCCCCCACTCAGTCCTCATTTTTTGCTCATTGCAGTCAAGTGTACTGTATACATCCGTCTGGTGTGTCCGACGACGTCCCTCGTCCAGTAAAATGTATTATAAAATGTCCGCCGAAAGTGAAGTTAGTTAAGGGTGACCGGGTTCCACAAGTATCAGGACAAATTAAAGCAGTTCAGCGATTATCGTTGGTTTGTGTTGTCTCGACGACCTTAACACCCTGAGAACCCAAAAAGAGTCCATGCATGAGACAGGACCAAGAGCCAAGTGTAAAGCAAGCAGCAGACGATGACGTGGAGACCGAGGAAGGAGTCCCGACGTCGAATACAGGTATGTGCAGCCATGAGGATAGAGAAAGTACTGCCGCACAGTTTATTAGTTTTATAATTTTAAAACTTTATTCCGGATTCGTTAGTGTAATTTAAATTCGCATTAAGTTAAATTCGTCTATGAGCTTCTCTATCAAGTGCAAACGTAATAATGTAGCTGTTAATATTTAACATAAACTTTTATCGTTTAAAGGGAATATTGGACCAACATTATGGAAGAAATATTTTAGCAGTTTTGATCCTTTAAAAAGGATTCAAAAAAAAATTTAGATTGAATTTTTTGTTACGTTTCACATTAGTCACAAGCAAATTTTAGCCAGTGCCCGTTTAGGGCAGGAAATATGACAGTAAATTTAAAACTACAATCACATTTTATCTTCCAAAATCATAGTATACAGCGCCTGCGATACCTACTGGATGATTTTAAATTCTAACTTTAAGCACAGTGACAAGATTTGTGTCCAGTATTTAATATGCTTCATGTGGTAATGTAAAACATTTGAAAATAAATCACATTCCGTTAATAATGCCGCCTTTGTATTTCCACCATCCGTTTGTGGAGAGGAGCGAAGTGACAGTGGCAGGTCACAGGAAGCTAAGAAGACTTACAATGGAGTGACACCGGCACCAAGAAGGAGTACAGCCCTTTTGCTTCGAACGTGATTCTTAGGTGAGGAAAGACCAGAAGAATGACCAGTTCCGGAGACAACAAGTAGATGGTATCCCTAACGTTTCCTGATTCAACACATCTTATGCCGCTCAGATGGCCAGATGGCTCTCTAAGGGGAGCCTGTTCAGTGAGATCCCAAAAGCAGGTTTCTTTGACAGATACCTAGGAGAAACACCTCAGCAGTAACACCTAAATAACAGTCGCATGGTCTTTCAACTCTGAAACATACTATGGATGGGGGAAATGAATACCAAAGTCTGTTAAGAGGAACCATCCCAGCAGTCGGATTCATTCTCGGCGAAACCAACCGTGGTGACAGTATGAGGTCGTCAGGAACCCAACCCGGGATCTCCTGAATGCGAGTCGTTGCATTACCGTCAACACATCTTGCGCGGTAATGGTAGGGAGGAAAGAAATGTTAACAGTATCACAAGAATATATTTAAAAGTCATCAAATGACATTCCAAAAATAATAAAGATACCTGACCTGTGTTATATGAGCTGTTGCAAATGATCTTCCTTTCATAGCAAAACATTTTTGGCATGCGGTTTTTTGTGCAGATCTCTGAACACGTTTAGTATTAGCTAATCGAAATCATCTCCATGATTTTATCCACTAAGTGGATAAAAATCCTTAACTTAATTTTAAAGTTTAGTAGCGTCTTAAAATACAGAACGCTTGAAGGCCCTTGCGTCTCAGGCTTTTGCGCTGTAAAATATGGGACATAAAATTAACGTTGCTTTCTACATAAATAACCTTTTATTGTGATTACGCTAGAGGACTTGAAACACAGGCCAATGCACTGCGAAGCGTGTACGAGAAATATAACGGCTCACATGATTGATGGCTTCCGAATTTTCCATACAAATACAGAAAGCATTAGTGTGCTGTCATGCTTTGTTTGTAGAAATATCACAAACAGATTTTTCTTCCGCTTCTGTGCTGAATTTATAGCATCGCCTGCTAAAAAAACGTATTACTAAATGATGCCATTATCCTTCGATTGTCATGAAAAATAGCTTTTGCTTCCCGTACCCTCTATTATGAGTTCAGCTTTTAGAATATATAACTGTAAATTCATCGCCTCCGTGACAGGTGAAACAAAATATTTGTCTGGAGACTCGCAAAACGAAATTAATAAGAGAGAATTGATGACGAGACAATGGACCGCTCGCATTGAGCTCATAAGTTACGGGAAAGTAACGTTCTCTCGCTGTGGCAGTTACGTGGATTTCTGCTGCTCGCTAAGCGAGGAATTAGCACAGAGATACATGCACTTCAGACATGTGAAGTACAGCTCGCCCTCTGTTACTTGTTTCTGAAACAATTCGTCAGGCTTTATGGCCAGGCAAGTGGAATGTTAACGATGTAACACAGCAAGCTGAACTTTGTGAACTACACCAGCAGGGATGAACAAAATCGTGCCCCGTATCGTTAACGGATGACTTCCATTCTCATCTGAAATCAAAGGAAGTGTATAGAGTTTAACCATTTGAAACCCAGTCCTGTCAAACGACATCATCAGACACGCGTTTCAGGAGGCTAGATAAAACATTTTAGACGTAAATTGATCACAAATAGCTCCAAAAAGTATTCGACTAATGCATGTGTTTGTTTAAGGATATAGGGATAGTAGAAAATCATCAGAACAAGGTACAGCAGGGACACTGCCTTATTTATTGATTAGTGAAAAAGAGAATACAATAAATAAACTTATAGTATCTATTCACGTAAACATAGTTGAACATTCAAAATTAAGGATATGCAATATAGGATACAAATAAGTATTCGTCTGCATACTGAAAATGGTGTAGAATGTTACAAAAATGAAATGTGTAGTGTTTAACGCCCGCTTTTACTACATACGGCACCGCAGGCGGTGACACTGATGATACATGAGATGAAGATGGAGCACCGGTGGAATGAGATGGTGGGGGAAACCGGAGGTACCGGAGGAAACCCGCCCCAGCGCCGTCTTGCCCATCACAAATCTCACTCTGCTGTAGCCTGGGATCGAACCCGGGCCGCTTTGGTGAGAGCCAAGCGGTCTAACCACTGAGCCACGGCGTGGCCATGTAGAATGTTACGGTTAGTACTTAGTGGGCCCTCCATTCCTCTTTAAAATCTCTTGCGTTCTCCTTGGCATGGATTTCACCAAAGATTGTGTTGTTTGCACTGTAGCTTTACGCCATTCCTCTAGTAGAGCGTCCTTTAGATCCTTTATATTAGATATCTCATGATACCTAATATTTTTGTCCAGTATACTCCACAAATTCTCTACTGGATTCATATCTGGGGATTGCGGTGGTGTCGGCATCCATCGTGGAGTATTATACAAGTATAGCCTTGCCTCTAGAGCTGTGTGTTTTAGATCATTATCTTGTGTGAAAATATAATCCTCAGAAACACCCATATTATTCACACTTCTGGACAGATGCACTTTTAAGATGTGTATATAAACCTTAGGGTTCATAATTCCATCAATAAAACACAAATCCCCCATACCATTTGCAATCATGCAGTCCCAGACAAGTACTGAACCGCCTCCATGATTAACTGAAGCTGTTACACTTTTCTCATCTGACTCACAACTATTTTGTCTCTACACTATTACTCGCCCTTTTGACTTAAAGGACTCAAATTGACTCTCATCAATAAATATAGCCTACTTCCAGAAATCAAACCCATCGAATTTGTTCTTTTGCAAAAGCAACTCGCTCCTTTCTGTTTATTTTAGTGGTGTATTCTTTTCTAAGAGCTGTTCGGCCTCCATACTAAACTTCATAAAGCACGTTTCTTATAGTTTGTGCTGAAACGGACCTTTCTGTGGGTGTTTGAACTACAATAACAAGTTTTGGAGGACTAAATTTAGGATTTTTCTTGACTGATTTTGTAAGTTTTCTTCTGATCAAACCTGTATATAATAGTCTTCACTGAACTGGTAGGTCTTCCATTGCTTTCTCCAATTTCTTGAAAAGATTTTCCTTGTTTACATAACCTGCTGCAAATTTCTCTCTCTGTTGTAGTTTCACAACGTTTACGACCCATATTACTTAAATATCAGTCAATAGCTTTGAAAGCAGAGATGGAATTGTTAACGACAGTGGATGAAACAAAAGGGAAGGGGTGTAAGTCATCGAGGCACCATACCTGGGATCTTGCTTACTAGAGGAATACTTGTTTGGCATCAAACAGTACATGATTTTAAATAAAGTAGAGCTGTTCACTAATTAAGCAATATATAAACCCAAATTGTGTTATATTTTTAAATATAGATATCTACAGATGTAAGGAAATAGTTATTGTTTGCTTCTTATCTATATTATTTCTGATTTTGCTGTTATATTCTATGTGGTACGATTACATGAATACTTTTTGGAGTATCTGTGCGTTTTTAAAGTAGATTTTGCAGAGCTTAAGGCACAAAAAGTTTATTTTTCCTTCTTCATTAATATAAGTTTAAACATGTACATGTACATTGTTGTACATGTGGGTTCACCGTATCCTTTGCCAGAAAGTTGAAAAGTCCGCAGTAAGAGCTCAAATCCTGGCTATTGGTGTACATTACTAAACTCTAGAACGTAAATATCTACCCTTTAAAGTAAATTTGGCTGGAAAGAGTTGGAACGCAATTTTATAGTACGTCATTTCCACAAATTTTAATTTCTGCAAAATGAGAAATAACCATTCGTTCTCACCTTATAAGAAATAGTGTAGTGCATCTTAAGTTTTGATATGAGGAACCGATTTGAAAAATGATTTAAATTCTAATACTTCTCATAAAAATTGAAAGCAATACAAGAGCTTGCGCTTTTTTCAAATAGGATTTCACATATGCATGGTTAGTTTTTTCATAGTAATCCCATAGCCATTTCCAATTATATAATAAACGGCAAAATGTTACAACGGATTCTCATTGTTTATACTTGTAGACTCGTTCGTGAATTCATTTCACTTCTCTCTTCAAAATTTGTTATAATTGAAGTGTTGTGAAAGAGATCCTCTCAGAACTCAGCGAGAGCCAACCTATTAAGCAAAAGAAAACGTGTGCTACGATTTTGCAGTTGCATGACCTAGGTCAAGGGCGTACCATGTTTTGATATTATTGTTCCCAAGGGTCCAACTCAATTCACATTATCCTCGCTTCTCCATCCTTGTAATATTCTAATGAAACTAAATCCTTGTTCTACTGCTTTATCTGCCTTCTTTTTACGTCTTAGACTATAGAACGTTTAGCACTACCGAGGAGATGGCTTGAGACTGGCATTCGTAAATACCGCGTTCGATACTCGGTGATCGACCTAACTGAGCATAAGTTTTTTTATGGTTATCCTTGGTAACATGGTGAATACGAGGTACGATACTTCTCATTCATTTATTTCACTTTTATTTCAACCTGGTATTTTCAGTGTTGGAAGTGTTAGCGGTTGGCGAGTGTGGTGCTGACATATGGAGACTGCACGTTGTAACTGCTGTTTACAGCTTATGGGTCTCCTGCTGGGATGGGCGATGAAGTCTGGCGCAGAGATGAGGAACTCCCAAGTTAGCTCGCGCACCTGCCCTGGGTTTCGGAACACCCATAGAGTTCTTTCAAATCAGCCCTTCCTCCCAGGCATTTGACATACAATAATCTATGCATTAGTTCAGGGTAGAATTCTCTCTACCTTTAATCCAATCCAATCCAGGTGTTGCATTACACTAAAAATTGTATGCCAAGATTTCAATTAAAATATGTTTTAGAACATTTTAAGGAAAGGTTCTTGTTTGTGTGTCAACAGCAACTTTAAAAACGAAATGCCAGACACATGATAAACTTGACATTTAAGATTATTTTAGAGAGGTTCTTAAATATTGTAGCTTTTAAGTAAACTGCTGAACACATACTGAGGTGCATAATGAAATGCAGCATTTTGGTACTAACAGATTTGATATCCTGTGCTAGCACGACATTCTCCGTTTTTCAACCATAATTCTACCTGTCAACTCGAAATTAATGACTGAACTACTGCACGATACAGATAGTTGTCCACGTTTATAGCCGCAGCGTGTGCTATAGTAATACTTTCTGAGTTTCTGCCTAAAATAATGATATGGAACAAACGTAGAAATAAATACAAAATGGGAGACTTCTTTTTCTCTTTTTTATTACACTTAAATATTTTTCTGCAACCATACATTTTCTTAGTTTTTTCGTTTCTTTTCTCTTTACTTGTGTGCAGATCACTGCTAAAATTTCTCGTATAATTGGTGCTTTTTCTTCTCCGCTTGTAACGAAATTTGTTAAAAAAGATCTTCATATAAGCTAACGGAATAGGACCAAGACGATGTGATTAAAACAGTAGACCGTACCCGACTTACCTGCAGTAGTTACAAGCACAGAAAACACACACACACACACACACACACACACACACACACACACACACACACACACACACACACACACACATATTACATGGAACGGGTCTTCCACTTTAGCGGACACGAAATGTGGGGAAGCAAAATAATGGTGCCCGCCTCGGTAGTGTAGATGGTAGCATGTCTGCCTCACGTTCAAGAGGTACCGAGTTCGAATCTCGGTCAGGGTGAGTTACCTGGATAAGGATTTTTCACCCATTCCATTCATCGTCCGATATGACTTAAACAGTTAAAGGACGTAAATTACAAAAAAATAACACCTCAGGAGTACTGTTACCAAACTGGTGTAAGAGGCTGAATTAAGTTGTATTAATTTAGTTTTTCCCTGAACAAATTGTAGCGAAAGTGTTTCACATAGGAGATAGATGAACTACGCCTTCATTTCGCATTTAATTACTTCTAATGAATTACTTTTCAGATCAGTTGCATAGAAAACTGATACTGGCTGAGTGAAGTCCAAAGAGCTTTTATGCATGTCAGTGTATATTGTTAACGTTTTATGTGCAAACGTCTTGATTAAAAGAATTATTACTCTTTTAAGATTCATAAATATTTCAGAATGTATCCAAGCAATTTAGATTTGCACATAACTGCTGCTTATACGACGATGAAATTGCCAATATTAACGGGAAATTGAAGAAAACTAAAGGTATTTGGGAATGGGTTAAAACGTATTGTTTAAAGAGACTTCTAAAATATATTTTAGGAATATTACCAACATTTACCGAACAACTGATGGTAACATACGCAATTTGAAGCATCTTGTAACGTGACCTTCTGTATGCATTATACCATCTCATTATTTTGATACCGAAATTAAGGAATGCGATGAGTAAAGAATCGTAACAGATTTCAAAGGAATTGTGTACCTTTGTTACAACATGTGCAGGCAGGTGGTTGAGTCGTTTAACAAAAGACACGGGAGAAAGAGGGTTTTCTCAGCAAGAATTATAAATGGGTAACACTTGACTCGGATCCTTAATAGTGGCATGGCCGAGACTAATAATCACAATGGACAAAATAGTCACAAAGGGAATTTTGGTGTAAAAAGACAGGGCTTCGAGAGGTGAAAGTGACACACACGCAGCTGTGTGGGAGAGGCAGTCCTTGGCTGGCAGGCCACTAAGATGGTCATCTGCTTCTGTCTTGGGCGAAGGCAGACCAGAAGCGACGAGAGGGGATATATGTCGGTTCATATGTGAATAAAGAATTAAGTGTTATCGCGTAATAAGCATTCTACATACGGTAACCCTGAATGGTAGTATATTGGTAACTCTTGGAGAGCAACTTAGAGTTTGATGTGATGACAAAAAGAAGCAGTCATTAAACCAGTTTGAAACTTGCATCCCAGTGTCATTAGAGCCATCCTTACTCTCATACATATCCACGCATACCTTGAGGATAAAGTGGTCTACCCACTGATTAGCTTCAATTTAAAGAAGTTATTGACGACTTGTCCATAAAGGATCTTTTGGAATAAATCTTGGATGTCCTACGAAATTAAAGCTTTTGTTAGGGCAATTTTGTGAGGCAGTAACTAAAACAAATGGTAGAAGAGGTTTTACATGACTTCCACGTGGAATAGTGAAATGGTAATGGTGGTAGAGAAGTCATGACTCAGGGTAAAAGGTATTTAAAATGTCCAAAAGAATTCCTACGTCACGGAACAAACTAACTACCAAAATGCGTAGTTTGGCAAGATAACCAACATTTTCAAAGCGGAATGTCTTGTTTTATTTTGTAATTAAAAAGACAATTTGTACTTTAAAAATACTGTACGGGAAATTGCAAGTGGGAGCAGTACAACATAAATCATCCGCCTGTAAACATGGGGTAGGTCTCCCAACTGCTGCAATAGATTTTACCTAACATGACATACGCAAAACTACACGAAAAATGGTGGAAAGGGAGGAAAAATCCCATTAAGGGTCGTAAATTAGGCAGACGGATGAGCGAGTGTTAGGGCCCATCCTCCTACCCTTTCCATTTTTTTTAGAATGGTTGGCAGAACTGCTGCAGTTAAATGGGATATTCAGGACAGTTGGATCCGCGTTTTTTTTGTTCGTTTGTCCATTCTTCGCTCACCACAAAGGGATGACGCACGTGCACTTCATACGATCTGAGTGCTACATCACTAGACAAAAACTAACGCGTGAGGAGTTCATTACGGTAAGGTAGTGTTGCCAACCATAATGTATGGAAACTGTGTATAGACTACATCGACGTAGTCTGTTTCTCTACATCTCACTGATGAGCTTTCAGCATACCACAGCAGTATGGTATGATAAATAGTAGTACTTCACTTCAAATATTTTGACGTCAAAATGCAGTCTGGTGCATTTGTTTCAAAAAGAAGCATTTTCCTAGGACTGCAATGAGTTTACAACACATAACATAACTGGCGTTATAAAATGTAATGACTAGTGATCGGATTTCTAAGCGAAATGCTTATAAATGTTTTATGATAAAATACGTGAGTTTCCTTACTTGTTTTATGATGTTTAGTTAAAAAAGTTTATTTCATTCAAATCATATAAATTTAAAAGTAAAATTTCACTCCTAGCCATGCTGTTTCATTCAGGAAATTTTTCTTCCTAGTGTAAAAAGAGGTGCCGCGCCATGGCTGAGTGGTTAGACTGCTTGGCTGTTACCAATACGGCCGGGGTTAGATCCCAGGTGAAAGTGAGATTTATGGTGGACAACATGGTGCTATGGCGGGTTTTCTCCGGGTCCTCCGGTTTCCCCAGCCAGCATTCTACCGACTACTCCATCATCCTTCCTATCACCTCATCTCTCTCTTACTTTCACTTCCGGCGTTGGGCTGATCACTGATGCCGGAGTCTCTCTGATCAGGAAAACTCTGATCCTCAAACCGTTGTCTGCGCGGCTCAAGGCTGTGTGGTTCAGAAGGCCGTATGTTTCACTTAAATGAAATACAGGAATTAATTCACTCATTTATTCAGTGTGAAAGAGGCCCCAGGATGTTGTACAATAACATTGAAGATGCAAGCAGCATTCCAACAACAAAGGAATGTTGGCATCCAATATAAGATTGAAGCAGTGTTGGATGCTGATGAATTTCTCACCTTCGGTGATGATCTTGGAGATATCTAGAAGTTTCCCCTGCAAGTCTGCCTCTGTAGGCACATCAGTAATTCTGGAGTGATCAGTTCTTTTTCCCAGGGCCGTACTCTCGGAGTGGAGGAAGTTGCTGAAGAATGGACAAATAATTCTTTTCCTTTTCAAACATGAAGATTGAAGTCTTCCGAAAGATTTCGAAATTGTGGTACAAATTTAAATAATATGAATATTGTTCTTTAACAAATGATGACTGGTGTATTGATTAACTATTACTCTGTTGCACACTCAAAAATAACTCTGCACAACCTGGAGAGACACAAATGTATACCTTTCTGCTACAACGTTCTTAAGCATAACATATAACAACTTCCTCTCATTTGAGGTTGTCATGGTTACACATCACCTACCTTGCATTATATCTCTATTTAATTATATATTTCAATTTCTTAACTATTATTTTTAACAACATGAAATATTTGTTACAAGATAGAGTACATCCATAAGTTCTCCAAAAGATCTATTATTATAAAACTTTGGTATAGGTGTTTGGCCAAAAAGAAGGGGAAATTATGAAATTATGCATGAGACAGCAAAACGATTAGAGAACTCAAATTGTTGGTGGGCACAGATAGGAGGAATTATGGAAAAAATAGGAATGGAAGATATATGGAGATTAGAGGAAAGGAATACAAGCGATGTGGGTAAATTAGTAAAATGTGAATAGAAGATATAGAAAGACTGGAAATATGGGGAAGTCTAGAAAATATGAAATCATTACAATTTTACAAGCAAATAAGAAGAAATTGGGGACGAGAAGCATATGTAGATTACTGCAATAGGCAAGAGAGAGAAGGGTTAGCTTGGATGAGAACAGGAACAATATTTCTAAGAGGGATAAGAGGTAGGGAAAAGGGAATTTGTGAATTGTGTGGGGAAAAAGAAAGCATAGAGCGCTATGTAACAGAATGCGAGGAGGTTGCAATATGGAGGAAAAAGGTTTGGAAGGAAAAATGGGAGAAATTAGAGAAGAGGATAATAGCTATAAAAATGTTAACGGATAGGGAGGAAAAGAACGTTAGAAGTATTGATCAGTTCTTGCAGAAAGTTAAAAAATGGGCTAGAAATGTAAAGAATATAAGAAAGGAAGATGAGGGGGAAGAATGCAACTAATGCAATATCAAGGAGGCATGTAGGTTAAGAGCTACATGGCAGAGCACAAACCAGAGTGTCGTGTAAGCCAAGGTAGCAACAACGTAAAGACAAATAAATGTAGCCTAAGGTTGTAAATTGTAAAATTTCGGAATATGCACAATAAATACACCATTCAAAACATATCATAATTATAACACATTTGAAAACTAGAAATAATATCTTGGAATATTCACTTTCTTTGATAGATGAAATTTCAGTAACTCACGGTATTGCTAAAACTGCGCTTGAGAAACTCGGTAAGTTATTGGAAATGAATTGTACTTTCACACTGGCCGTGTGTAGGCTAAATTGTGGAAACGTAGAGTCAGACTGAAAAATTCAATGCCATAGCCGGAATATGAATCACGGATCTTCTGGTCTCCATCCAGTCGCTTTAACCATTGAGCTACTATGACCAACGTGCCGATATGACATTAAATTGTCCAACTGACTCGTGTTTCTCCCGGTAAACCACTTAGGTATTCTCGTAAACACATGAGACAGCTACCTTAATGGCGACTTACAACGTTTAAGTACTTTAAGGCGCGGGCTTTATAGTTATTCACTATTCGGTCAATTAACGGAAATTAATTGTTCTTTCACACTGGCCGTGTGTAGGCTAAATTGTGGAAACGTAGAGTCAGACTGAAAAATTAGGCATTAAGGTAGCTGTCCAATGTGTTTGAGAACTCCTAAGTGCTTTACCGAGAAAAAACGAGTCAGTTGGAGAATTTAATGTTATATCGGCACGTTGGGTATAGTAGCGCAATGGTTACAGCAGCTGGACGGAGACCAGAAGATCCGTGATTCAAATGCCGGGTATGGCATTGAATTTTTCAGTCTGACTCTACGTTTCCACTCGGTAAGGTATTAGTGAAAAACCCTGGTTACGAAACACTGTCTAATTTCTAAAAGGATTTCTGGTACAGAAACATATATCGAAGAGGAATTCACTCCAAAATGACTGTGGTATTGTTCACATTTCGCAGTAACATCGGAAACGTTGACATATCCTTTTTCAATGTATAAAAAATTCTTCACTGACAAACGCCGAAGCTTCACACAAGAAAATCTCAAGATGACCATCCTCGTGAATTGTAAAAAGCTTACGTAAGTTAACAGTTCTACGAAACAACATGTTTATGGTTAAATTTTAAGTTTTATATCCTTGTTTTTCGTGCCTCTATACTTGTTTATTTCACCATTGTGTTAAGAAATTCCAGGCTCCAGTAATGACTATTTTGGTGTATGACATTATTTCTGAATCTCTATAATTAAATACTATTGTAGTGTCATCAACAGGCAGAGAGGAATCAAATAACTTTAAGATTCCTCCTGACCTTTATATATTTTAGTGTTGTACTATAGTTGAGCTTTTACTTTCATTTATATGATATTGCAATACTCAATCAACCATTACATTTCGTATTTTTACGTCCTTAAAATCGACAAATTTGCTCAATCATGTTGGTACTTCTTTCTCATCCAAATTCTTCTCATGCACTGTACACCGAATTTTAAGCCGTTAAAGGAATTTTGTTTGGGAATGCAAGCGAAGAATGAGAATGCATGAGCAAAGGAGCAGGAGGTGTGAAGGAATCCAGGGAAAAAAAGAGGTCAAGTGATAATGAAGAGAAAGGAATTCTACGGAAAGGAAATAGGAAAATAAAGAATTCTGAAGGACAAAACGACAATTTGGTGGGATACACAGAAGAAATATTCCCATCTACGAACACAGGTTCGTGCCCTGGTTTCCCCTTTTCTCTTCTAAATGCAATTACGTCATGAAGCGGAAAGTCAAACTTGAGAGTATGTCATTAAAGAACTACATTTCAGAGCTTATAGCATTAGCGTTTGAATGGTATACACAGCTACACGTATGACCACAGAGTAACTTTAAAAGAAGAGGAATTAAACAACTTGCGAAAAGAAACTATTGTGCTTATAAACTACTAGTCATTGTAAGGTAAAAGGAATGAGTCATGTTAGCTACTAGAAGCATTTATACCTATACATTACATTACGCACAAATATAACACGAAGAAGGACTCCTTCTAAGCATACTCAGCAAGGAGGGAAAAATAAAGAAACATCAGATTTTGTTCCTTTTTGTAGACGAAATATCAAAAGTTGTGGTGCGTGTTTTTCTTTAATTTGTTATTCGCATTTTCTTATTGATTTCCCTGCATTGTTTAGGGCTTACACTGAAGGCATAACTTAGGCAGTCATTAATAATAACTAAACACTAGTAACACAACTTCACTATTTACTTATCTTATTTAAATCCTGGGACCGGTTTCAAAGCAAAACATCTGCTTCATCCTCCACTACTCAGCTTGACACTCACCCACTAACTGACTGACTGACTGACTGACTGACTGACTGACCTTGACCACTACCGGAGTTTGAAGAATAGCTCCTTATCTAACTGCCATCTACCGGGGACAACACAAACTTATTGATGACATCCATTGGAGGGATATCAAAATTCATTACGCGATCCTTATTTTTCAAAATAAATGTCTTCTCCCAAACCATTAAATCTATCGGTTCTTTCAATTGTTTCAATAATTTAACTTCTGGATTTACTTCATGATTATATGACCAAAAATGATCAGCCACTGCCGATTTCTCTGTCTGTCTATATTTAATAATTCTGAAATGTTCCTTCGCTCTGGTTTCTAAATTACGCTTGGTCCTACCAATATAGATCTCATCGCATTCTAAACACTTAACTTGATAAATACCAGATTTTTTGTTGTCTGAAATTTTGTCTTTTTTAGAAAACTGTAGGAGATTCTTTATACTGTAATTATTATGAGGTTGCTAGTATTATAACCTAGTTTACTTCACTGTCAGCAGCTTCAGTTTTTTACATATCTATTAGGCAGTCATGTTTGATTGATTGAATTACATTCGGTGAGTTCGCTAGTAGCCACAAAAGCCTATGAACATTGAACATGTCATATAAATGTACACTTTAGTTTCATATTTTCTTGAACGTTGAACATAAAATACATTAATACAGACAGTATGAAGGACATGGTTAATTATGTACAGAAAACAAATACTTCCCTGAAATTAGAAGACTAGCTGGTCTCAAAGTAAAGTCGGGTTTTTGGAAAATTTATTGTGTTTCTTTAGCTTGGCAATGCTATTTACTTGCCGCCTCGGTAGCGTAGATGGTAACGTCTCTGCACCAAGTTCAAGATGTCCCGAGTTCGAATCTCGGTCAAGGTGACTTACCTGGATAAGGTTTTTACCGGAGTTTTCCCTTGTCCTAAAAGACGAATGTCGGGTAACTCTTAAGCTCCATGGACCGTGGGCCCATTTGAGCATCATTTCACCCAATACATTCATCGTCCTATATGACTTAAAAGTTATTACGTAAATTACAACGCTATTTACAGGATTCCATTACTTTTGATGCGTACATTACGAACATGCATCAGTCCTCAGTTGTTAATAAACAATCACGAAATGGAGATAACAAAGTTGACTGGAGAATTTAATGTCAGGAAGGCACGTTGGCCATGGTAGCTCAAAGGTTAAGAGCGACTGGACGGAAACCAGGAGATCCGTGGTTCAAATCCCGGCCATGGCATTGAATTTTTCATGTTGACTCTATCCATCAAACATCTTAGCCTATATACGGCTAGTGTGGAGAAATGATTAATTTCCATCAATTAACTAAAATAATAAGAGTTAAATGATGAAGCCTGGGACTTAAGTACTTACAATAGTAAGTCGCCACAAACGGTGTATCTCGGATGCGAGAGCCCCTAGTGGTCTACCTGGGAAAATATACGAGTCAACTGGAGAATTTAATGTCAGGAAGGCACGTGGCCATGGTAGCTCAAAGGTTAAGAGCGACTGGACGGAAACCAGGAGATCCGTGGTTCAAATCCCGGCCATGGCATTGAATTTTTCATGTTGACTCTATCCATCAAACATCTTAGCCTATATACGGCTAGTGTGGAGAAATGATTAATTTCCATCAATTAACTAAAATAATAAGAGTTAAATGATGAAGCCTGGGACTTAAGTACTTACAATAGTAAGTCGCCACAAACGGTGTATCTCGGATGCGAGAGCCCCTAGTGGTCTACCTGGGAAAATATACGAGTCAACTGGAGAATTTAATGTCAGGAAGGCACGTGGCCATGGTAGCTCAAAGGTTAAGAGCGACTGGACGGAAACCAGGAGATCCGTGGTTCAAATCCCGGCCATGGCATTGAATTTTTCATGTTGACTCTATCCATCAAACATCTTAGCCTATATACGGCTAGTGTGGAGAAATGATTAATTTCCATCAATTAACTAAAATAATAAGAGTTAAATGATGAAGCCTGGGACTTAAGTACTTACAATAGTAAGTCGCCACAAACGGTGTATCTCGGATGCGAGAGCCCCTAGTGGTCTACCTGGGAAAATATACGAGTCAACTGGAGAATTTAATGTCAGGAAGGCACGTTGGCCATGGTAGCTCAAAGGTTAAGAGCGACTGGACGGAAACCAGGAGATCCGTGGTTCAAATCCCGGCCATGGCATTGAATTTTTCATGTTGACTCTATCCATCAAACATCTTAGCCTATATACGGCTAGTGTGGAGAAATGATTAATTTCCATCAATTAACTAAAATAATAAGAGTTAAATGATGAAGCCTGGGACTTAAGTACTTACAATAGTAAGTCGCCACAAACGGTGTATCTCGGATGCGAGAGCCCCTAGTGGTCTACCTGGGAAAATATACGAGTCAACTGGAGAATTTAATGTCAGGAAGGCACGTTGGCCATGGTAGCTCAAAGGTTAAGAGCGACTGGACGGAAACCAGGAGATCCGTGGTTCAAATCCCGGCCATGGCATTGAATTTTTCATGTTGACTCTATCCATCAAACATCTTAGCCTATATACGGCTAGTGTGGAGAAATGATTAATTTCCATCAATTAACTAAAATAATAAGAGTTAAATGATGAAGCCTGGGACTTAAGTACTTACAATAGTAAGTCGCCACAAACGGTGTATCTCGGATGCGAGAGCCCCTAGTGGTCTACCTGGGAAAATATACGAGTCAACTGGAGAATTTAATGTCAGGAAGGCACGTTGGCCATGGTAGCTCAAAGGTTAAGAGCGACTGGACGGAAACCAGGAGATCCGTGGTTCAAATCCCGGCCATGGCATTGAATTTTTCATGTTGACTCTATCCATCAAACATCTTAGCCTATATACGGCTAGTTTGGAGAAATGATTAATTTCCATCAATTAACTAAAATAATAAGAGTTAAATGATGAAGCCTGGGACTTAAGTACTTACAATAGTAAGTCGCCACAAACGGTGTATCTCGGATGCGAGAGCCCCTAGTGGTCTACCTGGGAAAATATACGAGTCAACTGGAGAATTTAATGTCAGGAAGGCACGTTGGCCATGGTAGCTCAAAGGTTAAGAGCGACTGGACGGAAACCAGGAGATCCGTGGTTCAAATCCCGGCCATGGCATTGAATTTTTCATGTTGACTCTATCCATCAAACATCTTAGCCTATATACGGCTAGTGTGGAGAAATGATTAATTTCCATCAATTAACTAAAATAATAAGAGTTAAATGATGAAGCCTGGGACTTAAGTACTTACAATAGTAAGTCGCCACAAACGGTGTATCTCGGATGCGAGAGCCCCTAGTGGTCTACCTGGGAAAATATACGAGTCAACTGGAGAATTTAATGTCAGGAAGGCACGTTGGCCATGGTAGCTCAAAGGTTAAGAGCGACTGGACGGAAACCAGGAGATCCGTGGTTCAAATCCCGGCCATGGCATTGAATTTTTCATGTTGACTCTATCCATCAAACATCTTAGCCTATATACGGCTAGTGTGGAGAAATGATTAATTTCCATCAATTAACTAAAACAAAGTTTGAACCTATACCTTTCTAAAAGACTACTGGAAACGATTAAAAAGTCTCGAAGAATATGTGAAGTGGAAGGCAAATTAATCGTTAGTGAGCGTATGGCACAAGTGTGGTTCCAACCCTTCAACAATGGAGACGAAAACACTAAAGATTTACCACGTTCTGGAAGACGTAAGTTACGGAATATTGAGAATACACGCCACGTTTTGCGAGAAAATCAGCAAAAGGTGCCTGTAGGCTTTCAGAGGAACTTGGTACATTAAAAGATACCATACATTGCCACATTAAGACACTTATGCACGATTTCACCAACAGATGTTAAAATCGACGTTAACAAATGTAACGTAACAATTGCCACAGCGCTAAAACTAATGTTAAATTTCTTACATTTCACCAACCTGTTTTCTTAAAATGTTAACAAACCTGTGTTAACGCCAAGAAACTTGTAAATATCACAGCTATAGAAGGCTATGGATGATTTTCTGAACGTACTCCGGTGCGCTTTTGTTTTCATTTTCGTCTCCACAAATGGCAGATGAACAAAATCATAAATAAAGCCGTGAGACAAATTTCTCCTTAACGGAGAAAGAATTGTTAACTGAAATGGTGATGAAGTGTAAGGATATCGTGAAAAATAAGAGGACGGATGCAGTGTATCGGGAATTTGTTTGAAGAATCGCCGATTGAGCATTTTCATATATTCATGCAGGATTGTGTGCACATATCCCGCGGAAATGCCGATTTTGGAGGTGATGTGTGCAACTGTATTAATTAATGTCTTGAAATTATTTTACTAGTCTATTGCAGGTTACGTCAAACATTTCGATGAATTCTTATTTTGTTATATTTATACGGATTCGAATTACAACTTACAATGTTCTTGATCTAGTATCCATATTCATCACAATGCACCATAACAACAAAAATCTCTTTCTCTTTATAACAAGATTATTAACTTATCGTAATGTAACAAAACTGAAGAACATATGTCTCTTAAAGATTATTATTGACTTCTCGTAATATAACAAAACTGAAGAACATATCTGTCTCTTAAAGATTATTGACTTCTCGTCACTATCGTTACTTCTACTTAATTTTGTGATTGGCCGATCAAATGGCACGTCACCACATTGCGTCATATTACGTCATATAATTATTATTTCGGCCAATCACACACTTACATACATTTTTACATATTTAAATTCCTAATTCCTCCGAACATAACCCAAAAATACTGTTACAAATGCCCCTCTTTGAAATACATGGAAAATAACCAAATAAAGAAATTAACAATCTGTTTCCATATATTTCGAAGAACGGCCCCAATTAACAATTTCGTTTACAACAATGAACTGTAACATAAATATAACATACGTAAAATATAACAATAAACATTCATTGAATTAAATATAATAATAAATGAACGTTTAACAACCACTTAATATTATATTAACACAGTTTTTTTTAAATATATATCTTTGATTTCATGTGGGGGTGTGCCCCGCCCCAAATTTGCATTAAAGCATTTTTATATTTAACAATTTTAAATTATTGACTGTAAACAAACGTGCTATAACAATATAAAAATATTTTAACAACTATTTGTAAACGTACATACATAATTAAAATGAAATAATTGTCTTTTAACCAATTTATATACAATTTTTATGCAACAGAATTCTCATGTTTAGTTATTTATGTTAAGTTATTTGCCCACATAATTAATTTTTCTAGCTGTCCTGTATCAATATCCGTAACTTTTGAACAGTTAGTGTGATACATATTTTTCAGTTGGCTAACCTGATCTTTGCAGGCATCCAGAAATTGGTAAATCCATCTTTTGTTTTTATGTACATCATAACGTTGTTTGAAGGTTAGGTTAGTTGTGTGTTCAAATCTTAAAGAAAACAACACTATTTTGTGTGGTGTATCATACATGTGACCACTATGACCTTCATTGTGTATTTGTATTTGTGTGAACATTTCGTATACATATAAATTTTGACCTAGACTGTGAAACTGTGTGTGAGGACATGTTATGTGTGTTTCTATGATAATTAATATCATTATCAGGACTCACAAACTCACTACATTGACTTACTACATCACCAGACTTCTGATGATTGCTTAATTCACCTGGTAAGTCACAGTCATTTATATTTCTAATTCTAGACATTTACTTTACCAGCCTGTAATGCAATTACAACTTGTGTCAATTTTCCTAAGTTATCCTTTTCTTTTTCAAAATTTCCTTTTACCTCTTTAATTTGCAAAATTACTTCTTCTTTCGCTTTACCTATCTCATCAATTTGTAACTTTATTTCCTCTTGGTGTGTCTTACTTTCATCATGTTGTAATTTCATTTCAGAACAAATTACATTGAATCTTTGTTCTACTTTATCTCCTAATTCTTCTCTTTGTTTTTGTGTTATTTCTGCCCGTTGTATCCTAAATGTTTCTAACTCTTTGTTTAATTCCATTCTTATTTCTTGTTTCACAATGTCCTGACCTAACCTAGTTTCCTGAATTATTTCTCTTAATTCCATAATTTCCTGTCTATTTTCATTCTTAGTCTGTTCTATTGTTTGCAATAACCTTTCCATATTCTCTTTACATTCTTTTCTTCCCTCTCTAATTTCTTATGCTATCTCACCTTTCAATTCCTGTTTTAACTTTTGTGACAAAGTAACCTCTAAATTACTTACACTTTCTGCCAAATCCTGTCTTAAGTTAACACCTAAATTGCACATACTTTGTTTCAAATCTTTAATATTATCTTTATCTGAGCTAATTCATGCCCCAATTCATTTATATTTTGTTCAAGATCTTGTTTTAATTCTGATTTTACATCACTCAACTCTGATCTATCTAGCACCATTAAATTATCATCTTTTTTCCATCTCTGGCCTATTTTCTACGTTGAAGAAATTCTGATAACACTGAAGCAGTGCAAGTGGGTGACTCCGAACTCTTTGCATCAGAAACTAGAGACTGCTAATATCGTGGGATAATAAACCTCGTTTTAGGATGACTGAAGGTCATAGAATCTAATGGTCTAAGCCTAGTCAATTGCTTGTCAGAACACATTCATTACTGATGAGACAGTATCCATATGTATTGTGACTTTGTGACTTCGTAGAATTAAAAGGCCGAGTTGCAGAAATTAAAAACCACCTTTATTTTCGTAGAAATACTCTTATAGATTACAGCAGTATTACGTTACATACACCATCAGTCTACCAAGGTCGATCACAATAAAAAACAGTGACAGCAGATTACATCCTTAGCTCTCGTTACAACAACACAGCTGGCTGTCTCTCATTTCACAACACCTTCACAACTCGCAACTGCCTCTCGGCCAATCGTCGCCTCTTTAAATACTTCACAGATAATTTCTAGATGATTCGCAAATAAACCAGAACGCGAACAATCTCTATCAGTCCAGAAGTAACTAGAAATTTCCATATATCTCAGTTTGTTTGTTTGTTTGTTTCGGCAGACCCTTATCTGCCTGTTATCTTTGTCTGCAGGCTCTTGGTTTTCACACTGCCCTCCTATCAGTTTTTGTGTAAACAAGCCACGTGATCGTAGATACAGGTTCGCGACAGTATACACAAATACAACTTGCAATTGTATTTTTAAGCTTTTACTTTGCCTTTGCAAGTACGACTCATAATTGTGTTATATTTGCAATGCAGAGCATCTATTGTTAGTTCTTCAATATCATATATTTAAATGACTTTTGAGCAGGCGTCAAATGCAAATTCGCTGTTCTGGAAGTAAGAAAGTTTTGCATTGGGATGACTGATGTTACAATTTTGTCTAGTGTTTAATTCATAAGTTTCGTTGTTTGTTAAAGTGATACCGGATTGCATTCAAAGAATTATAAGCCCGAGAATATATACCTGCAAGGATGTATTCTAAGTCGATCTTTGTAAGGGTGCCTGCTATGTAAGTTAAAAGCGACTCTTATAACCTTATTTTGTATAGAAAATAATGATTTCCTTTCTACTGAGTTACCTCAAAATAATATACTATATTTCATGTTATAGTTAAAACATACATTAATTTAAATATATTTATAAGACTTACATTAACCAGTGCTGGGATAGTACAATAGCACCGCTGAGATCAAGTACGGTACACTTTATGTGAGCTTTCCAATCAAAATACCTATCTTGATTGAAGGCCCAGAAATTTGATGTAAATTTACTCCGATGACACTAATTAGAGTCAAATCAATGAAAAGATTACAGTGTAAAATACCTTAAATGTGGCTGAAATGTGTGGCTGATTAACGTCCCTAATGTTTCATTAGAATAATTGAGTATAAATCCATCTGTCCATATTGATAATATTTTTGAAAATTATTTAGAAATCTACGGCATATAATGGTGAAAAAATGCTGCTCTTTACTATCTGTAAACTTTGTCTCATGTTCGTAATATTTAATAGTCATTTGGAGAGCGGAAAAGGCCTAATAAATCCAAAGAAAGGACAAAAATAAATAATTGTTAACATTCCCAGTAAAATTAAAAAATGAACCATGGTAAATTAAAAGTACTTGTTAAATGAAAAGGTAGCAGGACAATTTCATGTGCCAGAAGTCGAAATAGACTGCTCACAAATTATTTCCTCAGATGTATAAAGGGCACATTCATCCAAATTAATAGTGTCATAACTCGCCTAAAATGAAGGTTTATAGCAATTAAAATTTCATATAAATGGTATATTGGAGGATATTAAAACATACCTGCACAAATGAAAAATGGAAATGTGCTCTTGTAAGCTTGCATATCGTCAGTAAATCTCTTATACAGACAGCTGGAACAGTACTCTTCCAAAGAAGCCAACAGGTCCTGCTTGCAGGTTGCGGAATGGTTACTACAACCTTCTCTACTTCATGGCATAGGCAATCAAGTACCTGTTCCGCCTTCGAAGTCCTCCAGCCATCGTTTCCTGGGTCTGTCAACCGATCTCCTACCTTTAGGATGATACTGTAATATTTGTGTTGTAAGTCTATTATCTGGCATTCTTTCAAGATGTTCCTTCCATTTTTGTTTGAGATCTTTTACCTTTCATACTAAAAATGTCCAGCTCTTCTCTTATATTTTCATTTCTTATTAAGTCCCTCTTCGTGCATCCTTTCACACTTCTCAAAAATAGCATTTCTGAAGCCTGTATTTTACTCTGTTGCTTTTTAGTTAACGTCCAAGTCTCACTTCCGTATGTCAGTATAGGTACAGCCATAACTTTGTAGAACTTTAATTTTGTTATTTATTGTTCCACACACTCTTTGTTATTGTAGACATATTCTTGTCATAACTAACATTAGATCCCAAGTAGTTAAAATGGCTTACCTGTTCAACACAACGATTATTTATAACTATCTTTGTTCTAATTGGCTCTTTCCAAATGAATGCCATTGCCTTTGGTTTTATAAAAGAAATTTTCATATTATATTGCTTAGAAAGTTCACTAAGTTTAAAAATACATTTTTACAGGGTAGACTCGCTATTTTGTATAATACCTAAGTCGTCAGCTAACAATAAAATATTTAAAAAGTTTTTATTTGAAATTTTAAAACCTATAATCACTAGCTGCTTCCATTTGCACACTATTTCGTCAATATAAATAATAAAAAGTGTAGGTGATAAAGTACACCCTTGTCTGACACCCTGATTAATAAGAATTTTTTTAGAAATTTTGCCATTGTTCCTCACATTTATTTTTGTTTGGAAGTAGAAGCATGTATCATTTTTAATACTTGTGGGTATCCTCGTTCTTCCAATGTTTGCCACATTTTGCATCAGTTTACCCTATCGAAGGCTTTTTCAAAGTCAATAAACGCCATATGCGTTTCTTTATTACACTCCCTATGTTTTTCAATTAGTTGTTTAACAATAAAAATGTTATCTGCACAGGATCTGCCTCTTCTAAATCCACTTTGTTCTTCCTAGAGAAGACATTCAGCTATATTCTGCAACCTTTTGTTTATTATTTTAGCAAATATTTTATAGGCCGTATCCAGTAAACATATTCCTCTGTAATTGCTACAGTCATTCCGTTTCCCTCTCTTAAAGATAGAGATGGTTTGCGCCATAAGCCAATCTTCTGGGATACATTGCTTCTTCCAACCTGAGGAACTAAAACATTAGGAAAATAAGAAAAGCAAAAATGAAAGAGAGAAACAATTACGGGTATTTACAGAAGGTATATGTACATCTCGATTTCTCTAGAGTGCTCTGGTTTATTAAATCAGAGACTGGTGTTGTACATCTAGTATATTAGTATATATACCTATTAGTGTATGTATGTATATATACACCAGATACATCACGCAAGCCGTTCTTCGTTCAAGTAAGTTACTGCCGGATAACGCGGACGCTGAAAGGTTTGCCTAGGCACGCCAGTAAAGGGGACGGGATAGCAACATAGAGGAGGCCTTGCTCAAAGTAAAAGCAGAGCAGGAAAACGAACGCCTAATGTAACTGATCCCATAGCTCGTCGCTAGAGCACTTGCTCACTGCAGTGAAGTACCGAGTTCGATTTCGGGAGCGGTTTCTGCGTAGGAGAATGTTTGTTTCTGCGTAGGAGTATTTTTTTTTTTTTTTTTTTTTGTTACTCCAGAGGCTCTACTCCCATTAGTCCTGGACCCGTAGGACCAAGGACCTGGGAAGCGATGGAAAACTTCAGGTTTCTTTCCATGGGGCAATACCTTGAGTATAAAAAGCCCCCCCCCCCCCAAATCGACTGCTACGTCAAGACGGGTGGAAGTGGATCTGCCACTTACGCGTGTCAACACCGCAGGGAAATCTCGGTGGGGCCGCCTGGTGATCTAGCAACCTTCTACTAGCTCTGCAGACCAGTACCCGGGACTTATGAGGCAACCCTCTACCCCCTCCGGGCGGCCGTAACCTTGCCGGAGGTACCCAATTCCCCGTGGGTGTCGGGAACACACTGCCCCCTCGAGTCCAACCCAATCCGAACAGCTCCCAATCAGGGAGGGGCTCGAGAGTTTGACCCGAGGTTCCTCTAGTAACGTCAGAGGTACCATGAGTGCTAAGGGTCCGCAGTGCCCGCACCTCGGCAGCTGAAGGGGACAGATCCCCTCCCCTACGGGATAGGAGAATAGTTGTCTCTCATCAAAAGAATACCCACAAGGGCCAATGAATATGAATTATCTGCGTTAAGGCGTATCAACATCTCACAGTGAATTTATGAACAATATATTATTCAACAATTTGCGCTTCACAACTATCAATATTAAACATGCTTACAACACGCTGTACCTGGAAAGATATCTCGATTCTTAAACGTATCTCTGTACGTACCTGCTGAACGTAGACGTCACCTTATAAAACGACGTGAATAGAGCCTTCGGGCCTCAGATGCGTTGCGATGCGCCTCTCCATAGGTCATGTAAATAATGAAGTAAATAAGAACATGAATAATACACTTCTAGAAAACATACAATGGTTGTAGATCAAATTTAGTTCCTCATCTTTGAAGCACAACAGAGATTTTATTCGAATGTCTTCCTACCAACGTGTTCTGTGTCATGCAGTTAAATCTGTTTTGCAGTAATAAGTTGCATTCTACGATGAACCTTGCCCTTGCTAGTAGTGCTGCGTTGTATAGCCATGCCTGGCCAGTCTTACACTGCTCAAGGAAATCGGTACGAACTTCCTACCTCCGGTCATTATTTGTATCTGCGTACTGTTCAGTACATTGCACTTGCTATCTGTATGTAAAACCTGACTCGAACTGCAAACAGATGCCGGCCCTTGTAACCGTGGTCGTGAAGTGTTTCTCTAGCGTCCTGGGTTCGAGTCCCGTCTTGTGCCTGGATGTTTAAGTGTATAGTGTGTATGTTAAAAACACGGAAAACATGCAGTAAATCAAACGAGATCAATAAAAAACGTTAAAATAAGGAAAACAAAAATGCATATGTCTATACAAATAGATACATATGAAGAATATAAAATTTAAAAAAAACTCAGACGATCACCTGACCTTATCAGAGCGAAACCAGGAGAAAATGTACGCAGAAGTTAGCTTAGCTTGTATGTGCACTTCTTCTTTGAAACAGCAGCAACGAGGCCATGATCCTTCTTGCACTAACGTATGCGGGAAACATAAAACTACTGAAGACAGCTTGCGTGAGTCACCTAGTTTATATGTGCCTGTGAACCCGACTACCGGCCTCACGGCCACATATGCAAGGAAGAGTTAGGCGATCATCCAAGCGATAATGGCGAGATGCGGTCAGCATCACTGTACCCCCAGCCGGAAAGTTGGCTTTCTAGATCAAGGTTAGCATCGAGCGGAACTCCTTAATTTTCTGACGATGCTGAGTGGACACATGCCCTATACCCGGACTTAAAATCTGCATCATATATATATATTCTTCTACCTCATGGCATTGGATTATTTAACCCGTTCCGGCTCTAAATTGGTCCGCCCATCTTTTCTTCGGTCTTCCCTGGTTTCTTCTTCCTATAGGTTTATAGTTTAAGGCTATTTTTGGTATTCTGTTATTATTCATCCTCTGGACAAGTTCTTTCCATTTATTTCTATTTATTTCAATAGTATGGTTTATTTATTCTACTTTTAATTCTGTCCTAATATCCTGACTACGTTTTTTTTTATCAATTTTGGTATATCCAGTTATTGCTCTTATGAATTTCATTTCTGATGACTGTATTCTCGTACTATTTCTTTTTGTTAGTGTCCATGTTTCTGATCCATAGATCAGCGTTGGCATTGTCATTGTTTTGTATGGTTTTATTATAGAGTCCTTTATTGCTTTATTTTTAATGTTATTTTTATTGTGCCTGTTATATATTTAAATTTATTTATTTTCTATATTATATCAGCTTCCCCTTGGTACGAGACATTACATCCTAAGTACTTAAAGTGTGATTTCTGCTCAATTATTATGTTATCTAACACTATTTATGATCTTACTGGATTAATTCCTTTGAATGCCATGGTTTTGGATTTATTTGCTGATATTTTCATTCCATATTCTGTTGTAATTTTATCTAGACTATACAGCATTTTCTGCAGGTCATCTTCATTTGTGGCCATTATTATTTGATCATCTGCATACAACATGGTTTTCAATTTAGCTCCTGATACATTAAAGCTTCCATTGACTTTATTCGACCAAATCCTTACTATTTCGTCAGCATATAAATTAAAAAGTGCGGTTGGTAAAGGACAACCTTGTCTTACGCCACCATTAACTATTACTGGTTCTATTTTATTTATTTTTATTTTTGTGTCAATGTACATACTTTTTATAACTTCAATTAGTTGTAAAGGTATGCCTCTATTATTTAAAATTTTCCACGGTGTTATTCGTGATACTTTGTCGAAAGCTTTATAATAGTCAATAAATAGTAAGTGCGTCTCTAAATTTTGTTGTCGTCGTTTTTCTATTATTTGTTTAAGAGTAAAAACATTGTCAATGGTGCTTCTTCCTTTTCTGAAACCAGTTTGTTCTTCTAGGAGTATTGCATCTGTTATTTTGTTTAACCGAGTACTTATTATTTTGGCATATATTTTGTAGGCAGCACACAATAAACTAATCCCTCTATAATTTTCAGGTCTTGTTCTTTCCCCTTTCTTAAATATTGATATCACTTTAGCTATCTTCCATTTTTGCGGCACTTCTTTTGTTTCCCAACACTTGTTATATAGATGGAGTAATCTGTCATTTAATTCTTTAGGAGCATATTTAATTCTAAATTAATATTATCTATTCCGCAGGATTTCCAATTTTTACTTTTAGCTACACCTTCCATTAATTCTTCTACTTCTAACCGGTCTACTTCTGCTCTGTATAATTTATCTATTTACCAATTTTGTTTATCTCCTGTGTTCCAGAGATTTTTATAACATTCTTGTAAATATATACTTGTAAATAGTCCAAATTATGTCTAAATCTTATATGTCTACTGGAAATGTAACCGTTAAAATAGGTAGTATAGTCGGGCCGTTCTATCTCCGGCTCTGACAGTTCTCGACGGGGGGAACTGCGCTGTTGCCAGTTCTTTAGCGGGAATTTCAAGCAGAGGAACATGTGTATTTTAAATATTTCACGCATTTGCAGATCGTAACTTCGTAAATGAACGTGGTTAATGTGTATATACATGATCACAGAATAGTTGCATATGGAGACAATGTACCATACCATTTACTGGAAAAGAAATAACAAAAAGCTACGATTACTGAAATTGGCTATTAAACAAACTTACATTCAGTCCAGTGGGAAGACGCCGCAATCCTCGTAAATATCCATATCTTCATCATCTTCACTCATCGCGGCTTCATCACTGGAGTCGCTGCTGACGTCATCTTCACTGAATGAAATTATCAGCTCCTCCACACGTGTTTCCACTATGCCGTCGTCTTCCTTGGCTTGTCTTAAAAGTTTCCAAGTATGATCCACGGCACTTTTCCAGTTATCCTGGGTCACTTGTTTAACACCATTTTGCACTAATAGCTGAACATCAGAAATGCGGAATGTTGTGTTATGTTCTGCAACATAACCTTTCACTTGTGCCCAAATCAGTTCGATGGCATTGAAATGACAGTGATAGAGAGGGAGCCTGATTACAATGTGACCGTGAGCAGCAGCAATACTGTCTATTTCATGAGTGCAGAAACGTGGCTTGTAAAGTTTTACAATTTGCAGGAGTTCTGCTTTCGTCATTTCTGCGGACGCTCCAGGTATGTTTTTGTTCTCCAACCACTGTAAAATGACGCTTTTCCTGTCGCACATTGTCGGTGCTTTGTTTAATTGCGCATTGTCCATAACAATAATTGAATTGGCACTGATCTTTGGCAGAAGAGATTCTTGGAACCAATTCTTGAATGTATCTCCATTCATTTCTTCGTGATAATCACGCGTGCTCTTTGATCTGAATAAGAGCATTGCTCCTGGAATAAAACCACGTACACCACCAGCATGGAGCAAAATCAATCTGCTTCCTTTTCCAACTGGCACTTTCATTGTGCCTGCAATAGTGTCATCTGTCCATGCCTTTGTCTTAGTGTGTCCTGCATTTACCCACGTTTCATCAAGCCATACCACCTTTTCGGGATTGCTTTTTAGAATTTCCCGCAAAAATCTGCCGCTCCATGCAACTATGTCACTTCTTTCCATTACAGCTTTCCTCCCAGAAAACGTTTTAAACTGAAAACCTAGTTCTTTCAGTACTTTACTTAGGCTGGTTTTTCCGCCATCAAATAAGCCAGCTTCCTTTAAAGAACACAGCAACTTCGCACGAGTGGGAAATTCCTTTCTCATATAATATTGATATACATGTGGCCTTATTAGCATACTTTTGAAAAGCATCAAGTGCAGATTTAAGGCTGCCTCGTTGCCTTTGCTTTCCCGGTGTACGCAGAACTGCAGACGGCGAACTTAAATCGGCTGGGCACTATTCCTTGGTCACATTCTTCACGGTGGCTTTTCCCACCTTCAAGGCATCACAAACTCTGTCCAGCACCTTGGTAACAGGTAGTAGAGGTCCACCATTGTCCCGCTCCTTCTCGAAGTACTCACGTAGCCTGAATATAAATCCACGGCTTTGGCTCTTATAAGAGCCGATTCTTTTCTTGAATTCTGACGAACCAGTAGCCATATTACTATAATAGCAATAATAAGACTTACAGACGCTACAAATCGGAATTCACGCACACACAAAAACTTAAAGAAACCACCAGCGCGGATTCGAAAAGCAACTAAAAGACACGTGGTCCACACAAAATTGCAGCGGCAACACGGTGCTGGATTTGCAAGCCACGCCCAGCAGCGACAACGCTGATTGGCGCTAGCAGACAGTTTTAGCTTCCTGACCACGACACCGGATGTACAGACTCCCAGTATCACCAACAGAAGCAGTTGGTGTGCGTGAAAGGTGTGAACGAAATATTTGAATAGAGTGATGTTGTAAAGAATATCTTGCATGATAATGAAATTACAAGTTGTATTTCAATGTTTTGAAGCTAATAGATTCCTATACTCTCATTATAAAGATAATTCTGACGATATGTTTTCAATTACTCATTATTATATGTTGGTACTAGTAACCTTCCCCCTCCACCTCCTGCAGCCACTAAATGTCAGAGCCGGAGATACAGCGGCCGGACAGTAGTATGATATAGGTTAGTAATCAGGAGGAACACCTCGTTCACTGCGTATTATATGCATACATCGTGGTTATCAACTACAAGGATGGAGAGACACCTTGAAGAAATGGTGGGCGGACAAATTAGGCAGACGGGCCACAAAGAGGAAAATCTCTAATAGTTTCGGGCTGGATTTAAATCCTATTGTTGGAGTTACCTAGAGAGGATGATTAACTATATCCACGGGAAATAGCCTTTAAAAAGCATCTGCGCCGTCTAATAGACACATTTATACTTGCAGAAGTATAAAAAGGAAACAATGTGAAAGGGAAATAATGATAAGCTAACCTGGTAAATAGACCACGTCAGCATTCGCCTACCGTGCTAGGAAATCCGTATGCAGGCCTTTCATCTTACCACCGAAAAATCTCAATCGGCTGTATAATCTTAGATTAATTTCTTTTTTGTTCAAGGAATGCAGTTTCACTGTAACCTTTGCGGTTTTAAGATACGTACTGATCTTTAAGTTATTATCTTATTATTTCTGTAAATCACTTTTTATATAATTGTTCAACATTGGTGTATAAGTTACTTTAGTTTCAGCAAAATGCATTTTAAACAAAATAAAATATAATATAGCAGCAGGTATTCAAAGATCACTTCTTTACAAGAAGTAGTGTCTTTTGAGGTTAAATCTAACCTCAGTTGTTAAAGGACATAAACATGTAAAATACAGAGACCTTGTTTTTGGAGAACTTGTTAACAGGATACCTAACTAAGCAAAATATCATGAAAATTGTGTTGTCGGAGGAAAGGCTATTTTAATTTGCGGCGTGTTAATGCAGTGTGTTTGTTATGTTGAACATTTCATGTAATGTTAAAACTACTGTGTATGAACCTGGCAATGTTTCGAAAAAAAGAAAGCTTACAAATGTTGCAGGTTCCTTTGCTTAATTACCTTTTTTCAAACTATCCAGGATACAAGAGATCACATATAACTTTGTTTAGCTTTAATATGGTTACACCTTTTAATAAACAAACGAGTAATTTAAGCAATTAATTATGGCCATAACTTGGAAAACCAAGAAATAGACAAAAAGCTATCTTCTGAAGAAATATAGAGCCCGTTAAATTATACTGTTGTCAACTGAGCTTTGCTCGTAGCGTATATCCAAATATTCGCTACTTCTTCATATTTTGAGCAATGAACTTTTAAGTTCTAATTGAACTTCTGCTTCTCTTTTGCTAGTAATATATTTAACATTAAGGTAGGCAAATGCCTGTCATCAAATCGAGTAGGAGATGTTTCTTGGATACTTAATTTTGGAATATGAAATTATATTTATTATTTTAGATTGTGAAATGAATTATAAATAGTTTTGGTGGCAGTATCAAGCTGTTCAACATTCCTATTTATCCGCTATACAGTGAGAATGTTTTCGGAAATTTGCATCATTATTGTGACTTTGTGGTTTCGTGAAATTAAAAGTCCAATTGCACAAATACAAAACGTTCTCTATTAAACCGAATTACAGTTCGAACACCTGCCGATTACATAGAATTACGTAGCACACACAATTACAATTCACCAGTTCGTCTGTCACAGGTCCACTCCGCACTGGCAATGACGTACAACTCCTCCGATGCACGTACACAGTCTTCCAGTCCGTTCACTAGCACGGCGCTCCTCCGGCTGCTCGCCAAGAACTGAACTGACTCGCCAACTGCAACCCCTTTTATAGGGAGATCGTTGTTTCTGGAAGCCTCGCGATTCAGTGAATCATCCCGACTGTTCCAGACATCAGGGGAAGGGAAAGAGATGGCTAGTGATGTTTTTCCAACCATCCCCTCGTTAGCGCTACAAGATAAGTGGGTAGGCGTGGCCTCAATGCCTCCTGTCGCCCTCCAAGCTGCTAGCTAGTCGGGCCTTCCGATAACTAGGCGACATTATTAATTTGAAGTATACAAAATCTTTTATACGAGTATGTGTAATTTGGAAAATAGCAAAGACAAAAACTGAATACGAGTAGAGAAATGTATATGACTATAACAGATGCCAGTGTTATAATATTTTATTAACATTTTAGAACAGTTTTTATTGAGCTTGCCTTTCTTCTTCGAAGGTTCTCTGTAATATGGAATGTGTTACAACAGAAACAGAAATCAGGTTTGTACCAATTTCAGTATGGTTCTGAAGTGAAACAAACATGATTGACTCTTCCGTGTATAAACAGCAATAGCTTAAAGAAACAAACACAGAAAACAAAAGGAGAAGGAAGCCAAATGTCAAAGGTCCTCTAAAGGATAGCATGGAAGGAAATTAATATTAGGGTTGGAGACGGAGATATATGAGAGGATGTTGCTCAACTTGTGTGACGAAGTGGAAATCCTGGGACTCCTACCAACTTCCTGAGGGATCACTAGCAACAGCTTGACAAGCTATTTACTGTCGTAAATTTGGTTTGTGGCTGCTAGCATCTATAATCGATACAGGCTTAGAACTGGACTTGAGATAAAGTGATACAGCGATGTTCCTATCAGCTGAGACACAATCATAAACAAAGGTGACTAAACTGTGGATTTTGTCTATAATACAATAACATTGATCACTAATATTAATAAAATTGGTTTGAAATTAAATGTGCAGTAATCAAAATAAAACATGTTAACCTGTGTCTGTAAAATATGGGTCTCCATTACAAGATTCTTTCATCAGCCTTTGAGCCTTGGTATCCATTTTATGTTCCTTAAAACGTGAATCAAATTTATGAGAGATAGACTTCTCAAAAGAAGACGAAGTAGGATCATTAAGGCTTTATCTAAGTTAGTTATTAAAGATAGACTCTCACACTTTCCTAAACTGGAAATTTAGTGATGTCATTTTAATTTTCTAGTGCTGGCTCACGTCTGTTTCATTTTTTTCTCGGTGTCTCCAATTCTCCTTTTCCCCACTCGAAACACATATATAATTTACAGTTGGTTTAACAATGTTGTTTAAAACAAGTTTGGCTTTCCCTGCATTAGTTTGTTAAATAACAGCTCCCATTTAAAATTATTCACTATTTCACATCTACCGTCGGACGGATGGATGGGATTGGATGGGATGGATAGCCCATCGTGCCCCTCTTACTGGAGTTCTTATTCAAGTCCCGTGGCCTCCAAAAAGGACAGGATAAGTCTTGGATTAGCACTCCTTATATCATTTGGTCTCAGTTTGTCTGAGCCCAGAAAAAAGTGCCTAAGTGCAGCAAGTGCTTCACATTCACACAAAATATGTAGAGAAGACTAATCTCCTCCACCGCACTTCCTGTATGTGGCGTCTGCAATAAGCTTCATCACATGCAGGTGTCTCTTTAGGCTGTTGTAACCTGTCAACAGGCCAACAGCACTTTTAAGTTGTACCTGATTAAAGGTTAGCAGAATCCTGCTGTTCTTCTTGCTAATTCCCTCGATCACAGACCGAATCTGCCTAGCTGTGGTAAGATTACACTGTTGAAGTGATACCCAATCAAGGATCTCACATCTGGCACTTCTTGAAGCAATACCGAGAGCCAATAAACGCATTGGCCGAGCCCTCCCTCGCTAGCCTATCAGCTAGTTCATTTCCTGTTATCCCAGCATGCCCAGGAACCACATTTGCCGTCACTCACAAAGCTAGTGTTTTGCATGTTTAGTGTAGTGTTTTGCATTGGTCTGTGTTTTGTCTCGATCTGATCTATAGATTACTCAGGCAGTATCTGATTAATTCCTGATTTTTATTGTTAAAAGGGATTTTAAATTAAACTCCGAAGCATAAATGCTACATATGCACCACCCAATCGCTGCATAACCCACTTCTATACACAACGGGTCGTCATGAATGGGAGTACAGAACTAGGGGTGGGACGTGGTTAGCGCCCTCCAATCCTTTCCAATTTCTCAACCAGGATTAGACATTGTCCTGAGTTTGTAAATGAAGCAGGCTGGCGTATTTCCGCTTCATTCGAACCCATAAGCACTGTGGAACAATAAAAAGGTGGAAAGATAGGCCGTCTATTTGTAACAGACTATATGATGTGGACAGGAGAGTGTCTAATCCAAGTTATTTTATCGCCGTGATAGTATTTTCATTTTTTGAGAAATAATAAACACTAATCCTCCAATTTTATTTTCATGTTACTACATTAAATAAGTGATATCATAGAAAATATTGAGAAAAGTATAAATAAATTTAATCCTCTTTGCATGTAATAGAAACAGCAGTACAAATGACTTCCATATATCTCAACAACGAGTAGCAACATTTTATAATTTCTTTCAAGAGTATATTGTTTGAGTCATTTCTGGTTTTGTAGCAATAAATGGGAGAAGAGTCTATTATGATAATGCTTCATTTTGATGCATCTCAGCGCTCTATTTATTTATTTGTTAATGTCTCATTTACCAGTAATAGAAGCATTCAAGATAAATAAAAGCTGTATTTCTTTATGTGGTACAGCAATTAGTTTTGATTGGATCTTTTCCATATGACGTTTCAGTTTTATTTATTGCAACAAATGAGAGGACTAATTGAAGATTTTCTTTCAACAATGATAACGCCTTAGCAAAGAAGGTTAAACCTCGCTTTTCCTTCTACCTTTCTGCGATCCCTGTGCTAACTCTTCTACATGTGAACTTGTTGCTGATTTGCTGAGCGGTCCCTTATATGGAAGTCTTAGTTGTAGGTTCTAAAAGTTTGTAAGTTTCGATTTAGAAGTTGGTGATAAAGCCAAATATATCAAGAGCATCTTATATTTTACTGACCAAAGTGTTTTGTAATTATTGAACCCATCACGTGTACATACTCGTATCTTCAAGTTCAACATTTGGAACCTGTAAAACAAGGGAGCAGCTCATAGATCCATATTACCCTTTATGTTATCTGAGAGCCCGTATCTACAACATGAACATTATGGCTTGCTCTCCCTCTTACCATTTGGGTCGTAGTCGTAACCTTTCTCCAAGCTATCCTCAATGGAATACCCTGCAGAGAGGGGAATTGCAACGCAGGAGGCTTGCTCCTTGAGATCGATTCTCCGAGATTTTGCTGCTGACATTACAGCGTAGAATTGCTGCCATCCTGATTGGATCCAGTTTCTAGGTCAACTATTTCCTGCTGCAGAATTAATATTACTTTGTGAGCCACGATACAAGATTTCTGTTTTCTTTTTCACACCATTGTTGTAGCATTTGGGCATTCAAAGTGAAAATTCTAGTAAATTTCATTTGTTCTACATAGCAACTACCTAACATGGCAGTTAGGAATCCCTTCGTCTGTTCTGAACATTAGGTACACAATATTATATGCTTACTCCCTTGTTGCAAATATGACTTACCTTTCTCGATTAGAGGTATTCATTCGTGCTGAAAAATACTTCGACTTTGAACAGTGGTAAGATTATCAGACCTGAAATTGTGAGTTTGATTCTTTTATGTGCACTGGCGGGAACAAAATACACCATCAAGTATTGCTTAACTTGAACGAGAAGCTAAGGGCTATATAACTTCATTCACCAATTCTATAACTCCTCAATTTCAACATACTATGTCCATGTTTAAATGAACACAGACTGAAGGATGTTGCATTTTTTTCCCACCAGTCTGTTAATAGTATATCTACTGTAAGTAGTAGTATTTTCTTATGTGTACAGTATATGTGCTGTTTAAACTTCAATTTCGTTAAATCTTGCGTTTCAAGTGATGAGTGTGTCATGCCATCTGTGATCTCGTTCTATGAAGAAACTGCTAACAGCTCTTTGAGTGGTCAACTACGAAGCATTTTTGTCGGAGTATGCATAGATGGATCTAGAATGGATAGTGCAAACTAAGTTGGCTGATATTTAACGGTGATGTGGTATTTGAAAAGGATTGTCGACTGTTTAAGGTTAAAGAATTGAGTGTGAATTGAGGGGGTACTCGTGCTTGGACGGGGGTATATGCGTATAGTTGGATTCATGAGCTTTATTGGGACGAGCTATGGATTTGTAGCTAGCTCAGAGCATGGTTCTTCGATCCCAGGAGTGGTACACAACAGACTGCTTCGTTTTTTTGCCTTTTCTTTATTCATCAGCACTTACTCTTCTTGCCTGGGTTCACACACACACACACGCTCATTTCTTACACACATCGCTATGAACTCACCATCCTACCCCACCGTGTCCATCGACGTTCCAAACAAGAGTGCCTCCAGGTAGAGCATTCCCTTGTCTCCTGGTTTTCCAGCGGACACTACCCCTTCCCTCTTGAGGTTAATGACCAACCCAGCCTTTGTTCGCCTAGCCGTTCTTCTTCCTGTACACTGCCAATCTGAGTGTACTGTTTCAGAATGGAATTATAACTACAGGATTACATCTACTAACTTCGTAGGTGTCTAGGTCTCCCGGTCTGCAAATAACAATTGTACGTTGAATTAGCCGCAGAAATTGTAAGAGGGATGTTTCTTAGCCGCCACCACAGAATCCATATATCCCGAGCGCGGTCTTTGAATTCGTAGCTGTCGATGATCAATTACACTAAACACCTTTGTGAGACCGCAAAACTCGAAGGAAAAGTACGAATTTTAGAAATATTTGCTGTTTTGTTAATTCCTACCTTACTATCATTCCCCAGCAATTAACCCGTTTTGTTTTGCTAAAATCGAATTACCCTTTTACATCTGGAACACTTCTCTTATTCGGCGACTTGCTGATATTGTTAAATGTCTTGCCTTTCAAGTTTTCAAAATGTTTGTCTTCCTGAGGCTCGGCAACTTCCTGATCTAATAAAACTGAAATCCTTAACACCTTCAGAAAGTGTTTTTCCGATCGATGGAATTCAGTTTCTGAGCTACCCTAGTTATTGTCTATACCTTAACCCCAAATTGCATCGTTATTTAGCTAATTTCAAAGTTGCACGGTAATGTCTAGAGTGTCTTTAAGGTACCAGAAG